>OZ026612.1:138248762-138446262 GCA_964020975.1 Hermodice carunculata
TGAAAAAGTCAGAAGCAAGCTGGGGAAACATTGCGTCACTGTTAAATTAAGCGAAATGTTGAACATAATGAAGTTTGCATTGACTAAAAGTCGTTACAAAGTATAGAAATAAATTCCATGTTTATTTCGTAAAATTTTCCTTTGAATAATAATAATAATAATAATAATAATAATAATAATAATAATAATAATAATTATAATGATAACAATAATAATAATAATAATGACAACAGCAACAACAACAACAACAACAATAATAATAATAATAATAATAATAATAATAATAATAATAATAATAATAATAATAATAATAATAATAATAATAATAATAATAACCAAAGCCATACCCGGGGGTATGACTGATATACTTTATTTCTTTAAATATGATTAGAAAAGCAGCCAAAGGCTAATACAAATTCCCCTCCTCGTGTAAATACAAAGTATATACAAATATAACCGTACATAGAGTAATGTAAGGAGAGAAAAAAGTGTAAAAGACAATAAGATGCAACACTAGGAAAGATGATTTGCTGCATAGCAAATCAGTGTGTGTGTCTTCAAAGCATATTGGTATGGAAATGTACAACTATTCCATAACACAGGAGTAGAAGTTGGAATGACATCTCTATCTATTATAGCTTTGAAGTTATTCAAGATTTAAAATTTCTAATGGTGCTTTTTAACATAATTTAATATGCTACAACTTTTATTTTTAATTCATTAGGTGATCAGGTGCCAACGGTCAACAACCCCCTAGTAGAAGTTGGAATGACATCTCTATTATACTGTTGAAGATATTCAAGATTGAAAATTTCAAATTCAGTCAGAAAGAAAGAAAGAAAGAAAGAAAGAAAGAAAGAAAGAAAGAAAGAAAGAAAGAAAGAAAGAAAAGAAAGAAAGAAAGAAAGAAAAGTGTGTGTTGACACACACACACTTTAATGATAGACTGCATGAGCGGGAATCTTTCAGAGCATTTCCTGGACTGTGTAATTGTATATAAACAATGTAGCCCAATATGTTTTCTTAGATAGCCACTGAACTGACTGGTGTCCAGAAAGAAAACTTTTACTTATAATTAAATTACCAAACAGACATAGCTATTCAATCAATGCAGCCAATGTTTAAATGACAAAATTAACTCATTCAGTGATGAACCCAAAGGATATGCTCTTTGCTAATTCTTTCAAATTTGCATTGCTAATACAATGTGTGAAACAAATAAAAAAGGTCAGAATATCACAAATCATGAGCAGATATTATATTCTATTATGATTGTCAGAAATTTTAAATCAGAGCCCCCTAATTTAAAAGATACGAATCCTCAGTATATCCCTTTGATACAAATTTTACTGACAGTAAATGAAGACTTCTGTCCTGAATGAGTCAAGGGATGCCTCATTTTCAAAGGGTCATTTTGATATCACATCTTGTAAAATATATACCAGGATTATGGTTTGTTTGCAGTTTACTTGAGATGTGACACCCCTGTAAAATTTAGCAACGCATTTGTTACCCCTAATTATATATATGGAACATTTTGAAATCCCTGCCAGTGCCTGATGAGACCTAGACAGGTCGAAACGCCTCTCAAAGTTTCCAGTTGCCTCTTCTTGGCTACTTGCTTTGTCTAAATCACCCCTGTAAAAATTTCCCACAGGTCTTACGATGTTGATAAAGGCTGTGGATTATGAGTGAAATCTATTGGGGTAATAAAATACACATAAACTTACGGCGGAAAGGGTAGGGTTTATTTTGATGTGGCTACACTTGCCAGGACTTTGGAATAAGCTGGCCATTTGATACCAATCATTCACTGTCACTGGTCATGTGTGTTTGGTGGGGTGGCAGACACATAGTAGGGCCAGCTCTACAGTAAAATGGTGTCCCTTTAGCCCGATTATTTTGTAAAAAATCCAATTATGTGACGCTACAAAAGTGAAAATAAAACCCATATAAATGTCTACAGCAGCACCCATGTGGACCTGTTGACAAACACCACTAATTATAGCAGCCGGGTTGAGTGGGGGAGGGCAAAGAGGTCAGTGATAGACTGTTTGGCCTACCAGCACTGTGGTCACAACTAATGAGACGGCCCCCAGAGCTCAAGTTGGAATGCACTGTATAATATATAACATATTAAAGATTTAAAACTTTAATTAGCCCTCATTTGCATAATTTTGAAAAGCATGACCTCTCATTATAAAAAGGCCAGACTTTATCTATAGAAGTATAATTGTGCCAAGTTTGGAGTTTCTACGTGTTATACTTTTCAAATGAAATGTCGGACAAATTTGCCTGTAAAGAAAGAAAGAAAGAAGAAAGAAAGAAAGAAAGAAATAAAGAATTCCTAGAAAAACAGAAAAGTGTGTGCTGACACACACACACTTTAATAAAGAATTCCTAGAAAAACAGAAAAGTGTGTGCTGACACACACACTTTAACTAGGAAAGATGATTTGCTGCATAGCAAATCAGTGTGTGTGTCTTCAAAGCACATTAGTATGGCAATGTACAACTATTCCATAACACAGGAGTAGAAGTTGGAATGGCATCTCTATCTATTATAGCTTTGAAGTTATTCAAGATTTAAAATATCAAATGCCCCTAATTTGCATAATTTTAAACATCTTCATTTCTGTGTATAAAATGGCCAAACTCCTTGTATGGAGGTACAATCATGCCAAGTTTGGAGTTTCTATGTATAATAATGTCCGAGAAAAGTGTCGGACAAATTTGCTGGTAAAAAAGAAAGAAAGAAAGAAAGAAAGAAAGAATAAAAGAAAGAAAGAAAGGAAGGAAGGAAGGAAGGAAGGAAAGAAAGAAAGAAACTGGAAAAGAAGATTTTTTTAATCTGTCTGTGTGCCTTCAAAGGTTGTATTATTATATGCTACAACTTTTGTCCTTTGGTACTTCACATTCCATTAAGCTTATGGCTGCATGCAAATTTCAAAGTCCAAATGACCTTGACCTTTGACCTTAACAGGTCACCAGTAAATTGCACCGTGTTACAATACCCACAATTTGAGCCAGACATGAACCAAATCGGAGTAAAATTGACCAAGTTATGGCAAGATGAAACTTTCAAAGGGCCAAATGACCTTGACCTTTGCCTTTTTGAAGTTACATGTTCTTATAAATATGTCCAGTGTAGCAATACATGTACCTACAATTTGAGTCCAACATGATGAAAACTGGATGGAGATTGGCCACGTTGTGATTGGATGAAACTTTCAAAGGTCCAAATGACCTTGACCTTTGAACTTTAGGGGTCACATATACATATAACAAATGTGCAAGGTTACAATAGCTACAATTTGAGCCCAACATGATGAAAATTGGATAAAAATTGACCAAGTTATGGCTAGTAGAAAGCCAGCACCGAAAGTGGCCTTTGACCTTGAAATGACCTTTGACCTTCAGATGACCTCTACCTGAAGTAAACCTTGACCTCAAAAATGACATTTTAGCTTAAAATTGACCTTTGACCTTGACATGACCTTGACATTTGAGATGACCTTTACCTTGCTATGATCGAACTCCTATACACTCGGAACCACATCTACTATAGTATATAAGATATTGAAGATTTAAAACTTTAATTAGCCCTCATTTGCATAATTTTGAAAAGCTTGACCTCTCATTATAAAAAGGCCAGACTTTATCCATAGAAGTATAATTGTGCCAAGTTTGGAGTTTCTACATATAATACTTTTTAAATGAAATGTCGGACAAATTTGCCGGTAAAGAAAGAAAGAAAGAAAGAAACTAGAAAAGATGATTTGCTGCATAGCAAATCAGTGTGTGTGTCTTCAAAGCATATTTGTATGGAAATGTACAACTATTCCATAACACAGGAGTTGAAGTTGGAATGGCATCTCTATCTATTACAGCTTTGAAGTTATTCAAGATTTAAAATTTCTAATGGTGCTATTTAGCATAATTCAAATTGCTACAGCTTTTGTTTTAGATTCATTACATGCGAAATGGTCAGGAACCCCCTAGTAGAAGTTAAACTGACATGAACATGAACCAAATCGGATGAAAATTTACCAAGTTATGGCAACATGAAACTTTCAAAGGGCCAAATGACCTTGACCTTTGCCTTTTCGAGGTCACGTGTTCACATTAAAATGTGCAGTGTTGCAATACCTACAATTTGAGTCTAACATGATTAGAATTGGATGGAAAATAGCCAAGTTGTGACTGGATGAAACTTTCAAAGGTTCAAGTGACCTTGACCTTTGACCTTGAGAGGTCACACATAAATTTTACAATATGCAGGGTTACAATAGCTACAATTTGAGCCCAACATGATCAAAATTGGATAAAAATTGACCAAGTTGTGGCTAGAAGAAGGCCACCAAGGAAAGTGGCCTTTAACCTTGAAATGACCCTTTGACCTGGAGATGACCTCTACCTGGAGTGAACCTTGACCTCAAAAATGACATTTTGGCTGAAAAGTGACCTTTGACCTTGACATGACCTTTGACCTTGACATGACCATGACATTTGAGATGACCTTTACCTTGCTATGATCGAACTCCTATACACTCGGGACCACATCTACTATAGTATATAAGATATTGAAGATTTAAAACTTTAATTAGCCCTCATTTGCATAATTTTCAAAAGCATGACCTCTCATTATAAAAAGGCCAGACTTTATCTATAGAAGTATAATTGTGCAAAGTTTGGAGTTTCTACATGTAATACTTTTCAAATGAAATGTCGGACAAATTTGCCGGTAAAGAAAGAAAGAAAGAAAGAAAGAAAGAAAGAAAGAAAGAAAGAAAGAAAGAAAGAAAGAAAGAAAGAAAGAAAGAAAGAAAGAAGAAAGAAAGAAAGAAAGAAAGAAAGAAAGAAAGAATTCCTAGAAAAACAGAAAAGTGTGCGTTGACACACACACTTTAATAAAGAATTCCTAGAAAAACAGAAAAGTGTGTGCTGACACACACACTTTAATAAAATGACAAAATACACAGTTATACGTAACACATGCGATCACAATATAATACAAGATCGCAAACTGCCATAATACTGGAGAGTCGGACACATAGGCCAGAAAAAAAAATGATAAACGACAGATAATTGAACATATGTGGGTATATATATATGTATATATACAATGGACACTAATGTACACACGTCACAGATGACGACTGAAGGGGAGGTACGAGTCCGATTAAGGAACCAGGGTTACTGTTCAGCGCGGCCGAAGCACGATGGCGGCATACTCACACTGCCACTGTGGAGCCACCATTGCACCCTACAGCTCGGGTGTTCTTTCCCCGCCTTGTCATTGTCAGCCACCTGCAGCGTGCTAATACTATTTGTAATATAAAAGACTAATTAGCTTATATATACATGAGCATACTTATGACATAATTTTATGCTCTACAATATATAAATACAGTGTGACTAACCAGTGTCATCAGTGTCGTCTCCCCTTAAGA
This sequence comes from Hermodice carunculata, assembly GCA_964020975.1. Classification (NCBI taxonomy): domain Eukaryota; kingdom Metazoa; phylum Annelida; class Polychaeta; order Eunicida; family Amphinomidae; genus Hermodice; species Hermodice carunculata. The sequence goes on from OZ026612.1 coordinate 138,254,215, forward strand.
ACTTTTTGAATCTTAAAGTGCTCATTATGTATTGACCTGACGCATTCATCAAAGAACAGTTACTGAGGAATGTAGCAGATGGGGTACCGAATAGAAGTAAACTGATTTACTCGGTCCGACGTGTGTTACCAATGGCAAGAATTTCAGAGACCCTTGTCTGAAGAACTTGTCTGTGAGTGTTGTAAAATGAACACTGCAGCATATAATGAATAATAGTTTCGGCCCGAAAGCCGCAAGAGGAAGCTGGAGAGTCACATAGGTTTCAGGAATAAAGATGAGCATTAAGAGCACTGAAGTCAACTCTCAGACGATTTAACAAAATATTGAGCTTCCGAGGTCCCTGTCTTAAGTGAGCGAGTCTGGATGGAAAATATATTAATTTAACTGATGTTTTAAAAATATTTAAAGATGGAGCATTCCTTACTTGTAGTGGAAGTGTATTCCACAGGCGAGTGGTTGATGGAAAGAAAGAATTTTTAAATCTCAATTTACGCGAGTGCACTAATGTGCGATCATTAATGTTTCCCAGCGGGTAATTAACCCGATCTGTGTCATGAACAGGAATTAAGTCTTGAAGGTATTGAGGGCATGTGCCAGTAACAATTTTATAATAAATAACAAGCTTAATAAATTTCCGTCTATCTTCCAGACTCGCCCACCCCAAACAGTTTGACATTTTGACTTGGCTATATGTTTTCATCGCAACAAATACATATCAATGCTTTGTATTGGACAGACTCTATTTGTTTCTTACCTTTCTGTGAGCAATTGTCAAAAATAGGTACAGCATATTCAAGGATTGGCCGAATTAACGACGTATGTATACTTTCTAATGCATTGCATGGTAATAAGGGAGAACAATATTTGATGCAACCCAAACGTGACGATTGCTTGCTGCAAATATAATTGATGTGACTGTCCCAGGATAAGTTTGCAGAGAGAATTACACCAAGATGTTTGTGCTCATGAACACGTTTTACAGGTTCGTTCAAAAATATCAGCGGGTCATGAGCCGGTTTCGTTTTTATTAACAGAGACAATCATTTCTTCTGTTTTACTTGGGTTAAAAACAACTTTCCATTTCTTACCCCATTCTTTTACAACAGATATGTTTTCGTTCAGACTGATAGCTGTTTCTTCAGGTGTGTTAACAATTGCAAATCAAGTTGTGTCATCAGCAAATGGATACGGTTTACAGGTTAAATCATCGACTAGATCGTTTAAAAAAACAAGAAACAGCAACAGCCCCAGAACACTTCCCTGAGGGACACCAGATTATATTGTTACCCAGTTGGAAGAACAACCTTCAGGTACTACCCTTTGCTTCCTGAAGCTGAAATATGATTTAACCCGTGATAAAAAAGGGTCGCAGACTCCAAGTTCACGTAATTTATGTAGTAGACCACGATGCCATACACGGTCAAAGGCTTTTGATACATCCAGAAAGACCATCCTTACTTCTTTACCTTGACCAATAGCTTTGCATAATTCGTGGACTATACTAATAAGTTGATATACAGTCGAATCTAGTTTTTTGAACCCTGAATTACAGTGAGTCAAGAGATCGTTAGAAGAAAGAAAGTTGTATAACCTTGTAAATATGCAGTTCTCAAATACTTTGGACATTGAACACAGAAGAGACACAGGTCTGTAGTTTTTTTTAGCAATGGGGATCATCTTTTTTTTTAAATATAACACAGACATTCGCTTCTTTCCATGGATTTGGAAAAGTAAAAGTATTTAGAGATAAGTTAAATAGTCTGGTGAGAGGAGCGTAAATGTATGGTGCAAAAAGAGGCAAAACTTTATTTGGAAGACCATCGGGGCCTCCCGTTTTACAGATTTTCAACTTTCTTAACAGATCATAAACCTCATGCTCCTCTATTGTAATATTTTCAAGTCTGTCTTCAGTTTTCATGCGAAGGTCTGGTAATATTGAAGAGAGATCATCAGTTACCCACTGGGAAGCAAGGCAATTGTTAAGTGCATCAGCCTTATCAACAGGGTTCAAAAGAATAAATCCATTTTCTATGATAGAAGGTATAGGTGGTTTATTGTTCCAACCACAAACAGTTTTTAAGGTTTGCCACCATTTTTTAGTTTCAGTCAATTTATTACTTAAAATATTATAAACTTTACCATAATAATTTAGTTTGGCCTTTCTCACCATAGCAACAACTTCGTTTCTCAACCGGTGATAGTAATTCCAGTCAAGCTCACCACCAGATTTTTTTGCTTTTTTGTACGCACGGTCCCTCACTCTCATATGGTGCCTTAATACACTTGTCATGGATGGTTTATCACGAGGTCTGATGGTTACTTCTTTGTGTAGAATGCAATCAGATGCTATTTCGTTCAAAAACGTTGTAAAACTTGTACAGATATCATTGACCTTACCATTTGAGAAGTTAGCATCCCTCGGTGCTGCAACTAAGGAATCATGGAGTTTGTCTCTGTCAACCCTTGAATAGTTCCATATAATCTTTTCATAAGCTACATTTTTTACAAGTTGTATATTTGTTGATACTAGAATACACTAGTGATCACGAGTTGAAATAGGTGAAAAGTTTGTGATCTTACTATCAAGAGAATCATTTATTACAAACACAAGATCAAGGTATGAGTGTCCTCTAGATGGCTCTGTAACTACTTGTAACGTAAGCGTATGAATGGTGTTAAGAAATTCATAATCAAAACCACTTTTGCAAACCCCATCGGTCCATGAAATACCTGATAAATTAAAGTCACCTATTATGAAGATTGCATTAGGCAATTCAGACATGAGTTTAACAACAATGTCTTCAAAAGAACTGAGAAAGTCTCCACTTTCAGCCAAATCCTGACCTGTTGGTCTGTAAAAGGTAGCGATGAAAAGTTTGTGCTTATTAATGGTGGTTTCTATAACCAAACACTCTAAATTAGGCAACTGTAAATCTTTTCTTTGTTTATAGGTTAAAATTTCGGAAGAATACATCGCCACACCGCCACCATGTCTATTACGGTTGCACCTTATGGGCGATTGAAATCCACGAATTTCTAAATCAAGATTAGAAATAGAATGGTCAAGCTTTGTTTCATTAAGACAAATTACGTCTACGTTGTTATGCAAACAGATTGATTCAAGTCCATCTAGTTTATTATTAGCAACAAGGCTATTTACGTTTAAATGAATAACATATAACATATTTTTGTTGTTAGAACCAGGATTTGGGTGAATGTCCCCTGACAATGATAATAAAATAGCACTCATTACGAAGACACTACAAAAGAAAATGTATATAATCATCAAGAGTGTATACCCTAAGTATGAGTAAAATTTTACGTTATTATTTTCCCGTAACCTGACACTTTTACCGAAGTTAACAGGCTGACTAATAGTAAACTATATTGCAAACATCGACGCGGTGTCCATATTAATAATTAAAAAAATAAGTATACAGCCTTGTGGTCTGCGAAAAGATAGTACACGATATGTAATCTGCAGCGCCATTGTCGCACTGGACCTTGGCATCCAATACCTGTTCTTGAAAAGGGCTTCCAAATAAGCCACACTGAATAAACCTAGTAACAGGTGGAGTCCGACATTACAAAAAAAGTAATCCATAGAACTTCTACTGGTAAGTTTGGCAAAACATCATATTGATAGCAGAATGTGATCACAATAGTTTTATACAACAAAAACAGATTACAGTGTACAATGACATAAGAAGAAATAGACAAGCATGCAAGTTTGCCGAATATAAATGTTTGCCTGAAAGCAGAATTGGTACATTACATAAACAAGATAAATGCATGTGTAAGAGTACAAAACAAATACATTAAGCGTGCATACCCGGGGGTATGAACGTCACGCCAGCAATCCATTGGGGAGGTCAAGGTATGGCAAAGTTTTCTCTGATGCTCAATCAAGCATAACTTCAATGAAGTGCAACAGCAATGGCACATATCTCTAGTCGTGATTCTAATAAAGCATCCACCAAAATATGAAATCCCTAATTATATAGTCAGTGAGGCAAGTCCACTCCGAAGTTTTTTTCTAATCTCAATCAACCATCACCTGATAAATAACGTGTCACAGCAATGGCACATACCGGTGGTAACGGTAACTATGAACATCTCCTCATCTATAAAAGCCATATGTTGTCTAAATGGCGACATAGTGCCACTCCAAAAGTCTTTAATGCCTAATCACGCATGACCTGATCAATGAAGTGTGACAGCGATGGCACATATCTCTAGTAATGATCACTATAAATCGTACCCCAAATATGAAAGCCCTACTTAGTCAAGTTGGTGAAATGATGCCACTTCGAAGTTTTCTATCAATGTTCATTAGAGCATTATGCAGCCAATGAAGTGTCAGAATGATATTACATCTCTGAAGTGCCCGTTGGTACAAATCATCTGGCCAACAATGGAAGCTGTATCTACTGTAGCTAGTAAATTAATGCCACTCCGAAGTTTTTGGTTGACGGACCGAAGGCCGGACGGAAAGTGAGTGCTTAGTCTCGCTAACAGCTTTTGCTGGCGAGATAATAACAGTGATAAAAGGGGAAGCATCATGATTTATGTTTTAAAGATGACATTGATTGTTAAAATTAGTAACACCTGTAATTACGTGTGTTTCACACCTGGCTTCCTTCTTGTTGTCGTGGCAAGGGCTTTGCTGAAATTTCTCATGAGACTGGGACTGCAAATTGATTTGTTTTGGCATTCCTTGCATGCGTCGCAACCATTTGCCGCCAAACTGCTTCAAACCACATATCCACCATAACAGACTCGCCTCGCTGTATGAGAATGAACCTCCGCATACTAATTTCATAGTTCATAAAATAAAATAAAATAAACTGAAGCAGATGTTTCCTCTTGGGAAGCCATTGCTCATAATGGCTCTACACGTACTTGAAATGAAGTCCCCTTGCCCAATTGATGTTGTCCACTCGTGTATGTGCCAAAAATGTTCACACATATTGTCGTCCGTTTGCACATACTGACTACTCATATTTGTCTCCAAACTGTCTGCACGGTCCATTATTGCATTGTCATCACAGTCTAAGTACGCCTCTGTTGATTACCCCGAATTCCCTGATGCAGAGGCAGAACAAATTACCGAGTCTTCACTGACGCGCCGTTTTTTACTTTTTCTATTGAGGTATGTTCATCTTTTTCTTTCCTAAAAGTACAGTCCCCTCTTTCGGCCCATCTGGGAAAAATGTAAATCTACGCCACAACAAATTTACCATAGCCACGACCTGGTGACATTATGCTGTATTTCAATCTATATTTATATTTAAAACTTCATATTTTCTTAACGAAATATGCACAATTTAGTGGTAGAGTCATACTCTTTTGGCCGTTGCATTATTTTAAGTGTGTGTTTGATTTTTTGCCTATTTTGACCCGTGATTCATTCCTATGAGCTGTATAATCACGGAAGCCAACACAAGGAAAAATGCTTCTCTGCATCTGTTACAAACCCAAATTGAAATACTCCCTCTCTTAAAACTATTGGCAGAGGTACACTCTCCTGAATCAGCATATAGACAACATGAAATGCAGACTAAAATAAGGAAATATTTGAGAAAAATTCTTAACGTTCTCGCTCTGACGGTGAAATGCTGGTCGAAGCATCGTGGTCGTTGAAACAAAATGGAGGGCTCTTGTAACTATAGCGTCTATATTCCATACGACCAGACAAGAGGACAATAGTTGAAATTTGACAGAATGAAGACAATGAATATAAATATTTTCCCTTCAAATTGAATATCGCAAAGAAACGTCTTAATAAACTTGTTTGCTTAGAAGCCTGCTTTTAAATGCAGGTAACATGGTCATTTTATTTTAAACATATTCAATTCATCTGGATTACCTAGTGGTGCAAAAATGGTATCAATGCTGGAAAAAAGATGCCACCCCCATTGGTTTAACATGGGCCGCTCTGAATATGCTTTGTTATGGAAAATATGGGTGTTGCATAATATTATGTAACAACAACAGGATGGCTTAGGGTATGCTTGAGCAGTCTCACACACACACACACACACACACACACACACACACACACACACACACACACACATGCCCTGCCCTGATAACAGGAAACCACCAGAGAGGGTGTGAAAAGTGTGTCTGGTATTGGGGTGCCTACGGGCTTTACAAGGGGGCCATGGCACTATTGGGAACAATGTGAATCCATAATGCCACGGCGCACGGGTCACTCAGAAATGTCGGAATTTGACAGAGGCAGAATCATTGGGATGTTGGAGAAATCAAATTCTCCAGGCTGAGATCACAAAGCTGACAAGCATCATGCCAAGGTGGTTCCAAGCTTCCTTACAGAAGCATGGTGGTCACACCCGCAATTAATGCATGCAGCATCCCAACAACAACAACAACAAAAAGGTCCTTTTAAGGACCACCATTTCCTCCCACAAAAGATGTGAAAAGCAATGGTATAATAAAAGTCAGCAAACTACCCACACACATGCTCATAACACATGCATAATGTTGAACCAGGGGTGTCATCTTTTTCCCCAGCAGTATATTTAATGAATACTTGTACTGTTTCAAAGTTTGTTTCTTTTATACCGTCTGAAGAGTTGCATTTCCGTTAACAAATTCTTTATCAAAAGATCACTTGCCACATGAACAAGTCAGGGTGGCTTAGTTCCTGGGGCCGATACAAGGGCAGTAGTGTTCAGAAGACATTTTCGTTGGGCAACATATCAGGGCCATGTTAGAAAAAATATTTACTATCTTCACGAGGACTTATGCACACACAAGCCAAGGAGTGCAGTATATTTACTTTCTGGTGATGTAATTTAAGACGAGAATAGCTAAGGCGCAGCTGAGTCTGACATATATTAGAGAAGCGATCGCCATGTGTAAAGTAGTGAGGCTTGTAGTCAACAGATAGAGATAAAGACAAGGCTTTCAATGCTGACTGATACGTTTGTATGGGATTAAGTCACGGTTGTCATGAAGAAGACTGTTCCATGTAGTCCTGGTGCTGGGGGGAGTTCGTATGCATTTGTCTTACCAAGAATGGCCCTATATTTTCTTGTTCTATAAGATAAGCCACAACGTTCAGAAAAAGTTTGGCTAACATTTCCAGATCAGGTCCAAATTTTCTGTACAGCGCATCTAAGACTTTTGGTTGTGCTTCCAAATCCAAAATGCCGATATTGAAGTTTTATGAATCAACTCATCATTACTTTGTCATAAACCATTCAATTAGGTTTGTTTGGATACTGCGGAAATTCACATTATGTTTCCAGTATAAACATTGCCTTAAAGCTCACAACTTGGCTAAAAATCGTACAATTGTGTTCGATTTTAGCCACAAATTGCTTTGGGTTTGAAAATGACTCTCAACTTCATGGATGACCACTTACTGGGCTAAAATGGAAGGGCTAGGCTTTGAAGGTGGCTTTCTGGATGTTTTAAAGGCTCTGTATGCAGATATAAATTGTAGTCTCGGTATAGGAGATGTGGAAACTCACGGGGCAAGGTTAGACATCGGGCTAAAACAGGGTTGTGTGTTATCATGATTTTGTTTGCCATATACATGAGAGAATTGGGAACTGAGCTGTTAGAGAGCAATAAAGGAGTAACAATAGGAAAAGAAAAGATACCAGGGTTGTTCTTTGCTGATGACATTGTGTTAATGGCAGATACAGGTAGAGAGTTACAGGAACTTTTGAGGATAGCAGGGGACTATGGAGAAAAGTGGAGATTAGAGTTTAGTGAGAAGAAAAGTCAGGTCATGGTTTTGGGGCAGAAGAGAAGACAGGAGGAGAAATGGATGGTAGGAAAGTTTAGGATACCAGAGGGTCAAGAGAAAGTCATTAGAATTGGAGAGGGTGAGGAGTACGAATATTTAGGGGTGAACATAAAGGTCACAGGACAGGGAATGTTTAAGTACCATGTTGAGAAAATCAGACAGAAGGTGAATAGAGGGAAAGGTATGATAAAGGTCACGGCAGGGAACAGCTTCAATAGATCATTCACAGGAAGGGTGCTGTGGGAACATGTAGCCATACCTGGGATGTTGTATGGGGTAGATGTAATAGCCGTTAGTGAAAAGGATATTGAATGGATGGAGAAGGCACAGGGGGAAATGGGGAAATGGGTGCTTGGGGCACCACCGTGTGTAGCAACAGAGGCCGTGTTGGGAGAGTTGGGATGGTTACCAATAAGAGATGGAATAGCTAAGGCTAGGCTAGGCTATTGGGGATATTTGCAACAGGTAAATGAAGAAAGATGGTGTAGGAAGGTGTACATGGAGGCTGTTAGTGAAAAGACAAAATGGGTTCAAGAAATAGACAAGTTAGCTGAGAAATAGTTAATAGAGTTGAAAGGGCCAAATGAGATTGAAGTGGCGTGGAACTCGTATATAGGAAAAGTGATTCAAGAGAAACATGTGGAGGAGTGGAAAAGAGGGGTTGAGGAAAAAAGCACACTGAAAGCATATAGAGCTGTAGACAAGCCAGTGAAGCCTAAATGTTGGGATGGTAGCAAGGGTTCTAGACTGTTATTTCAGGGCAGAGCAGGAGTGATCAATCTGGAGAAGAGAAAACAGAAGTGGGAGTGATGAGAAGTGCAGGGTGTGTAGGGAGGATGTGGATGAGACCATTGATCATATGATGACATGGTGTACAGGTTATAGAGCACTCAGAGACCAGCTGTTTGTACAATGCAGAACAAGAGATGGGCAGTGTAAAAGCTTAGAGCAAGTAAGGGACATGGCAGAGAATGATAGGTTAGCATGGATACTACGATTGAAGGGCGATTTTCCATGAAGTAGGGTGGTTTAGAGTCAGTGAAAGGTGTATTGGTGCAGTGCTAGGAGAGTAGGAATAATATCTTAGGATCCGAGCGCAAAGTTGCGACAGTGGGATAGGGCCCTTTTTTTAATTTTTATTTTTTTTCGTACTAAAGGCCACCTGGCTAGCTACTAAGCTAGTCAGGACCACAGCAGATAAGCGGAGTGCCACAGAATATTATTATTTACCCAATGTCACATACAGATCTCACTGGCTTCTCGTATCCTTTGGCACCCATTGGTTGTGCTAACAGTTTTGACATCTGTAGCCTCTTAGCACATGATACTCTAAGTCACATCAAAGGTAATATCTTAGGATGCCTGTACTAATGTTACGGACTCCATTTTCAGTTTCTAATTTTGCAATCACTATCAAACCACACCCAGGACAATAACTAGCACTAACTATAAGCACCAAGCACAAATATAAGAAGGCACCCAGGGATTCTCTTTGCAGCATTGAGAACTCTCCCACTCAACCACTACCAGATATCATCCAGAAATCACTTCTTAACACTAATAACTAAGCAACTACACTCAGAAAGCGTCCAGGAAAGTTTCCTTTCAAGTTGAAATACTATTATTACAGTCAAATAGCTTCCAGGAAACTACCTGTAGGACTGCAAACAGTAGACTACAATAGGACAGTGTCATCAAAAAAGAAATACTACAAAGAGAGAATGCCGAGGAAAATCTGTCATTTGCACCCAAATCAATAGAATACAATCAAGCAGTGGTCAAAACTATCTGCAGCACTGGAAATAGTTGATTACAACCAGAAAGTGACCAGGAAATTATGCTCAGGACTGGTAACAACTCAGAACAGTCAGGAAACAATCCTAACCTCAGCAAACAGTATATACACTCAAACAGTGCCCAGGAAATTATCCCTAGCACTTAAAACAGGAACCTACAATCAAACAGGGACTAGGAAACAAGCTTTAGGACACTAAAGAGTAGACTACAATACATCTGCTCCAGATAAAACCCCAAATCACTGAAAACAGTACATATGACTACTATCTGACAGTGCCAAGTAATCTGTCCCTAGGATTGCAAAGAGTATACTGAATCTGACAACGCCCAGGAAACTCTACTTATGGCACTAGCCTATGTCCAAAAATAACTACTGCCAGTTGCATCACAATGGTTTGGCTCTAGCCAGGGGTCTGCAGGTCGACAAGCAGGAACATGGAAGCTGTATTGCTTGGCAACTCTGCTAGCTTGTTTAAAGCTGGCACAGTTGTCACATGGGAAAATTGAGGTTGCAGCTAAATTATGCTATTGAACCAATAAGATCAATGTCCAGACTCGCAATTACACAGTTAATTAACTCCCTTGGGTGAGAAACAAGTACATGTGTCTCCAAACAGATATTAGTTCCTGTGATAATTTACTTATGGATATATGGTCATTTGACAAACATCCTAAAATGGACTTTTTAGGGGTAGAGTTGACTTGGGGCGTGTGTGGGCCACGTGACCACAATACTGTGTGCCCATATGCAAATATGAAATATTCGGTATTCAGAGCATTATATCAGAAAACGTGGGTGATTTCGGTCTCTCCAATCACAAAATTACTTGATTGCTTAGTTATCAAACATAGATTCAGTTGCAGATCCAAAGCAATATTTGGCTAAAGTCTGGTGAAATTTGATAATATAAAACTAGTTGCCAAACTTTATGGTGGTGACTTGTGCTTAGAATTTGTTGGCTCTTCCCTTCCTATCGAATTTCATTAAAGTTGGTGATTTATGACGACATATTTCATCAAACTTTAACATTGGCATTTTCGTTTTGGGGACCACAGCCAATAATCTTAGATGGGCTGTGCAGAGAATCTTGACCTGATCTGGATATGTTGGACAAACTTTTGGAACATCTTGGCACAATGAACATGAAAGTACAGGGTTATTCTTGGTGAGAGATATGTATACGAACAACCCCAGCTCTTATATTAATGAATGTATTGAGGACCGCAGAAAGGACTCGCCATAACATGACAGAATACTTGATCTGCCTTATGGCGAAATGATTTTTGGTACACATTTAGTTGCAAGGGATAAATTAATGTAGACAAAATTGGACAGGTAGATTGGCGTGATGTTGTGAAGCAATTTATTGGAGAGTATAAATTGCATCTGGTGGCAAGCAGTTGCCAGTATATTTCGTCAAAAAGAAGGTGGCATGGTAGAGTGCAGCAGCACATGCCCTAGCTGCGTGATATTGTACAGCTTCAAGATAGTTTGACAAGTCAGTTGATTGTCAAAGAGGACACGCTCATACTAAAAAAAACCCAGGTCGCAGAGTAAATTGTAGTAGTTTACAGCTTCAGAGTATTTCTGGATGATTTGTTCTTTAGTTTTTCCAGCACGAGCACATGCTTCCTGGCTTTTCAGCAATGTGACCATGAGCATGGCAAGATAGATTGTGGGAAAGTGTTATGGTCAAATTGATATGACTGTTTACTTCTGGGATTGGGGTAGCATCCACAAACATAAGGAGATGGTCATAGGATTAGTTCACTATCCAGAAATATAGGTGGATTATTTGGAAATTAGTGTGTAACATCCAGAAACACAGGGGGTGGGGGGTGATCATGGGATAGGCGTACCATACAGAAACACAGGGGATGGTCCTGGGGTTGGTGTACCATCCAGAACACAGGGGGTCGGTGGGTGGTAATGGAATAGATGTGTCATCCAGAAACACAATGGTCATGGAATTCGAGGAGTGCTGGAAACTCAGTAATATTACGGCACAGAAGGAGTCCAAATTGATAATTGATAATTGTAGGTCAAGATGAAGTTTGACAGAAATAAGAAGACATACACCAGAGGCTGCATGAATGATACATGTGGACCGGATGAGCACCACAACACTGCAGAGACACCCCGGGCCAAAGGGTATGTAACTCATGTTTCTCATATCAATTGTTGGTGTTAGCGCACAAAGCTGGTCTCCCCTATCAAATAATCTGTCAAACTGATTTGAAAATATGTGATGTGAGTGAAGTACTAGACTCATGTTAAGATAATGCTGTGGCTCATCGTGTGTGCAATGCTGATGATGCTCCACTCATTACTATGTGTGCCAAAACGGTTAACAAGAACAGAGCAATTCAGGCCTGCAAAAGATCATTCAGATAGACACGTAAAATCCATAACGGTCTGGAATTTGGCTGTAACTTGTGCAGGTGATTCTGTGTTGTGCTGTGTTCATGCGCGAGAGCATAACGTGATTTATGTGCACAAACATCTGTGCTATGTACAAATAATAAGTTAGAGAAGTGCCATCTAGTGGATGTTCAATAATGACTAATGTATCCAATGAGAGGAAGCCTATTCATTAGGCCCTGAGGTTAATGAGTGCTCAGGCACAACCTGTTCATTAGGCTGTTAGGTTAATGAGTGCACAATGTACATTGTGAGTCATTGTAGTGCAACGGAATTCCAAATATCAGTTACAAATCTCTCTTCGGTGGGCGAGGTTCACTTCTTGGTGATACAGCTGAGTGTGCTTTTTAAGGCAGTTTTAACTTGTTTGCAATCTGATTCTAGTTTATATCCCTTTACAGCTTAGGCGAAGAAGCACTTGTGGGGTGACTGTGGTGGTCTCAAGATTTAACTCTTCAAGTCCACATTGTGGGAAACCTCGATGCCCTTAGCGTAACTTATGGCAGGAAGCAGATGACACCTATCCAGCTTGTCCAGGGCAGTCTGGACGGCATGCATGAACAAAGTTACGTAAAATTTTTCAAAAGGCACTTTTCAGGTTTTGGTGACATTTTAAATTTGTAAGCCAAAGGCTGCTGAGGTAAATTTTCAGCTTTTTGTGTCACAGTGCTTTCAGATCAAGTAAGTGCAGTCGCATGGCCAACCAAGCGAACCTGGTTACCCTGTGGCCAAAGTAAGAGGGGTCTCTGAAATGTAACAAAGTTTTGATTTGGGGCCACAGTTACATGGGGAGACTAAAGGAGTACACATGTAGATCAAGAGCTGCTAAGATCTTTCCAAATTTTAGGTTCAATAGAGGTGAACTAATTTTTGAAAGGTATGGTGGTGCATGCATCGAAAAAATATTACAAATATGCTGCAGTACATGGTGAGCAAATATCATCCCAATGTGTGCAGATTGGGTCTAAGGATATAAAGGCACTGTATCAAGCCAATACGAATGATAGCAAATTTACTTTGGACTGAAATCATTGCTGTCACAGAGTCTTTGCATGACTATGGCGTGAAACAAGTGGTAATCTCTCAGTTGTTCCATCGAAGTAAATCCCATTGTCCTTACAGTTACGCTCGCGTTCAAGTTAACAAACGCCAAACGCACCAACCTTTCCCAAGCGTTTCCCAAACACTTTCAGTGAAAGTCAAACGTTTTGCAAACGCGAAACAAACACTTTGCAAACACTTTCCAAACGCTTTACAAACACTTTGCCAAACACTTTCAAACACTTTGCCGAACGCGTTTGGTGAAAGCCGAACGTTTTCAAACACTTTACACTTAGCGCCAAACGTATGTGATACATGTACATGTACATGTACACTTGGTTATCTAATTCTTATGACAGGAATATTTTTAAAAAGTGTCTAAAAAGCTTATCAGCACCTAAAAATCCCAACAACATGTGCATGCCTTCATTTATGGATAAGCCAAAAAGCTCTACTATTCACAATAAAGTTGAACTTATGCTTTTTCAAAAAAAATCAGTTCTATCTAACAGTTTGTACATATATCACTTACAATGCATGTGTATATATTGTAGGCTATATCATTGTTTTCTTGTTTGCGTGACAAATTGGCAACAAAAGCTACCTTCTAATATGTACATGACACTACCCACTGAATTTGCTTCAGTGGACGTAAACTGATTTCAGCTTTGAAAGATGAAGTATTCATGACATCTTAAATAAAGAATAGCTTAGTTCCGAAATAGGGACAATTTTTGCCACCGGTGGCGCTGACTACTATGTTCCCGCGAAGTCACGGACGTTTCTCCAAGTCTCGGGGGACACTTTCAAGTCTCGCCATTTTTCCCCATTGGGTTAACACGAGAAAGTTGGTGTCATTTTTTTAGCGCCGGTTATTTCAGTAACCTACAAGTGTAACTACAAGAAAGCATGCCAGTGTACAACTGTAAGATACCAGGATGTACCAAAGATAGCAGAAAACACGGTCACTATGAAACATATTGACACAAAACCTGAGACAAAACCTATACAAATTGGGGCCTGCATTGTGGCACAACTAACCATGCATTAAGTCACCCTTGATTGACTCGGTGAGTTCTGAGGGATTAGCCTAGGGCGCACTTCTGCCAGTGCTTTGAAGATCCTCGCGCTTGCCTGACCACTAACCAGATTAGCGCTTGACGGGTGCAATCAGAAATTAACAGTAAAGCACCTGACTTGAATTCGCGATACACTGTCTGCAAACTTTGTTACCTGATCACTGGCACACTGTAGGCCTTCAAGCATTTTAAGATCAGCTGTTATTATTTGTTTAAGATTGGCGACATTAAACAATAAATCAATATCGAATGATTATTATTAAAGCCAGTATGGATGACCCCTTCTTCCGTGACTATTCCCCAGACCTGGTTCAGTGCCTCGCCTTGCGAGGTTGGTCTTGTACAAAGTGCCTTCACATACAAAAGTTTGCATGGAACAAAGTTGGACAGCACGTGTAACTCAACCCCATGGATGCGCCCCTGTTCCGCAAGTTGGTAGCCCCTGGATTCGCCGTACTTCTGAACATTCTTGGGTGTCCAGTCACATTTGCTTATTAGGTAGGCAATCTTCAGAAACTTCTTAAGGTCAACCACTTTCATCTTTGAGAATTTGTCGAGTAGTTCATTTTCCGTCTGTTCAATCACGTTAATCGCCGCTCCGTCGTCCGTATTTCCCGCCATGTTCACTGAAACTGAACGATCACTGTTCTGTTCTGTTCTGTGGTGGGATTTTTTTGGCTGTCTGTCGATATGACAAAGTTAGCCAGGATGGGTTTTGTTATTCTTTCACGGTCCCTATCTTTGGAGACCTGGGCGAAGGGAGTTGCTCCAAAAATGTGATACCTTATTTATCCTATGTCCCACGTTGAATACTCATCGAATGATACAGATGAGGCTGGATTACAAACTGTTTCGGTCCTGAAAGACAAACCCGCTCCACAGGCCAGACAAAGTGTTTTTTGTTTTTTGTTTTAATCATAATTATTTGTAATATGGGTTCCTCGCGGACGTGGGTGCCCTCATACAGGTTACGGGGGGGGGGGGGTAGAGCCTAGTGGCCACCGTCCTGAATGGGGCAATCCCAGAACGATCACTGTTGCATGTCGATTCTCTTATGGGTTTCGCTGTCATGCTGTGTTGGTCACGGCCTACTATTACCCGGGGAAAGCTTGACCGTGGAATTGTGTTACCAGGCATGTCGGGCATGCGCGGAGGGAAAAAATCTACCATGCGAAGCCTGGTGTTAAAAAAAAATCCCTGACTCGGAACGCCCGCATTAAGTCTTTAATTAATTTTAGTTGAATTAGACACTTGGGTAAACGTATTTGGATTGTGTTTTATATAAAACCTATAATGCTGTATAAGTGCACATTTACATGTAGGTACATCATATATTGCTGGACCTGTTGAAAATACGTTTGGAGATTCTTCATCATTTAAATGGAAGTGTTTGAAATGCATAGTGTTTGAATGCTTTTGTGAAAGTGTTTGAAATCGTTCAGGTAATTGTTCAACGCGTTTGGAAAGTGTTTGAACGCGTTTGGAGAAGTGTTCGGTAGCTTTGTGAAAGTGTTCGAACGTTTTGTAAAAGTGTTTGACATTTTTCCCAAACGCTTTCCAAACGCTTTCCAAACACATTCCAAATACTTTCCAAACACATTCCAAACGTTTGCAAACGTTTCCAAACACAAGCCAAACAGCAGCAAAACGCGAAAAAAGCGTTTGGCTGTTAACTTTTAGCCGGGCGTAACTGTAGTTCAACGAGGTAATGGCTGAAATCAACAGTTACTTGTGAGTCTACAGTAAGTGGCCTTCTGCCATACGCATGAGCATCTCAGTTTGTAGGCACTTTAAGATGTCGAACTTGGGTAAGGTGCAGCATGAGGATGATATTCACCTGAATAATGACAGGAACTTTAAATTTAACATAGTCTGAAAGAGGCTATTTTGAGGGCAGTGAAGGCAATTAACACCACGTCAACTTAAAAATGTCCAGTCAAACAGGCATTTAGTTCTACGGTATACCACCAGGCGGCAGCATAATGATACAACCTATGTCAAAATTTTATAGAGGAACGTGTGCAATATGGACAATAGCACTTCCATATGTATATAGGTTAGACAGGGACAGGTTAGTTTATGGAGAGTGAAGAGTTTGGACTGCAGAATGGGGTAATGACAACTAGGAAGTGGTTCTGGACAAAAAAAAACCACAAGTACAATAATAATAATAATAATAATGATAATAATAATAATAATAATAATAATAATAATAATAATAATAATAATAATAATAATAATAATAATAATAATAATAATAATAATAATAATAATAATTAAAAAAAAACGACCACCACCACCACCACCACCACCCCCCCCAAAAAAAAGAAGAAAAAAAAAACCTCTGACATTAGACATTAGAATCCATTAGGCCAGAGTTTTGGAATATATAACTTCAACTATTTGAAGGGATAGTCAGTGTGCTAGGCTCTAAGGCCACTGCTGTAAACCCATGTAACCTCATTGTGAATTTAAGTTTGATTTTGGATCCTGGGTGAAGAAAGGAAAGAGCTTCAGTGTATCACAGCAATAGGTTGCCGTAAACCTGATTTAGTGTGGATATGGAAGAGAACAAGTCAGTGTGCCAGGCTCACAGGCCACTGCTGTAGACCCATCTACTTGAATTGGATTTTAATTTTTCAGCAGTTTGGATTCGTAGCAGCAAAGGAAACAGCTTTAGTGACACTGGGCCAGGTGCTGTAAACCTGTCTGCTTGAATTAACGTTTGCTATGGCAATTCTAATTCAGTGTGACACTGGTAGATATGAAGGGAGCAGTTCAATGTGCTGGGCTCGTAGCCTTCAGTGGTATGCTCATCTACCTGAATTATTTTAAGTTCAACTCATCTTGGGATCTGTAGCAGTCAAGGGAACAGTTTTGGTTTGTCACTAGACTGGGTCAGGTGCTGTAAACCTGTTTGGTGGAAGATGTTACTATGGCAGCTTTAATTCTGCATGGGTCGTTTCAGCATGCTGAGATAGTAGAAGACTGATGGATCCCATCTACTGGAATAAGATTTTAAACTTAAATACTATGGTGTCTGTACAGCAGTACAGGGAACAGGTTCAGCGTGTCACAAACATTGGCCAGCTCGTGTAAATCTATCTGCTGGTTTTAAAATATTAATTTGGTTTCAGTGTAAGTGGGAAGGGGAGCAGTGTAGAGGATAAGTTACAAGTTGATTTTTAAAGTTTCAAAGTCCACTGTCAGCAAGGTGTAGTTTAGATTTGAAAATTGGATTACCAGTTTAAAGTGCACTTGAGTACATTGATTAGCACTCATGTTAGATAACAGAAAAGGGAAGAGCATTCCTCAATGTTGAGTAGCAATTTGCCATATAATACCAGTTAAAATGTGTATTTTGTGTGTGAGTGTGTGCCATTTTATAAAAATTGTGTGGTGCAATTTGCCTCCTGTTTTGCAGCATGCCAGAGACAGGAGGCAAAAAGTCTCAACGCCAGAAGCCTCACAGCCAAGGAGCACGGACCCCCAAAGGTCCTCCAGGGCAACAAAAGGACACAGAAACCACAGTGCAACTGAGTCAAGATGTATTGGAGCTTGCAGCTCAGATACAACAAGCCGTGTCTCAGCAAAGTGCCAGTGTAGACTTTAGTGCAATATCAAGTGTTGAATACCCAAAGACAGGGCAATGACACTGTTAATCTGGGTGCAAGTACCGTGAGTCAGCAGGGAGTGGCCAGGCATTCCTGGAAATGGGGATGCCTTATAAAGCAAACAAGAGTCTCAATAGCACCTGAAACTGTTGAGTTGAAAAAGACTAACTCTGACACGGAGAGTGTGCATGCATAAGATGGCACTTAGAGTTCAGACATTCCATGTGCTAGTGACAGTGGGGGCAGTACCTTTCAGCAAAAGGACTATCAGTGAGGAAGAGTCTGATAATGATGAATTAGAGCACAATGCTAAGGTATCGTGTGGGGGCAGATCGTGCATCAAGAGAACTGTGAAAAGGAAAAGAATGAGGAGGAATGCATCCTCATCTTCCAATTCTAGTTCTCGCAGTGGCAGCAGGCATGGAAAGCACCATGGAAAAGGACAGGGTACAAAGAAGCACACAGGGAGAAGGAAACACAGACATACAGGTACTGATTCAGATGAGTCATTTTCTTCCTGCAGTGGGTCCTCCTCAGAAGAGGATGAACGCACATAAACCGGGAGCTTTGTTTGAGAAATCCATGTTACAAAACAAAAAGTTGGAGATGTTTATAACTAACTCTTTAACAGATTGCTTGTCAGCTTTCAAGTATACATGGCTGTCTATGCAATGTGGCTTCCTGAGGAGGCTTCAAGAGTAACTCATTATGTACACACAATCATGGGCTTAGCAAAAAATGGTGGTGACTGGTTATCATATGATCATGAGTTCAGGGTGGCGAGAGCCAATGACAATGATATGTGTCGGCATGAAATAAATGAGATTTTTATGATATGCAGGCTTTCATGATTTTATCATCCTGCATTGAATAACCAAAATCGTTAGTCTGGAAAACAGAATAGAGGTACAAATAGACACTCCTTTTGTCCGGGCACTTGCAGGAAATCTAATTTGGGGAGGCCATGCAGTGGGTGCAATTTTCCCCATGTGTATGCCAACTGTGGCGGGTCTCACCCATTTTCCAGTGTTTCAAAATGCAGAGACAGGCAGACAATAACTACCAGGATGGCAACTTTCTTGCCAATCAACACCCTGTAACCACAGTTACGAGAGGAACCAGTTGCAAAATTCCCACAACATGCAGAGTCACACCCAGCGTTGGTATTGCAATAACCTATCCCAATTCCCGTATGGTCCAAGGTCAAATAATGCCAACACCCTTTAAAGCAGAAGTCCTGAACTTGTTATTGCAAGGATATGAAAAACAATTGCAGAATCAGTTGGTTTCAGGGTTCAATAAGGGATTTGCATCGGGCTACACAGGAGCCCATTGTGAGGTGTGGTCAAAAAACTTAAAATCTGCTAGTGATGCTCCACAATGGGTTGATAAAAAACTTCGAAAGGAAATTCAAGTGGGTAGAATAGTGGGTCCCTTTGAACAAAAACCTTTTTCACCTTTTTGAACAAATCCAATAGGGCTGGTCCCAAAAAAAAGACGGAATAAGATTCAGAATGATTCTTCACTTGTCTTCTCACCCCAGAAATTCAGTGAATGATTTTATTCCAAAAGACATGGCCTCTGTGCAGTATGCCTCCATTCAAGATGTAATACACAGTATAACCAGCTTGAAGGACCCAGTATTTCTTGTGAAATCAGACATCGCCAATGATTTCAGGTTGCTACCAATCAGGAAAGGGGACTATTTACTCTGAGGTTTAGAATAGAAGGGCAAATATTACTACGACCAGTGCCTTCCAATGGGCTGTTCCAGCAGCTGTTTGTGGATTTAAAATTCAGTTCTGCCCTTCAGTGGATTGTCCGTCAGAGGTGTTCAGGGTTGCATATTTGTAAATTGTTGGGTGACTTCATGTTTATAGGAAATTCTGAAAAAGCATGTATAGACATAGCCTAGAAACATTTATCAGAATACGTGCAGATGTGGCTGTTGTGCTGCTAGCCCCGGAAAAAAAGTAGAGCCATGCAGAGTGATTCAGTTTTGGGGAATTACTTTGGATTCAATCCAGAAACACGCTAGGCTGCCTGAATACAAGCTTTCAATATGGGCAACAAAAATAAAGCAGTTCCTTGGCGTCAAACATGTTTCACTAAAAACATTGTAATCAGTTCTGGGTCTGTTAAATTTCACAAGCCATGTTAGCTTGGGGGAAGGCACTGGCAAATAAACGGGTACTTTTTGTGATGGACAATGTAAGTATGTAAGTAAGTAATAGTTTTATTGACATAATTGAGTCAAACTTGACTCATACGTCAGACAATACATAAAAGTGTCACATAATACTGCATGTACAATTCATTCATATTCATATCATACAATGAAGTGCAAACTATTATGACCCTTAGAGCTGTACATGGCTTCATAACATTATTAACTCTATTTCATGGGTCTCATATAATGCATAGACAGGGTTAAGTGCAAATAACTTGTACTATACTCACAAAAGAACCCCATGATTTGAATGAAGCTGTAAAACAACTCTAAAACTAAGGAACATTACCATCTATTAAGGAACTGAAGAACATAGACTAAGGTTACAGGAGACCTTACAAATGATATGAATTGGCAATAAATATAAAAGACACAACACACTAAAATAAATCAAATGTAACTGGAAACTAACAATGGATACATGTATTATTATTATATGCACAATCAGTTAAAGATGACACAGCACCTGAGTTATAGTAACACTGGAGGACCATTTGGTACAACAGCTCCATGGGGTAGCATATATGGCTAGTGCATATACATTTACACTGGAAGCAAGAGACAGCAGGAGACACCTACTAACACGAGAATTAAGACCTGATTCACAGTGCATGGGCACTGAATAAAACTTTGTAATGTAGTAGCACCTGAAGACTCCCATTCTATCAAGGTAGAAGAGAATCATTTATATATCATTTATATATCCAATGGCACTTGGAAAGTAGTCAATGATCTACACATTGGAATTAGATTACATGATCTTATGGCACTCAACATACACTGGATTCCAGAGCAAGGATTTTATTTTGGCAGACATTTATGGAGAAATTTCCCCAGGTAAAAGAGGAAATCAGGATATTTACTTGACATAATAGATATGAACTTGTCACGGGTATTAAGACCAATAAAATCTTCAAGGTAAATATTAATCCTAGAGAAAAATTCAGATCTCTCTTGTGTAAAAGCAGTGCAGTGTATGAGAAAATGCCTCTCATCATCGATAAGCCTAGATTGCATCTAGAACAAGTTCATTCATTTACAGGAAGTTTTGGTTTAGCATGTCGACCAAGTTCGATGTTCAGATTGTGTGAGCCAAGACGGAATTGCGAAATGCATTGAATGTAAGTATCACTGGGGAGAGTTAGAAGGTAGGGTTCCATACAGAATTGGGTCTTAAACAACTGACATGTATGTAATTTATTGCTCTCTTCAAGTAAACTGAGCTTGAGTTCACAGTCCCCCATGAAGTTACGAAACAGGTTCTCTTACAATATTCTCACAAATGCATAATCATCATCAACATTCTGGTTGTTCCAGTGCTCATTTAAATTACACAATGTTAATATATTTTCTGCAACTGAACACCAGTTTGATTGACCAGCGCGGTGCATTTCCAGAAGAGTATTGTATGCATATCTAAATATGTGATCACATGGTAACTGAAGAATACGGAGCCAGTATCTAACTAATCTTATTTGTTGCTGAATATGTAAGGGGAACCTTCCTGTGTCCATGTATATCCCCAGCATGGGGGTTTGAGACCGGGGGGCTCTCAACAATCCTTTAAAGTATCGGAGCTGTACTCCTTCCATTATATCATTTGGCTTAGTGGAGGCCCATATTTAAATTCCATATTCTAAGATAGGGGGAATCTGCGGGTCTAGGAGTTTCAGCATACATGATGGTGTTGGTTTGCCTAGGGCATTAAAATACATCCTTAAGCTAGAAAAATGGCTTAATTCTCCTGCTCAGCCAGATACTAACGGGTTTACGCAGAGCATGTTTAGTCCCAGAATCAAATATTACCCCAAGATGTTTAAATTGTTGGACTACATCGAGGAGATCATTATTAAAATAGAGCTGTGGAAGAGAATTGCGCTTTTTAAAGACCATTATTCTGGCTTTGGGGAGGCTCACAATCATGTGCCATTTCCTAAAATATTCTAATAACATGTCTACTTGCATCTGCAGGCCCCATTTACTATCGGAGAATAAGACCAAGTCATCGGCATATAAAAGATAGCAACATAGTAACTCTTCTAGACAAATCCCTACATCCTCAAGCAAAAGATCACCAAGTTCAGACAGATATTCATTGAATGGTTTGGGACTAATAATCCCACCTTGTAAAACACCATAAGAGCTATTGAGGCTTACTTACCACATACCATACCTTGCCATTTTATCTTATTACAGGATTTTTAAAACATATTTCTCAAAATAATAAGATAGTCACCACCTATGCCTCTTTGTCTCAATGTATAAGAAAGTGCATCCCTGTTGACATAGTCAAAGGCCTTGGTAAAATCAATGAAACAGACACACAGGGGTTTCCCAAAAAACTTTTGCTTCTCAATTAAGCTGGAAAGTATCAAAACATTGTCGACGGTTCTACTGTCTTTACAGAATCCAGTGTGCAATACATCATCATCCCCGAAAGTTTTGTTTTTTTTATTTGTAATCTACCATTAAATATCGATTCAAATAGTTTCCCAAGAGTTACCATAACAGTTATTTTTCTGTAGTTTGCAGGAACGGTCTTGCTACCTCTTTTGTGAAGGGGGTTAATAATACCTTCTTCCCATTGCTCAGGAAAATCTCCAGTTTTCAACATATAATTATATAGATATAGAAGGGTATGCAATAGAACAGATTACTTCATACTTCAAGAATTCGGCAGTATGCCATCTACACCACATGCTTTATGATTTTTAAGCTTTTTCATGTGCATTTGTAATTTCTCTTTCACTTATAAGTTGATTCACAATTTCTCAATTTTCTATAATTTTACTATAATCTACATCTAGATTGTCCATTGTCCTCAACCTCATTCAGGTCTATGTTTCGTATACACTCAATAAAATTTATATCAAAATAATCTATATTTGGAGGGGAAGTGGATGCACTAAAATAATTTTGGAAGTCATGTAACTCTATGCCACCGGATTGTTGTTTTTGTGAAATGTTTTTAAAAATACGCCAATGTCATTTGGGTTTTTTGAAGACATATTCTCAAGTTTCTCACGCATATTATGTAAATATTGTCTTTCTTTTTCTGCACAGCTTTCTTATATTCTTTTTTCATTGCTTTGTACTCATCATACATTTCATTACCACTGAGATTGTTTACTCTGGCAAAACAATGGGTTCTTGCTTTCAGATGTTTACACGCTTCATCAAACCACTTGTTTGAGGGGAATGTTTTCCTTGAATGAGATTTACATTTTTTTTAAGTATTACTTATGGCATGCTCCAGGTAGGCATTGAAACTATTGCATACCACTTCAGCTGACAAACCCGACTCAATTATTTCAAGGAAATCTACCTTTTCACATGCTGCACTTGATGACGGTTCAGCAAAATATCTAGGTAGACGCAGTTTATTCCCCTCATGAAAGCATGTATTTTGACCAGTTACAATACGTCCTTCAGACGGTTGTTTAACATTCAGACAATAAAATATACGATAGTGATCTGATTCAGGTTTAAGTAGTTCCACTAAAAAACATTGTACTGGAGACCTGTATAAGATGATATCAAATAATCCATGACACTTCTACCGTGTACAGTGTAACATGCAAACTTTCAAATTCCCTTATCAACGCCAAGGCGACCATTACATATTACAAAGTTAGCAGCTTTACATGTTGTCAAAAAGTTCCTTACCATAGTTATTGGATATAGCAATGTCTTGGGACTTTCTTTGAGGTACAGTAAGATTTGTATTAGCACCATGGATATAATACACATGGGAACCAAGGGGACCATCACTACCAAAAACATCATTATTAAAATCATTGTCACTAGCAGTCCTGGCATTAAAATCGCCACATAGAAGTACATCTGCATTTGTTGAGTGTTTCATTATTTCAGTTTCAAGAATGTCAAAATAATTAACAGAGGATGATCTGTATGTGGAACCTTCGGGGGGAATGTACACCTTCCTATGTATAGGTCTCTATCAATACTGAAAAATTTAGAATCAATTTTAATCCAAGCCAGTAACTCATTGTCGAAAAAAACATGTCTACCAGAACACAAGTTTTTACGGATGAAAATTCCTATGTCCCCAGAAGCTCTAGCAGCTCTTACAACGAAGCTTTGTTTTCCCTGATAAACAGGCAAAAATCAAAGGACAAACAGATGATGTTTTTACTCAGAAAGTTAGTACTACATTGTTTGCAATTGGATATTTGTTTTGCTGCAGTGCTTGTGAGTCCGGCTCAAAACGCAGCTTTTTACAGGTGGCACCCAATGCAAATCCATTCAAGCTCCCAGAGGAATGCCAGCCCGAAAACTGGCACAACATGCCCTCAAATTGATGAGGGCTTCCTTGGCTAAAGCAACAGCGACTACTTACAAAAGTGCATGGTGTAGGTTGAAGGATTTCGTAAGTAGGGAATTGAAGCAAACGTTCGAACTTCCAGTACATCATGAAACTATAGTTTTGTACATAGCGAATTGGCACAAGCAAAATTTAACTGCTTCTTCCATTATGATTCATCTGTCAGCAATAGCTCATATGCATAAAATAAAGGGCTTCAAGATCCCACTAAACATTTTACATCAATCAAGTGGTTAACTTGTGTGCTTGATCAGTTCGCCCCAGACATAAGTTTGAAACACAACACTGAGCCTTGGAAGACCGCAGAGATTTTGAAGAAAATTGATCTTCGTGACAGTCTTCTTCGCAAACATCGGAACCCCAACCATCAAAACTATAGGGATCCCGGTGTTTATGCAGAGTACTGTAAAATCCACAATAACATCCAAAGGGATATTAAACGTGCCAAAGCTGAATTCTCAGAAAAGCTGGACGAAAACAAAAAATAATCCCAAGATGCTTTGGCAAACTTTGAGGTCACTAGGATACTCTAATTCCAACTCAGCTAAAAGCAACCTAGTACTCAAAGTTGATGGCGATCTATGTTTTGGGCCCGACAAGGTTGCTAATTATTTTAACACCTTTTATATTGAGACTGCCACAAGGTTGGTTGACAAACTTCCATCTCCTTCAAATTTGTATGGGTGGTCTTCAGCCAAATTCAAACAGTTTTATGAAAACAAAGTTATTTAATCGGACTCGTTTATTTTACAGAAAGTTGACAATCATTTTGTGGTGAAAGAATTACTGTCTCTTAACAAATCTAAGAGTACAGGACTGGACTTTATCCCAGCCAGATTCCTGAAGGACTCTGCCAAAGCCATTAGAATACCACTCACAGCCAGAGTAAATTTATCAATCACGTCTGGCATTGTCCCTCAGGATTTCAAAGCAGCTAGAGTCAAACCATTATTCAAAGAGAACTTCCGGCTTGAGGTTGGTAATTGTTGACCTGTTGCAATTCTATCCATTACATCTAAAACCCTTGAGAGGGCAGTGTATATTCAGCTCTCAGATTATCTGAGAGCATATACTGTGCGACTCTCAGTCAGGCTTTAGGAAGGGATATTCCACAGATACATGCCTTATCCATTTGAATGATTACATTAAGGATAATATGGCTCAGGGATACTATACTGGCATGGTCCTGATTAATGTCCAGAAAGCTTTTGACACAGTGGACCATGATATCCGGTGTGAGAAACTCAGAGCAATGGGTGTGGGCTCAGTTGATTGGTTCCACTCCTGTCTAACTAATAGACGTCAGCTGATGTATGTAAATGGTACTCATACCGACTGGGGTGATATGTCATGCGGCGTCCCCCCGGGCAGTATTCTTGGCCCTCTTTTGTACCTCTGTTATGTAAATGACATTCAAATTAGTGTTAACTGCAAAATGATGCTGTACGCTGACGACTCAGTTTTGCTCGGACGAGGAAAAGATCCGGACATCATATCCACTTTGCTTGGGAAAAATTGCAGTCGTGGAACCAATGGCTAGTTGACAACAAGTTGTCGATGCATTTTGGCAAGACTGAATGCATTCTTTTTGGTCCCAAAAGAAAATTAAAAGAGGTGGAGAATTCCAGTGTAGAATGTGATGAGCACACAATACAGTCAGTTAAGTGTATTAAGTATCTAGGCTTGGACCTGGACCAATCTCTCACTGGTGCTACCACCGTAAACAACATCGTTAAAGAAACTGGTTCACGTCTGAAATTCTTATATATACAGGGTCATTTTTTTTTTAATTTGAAACCCGTAAATTGTTGGGTCATGCTTTAATTCAGTCCTTCTTCGATTATTACGCTTCAAGTTGGCACTCTTCCCTAACTCAGGCCCTTAAACGTAAACTTCAGGTAGCCCAGACCAAACTGGCCCGCTTCATTCTTAATTTAGGCCCAAGAGCCCACATTGGCTCTGATGAGTTGCAAAAAGCTGGTCTTTTAAATACTCAACTTGAATATCTTTCATAGTGAGTGCTCCTGTTACTTGAAGAACAATTTTGAAAAGCCTCAAACTGTCCATAATCACTTCATCAGGAACAGTTTTGTAAATTTCTCAATTCCCAGGACAAATTCTGTTGGCCAAACTACTTTTTACTACAATGCTATTAAAGATTGGAACAACCTGCCCCAAGAAATAAAATTGTTGACGGGCAAGGCCTATTTTAAGACTAAGACAAAGGCTTTTTTATTTTCAAAAATGGGCACAACAGATTTTTGATAAGTTAAGAGACCATGATAATTTAGTTGATGTCCTTTTTCAGTGCCTTTTCTGCACTGGCTTTTTATATACCTTTGTTTTCCAGATGTATATGTATATAATTTGATTATTTTATTATTGAAAATTATTTAAAATTTAATTTTTGTATGGTTAACAGGGATCCCGTTGAAAACAAGTCTTGTATTGACTTTAGGGGTTATCCCGGGAGGTCAAGACATTGTGTATTGTCCATTTGTGCTACTTTTATCCATTTTTACCTGTGCATGTACTTTGTATGAGCTGCTGACTTCCAAATAAAATCAACCAATCAATCAATCAACGGCTTGCGTAACGTGGCTAGTTCATCTTATTCACGTTTACCGATCACCAGGGGGCAACTGCATCACTTTAGCTTTTTGGGGTTTCTTTCGCATTGGGGAACTTGCGGCTCCTAGTGCACAAATTGTAGAAAAAGCCCTTACCTATGAAGATGAACATATTCAAGGAGAAAAGAGTCTAGTTGTGGCCATTAAGCGTTGAAGCATAGTAACACACAAGGCCCATAAAACATAGTTTTAACAGCAACCAACAGAGAGGTATGTCCAGTTATATTAGTGAAACGTTTTTTGCGGGTTAGGGGCAGAAAACAACGGCCATTCTTTCAATGGCGAGATGGTAAGCCATACTTAAGAAGGAGATTTGATGTAATGCTCAAGAAATGCCTAGAGCACTGTGGCTTTGATGTTAAACTATATAAAGGTCATAGTTTGAGAATCGAGGCGTTAACACATGCAGCAGAACAAGAGCTATACGAAACCTTGGCAGGTGGACTTCAGACGCATATCGTAAATACATTCGTATATCGAAATGTGGGCTCTCAAGCAGATAAGGGTACATGTAGTGCGCATGGCTTCCGGTCGGACATGAACCGTGAAGCAAAATCTGATTTTTTCTTAATATGAATTAGAAATTACGTTGATTAACGATAAACCACAGAGGAAAGCTTCCGTCAGATAGGGGCCTGGAAGCCAACTCTGGTAGAGTTTGCAATGTTCAAAATAAGTAGTTTAGGCCACCGGCAGGCATAGTTTTTGATCCCAAGAAGATCGATCTGGGGCTTGTAGTAAAATACAACAGGATATGACAGATCACGCGGGAAAGCTTCCGTCGGACAGGGGCCGGGAAGCTCACTCTGCTAATGGTCAAACATATGTAGTCTGGGCCCGTACTAGACCCCAAGAAAGATATGTGTCTTGGACTAAAATTAAGATTTGATGTGTTAATATGCATGGGAGACGTTTCGTCAAACAGGGACCGGAAAGGGGCAACTATGCAAAAGGTTGTCAGGTGTGAAAAAATTATTTAAGTAGCTGTGTTAAAATATGTAAAATTCCTATTTTTCTTGGCGGCCACCATTTTCAATGGCTAGTGGCCAGGTGGCCCCTAAGGCCTATGGTAGTCTGGCGGTGATATTGCTATTATTGTAGTAAAATAAAACACATTCATATAAAAGCAGAGTAAAATTTGTCACAGGTGTGACCTTAACCATCCAACTCAGTATTCGGGTTTTGGCGCGTGTGTGGTGTGAATGTATACATAAATGCTGGGTTCATGCGCAAGAGCATAACATGAGTTATGTGCACAAACACCCGTGCTATGTATAAATATAAAGTTAGAGAAGCGCCATCTAGTGGATGAATAAACTTTATTAACTGCATCAAATTACAAATATGATATTATGTTAATACAACACATAAAAATAGAAAACACAAGTTACAAGAACACAACCCCCCCCCCAAAAAAAAAACTCATATCACACAATATACCCACAAATCACATTACACACAAGACAGAAGAAAGAAAGTAATACAAATACCGTTGCAAAACAACAAAACAATAAATTACCATAGATATATTCGAGAGCCATATCAGTGTACATACTTGTGGATGTTTACACAGGGTACATAGTCTAAAGAATAGAGGGGAAAAGAGAGGGGGAATATACATATTCACAATGTTCCCCTCTTATTCAGTGTCTCGGAGAAATATTTGTTAACTATTGTGATTTTTTCCACATCGTCTAGCCTAATAATGAATATAAATTTGTCGTAGTCATCTAAATTATCAAATATTGGGAAAATGTTGGTTAGTGCACCATATATATTTCTTCTTTCCTTTTCATATTTTCTACAAGCGCTTATAAAGTGATATTCGTCTTCTAGTATATTACAAGTATCGCATAATCGTTCCTCTAAAGGCATTTTGTGTGGTCTTTTGTGTCTACCAGTTTCGATTTTCAAATTGTGTGCACTTATTCTTAAACGTGTAATATCTTTCCTTAAAGCATAATCTCGAATCACTAATAAATATTTCTCTAACTCAAATGTTTCTTTAAATTTAGCATAAGTACGTAGTTTTTTGTCTGGAGCTGAATTGCCTTTCATTGCTTCTTGCCACTGAAGGATAAATCGTCTTTTAATTCTTTTGACAAAAATCGGAGTAGGGAAAAAATTGGTGCGCGAACCGACATTTTCCCACATTTTGCTGAAACCAAATAAGTTAAATGTGTCTCTTAGAGATGTGATCCATTTGAACTTCCCGGTATCGATATGTTCCACATTACAAAGAAAGCAATCATAGAGCAAACTCTCATGTTTCATATGTACTATCCGTAGCCAATTCTTACACATTTGAGTGAAAATTTTTAGTACAAGTGGAAATTCGCCTAGTTCACTTATCACTGCAACATTGCTTGCTTTTTTGTGCACTCCTAAAGAGAAACGCAAAAAATTTAGATGGACCTTTTCGAAAGAGAATTTGAAATAATTGTCTATTTCATTACTTGTGACACATTTATCAATCGGTATTTCGTAGGGCCCCCAAGCTTCACATGCATACATAAGAATTGGCGATATAAGTTTATGGAATAAACTCAATAAAATTGGTAAACTGATTTGCGTATTATAAAATAATCTTTTTAGTCGTGCCAAGGATCTTAAAGCTTTATCACTGAGTATTTTGGTAGCGTTAGTAAATGAGCCATCAATCTTTATGTTTAAACCTAGATAACAGTAATTTTGTACAATTTCAAGCGCTTTGTTTCCAAGATAGAATAGTCGTTTTAATTTTTTTCCAAATTTATTGAAAATCATAATCTTTGTTTTTTCAATGTTTACTGTTAAGTTCCATGTTATACAATATTGATTGAGTTTATCCAAGCAATTTTGTAAGCCATTTTCGGTTTCGGACAATATAATCAAGTCGTCTGCGTACAAGAGGCAATTAATTGATTTGTTATATAGAGTAACTGGATGGCACTCTGGAGTGAAAATATCAGGTAGGTCGTTGATGAAAATATTGAAAAGGGTAGGGCTGAGGGTACATCCTTGTTTTACCCCATTGTTGAGAGTGATACATTCTGACAGCCCATCTTTTAATTTTAATTGTGTTAAAGCGTCATTGTACATGTCTCGTATTATATTATACATATTACCAGTTATATCATAATTTAGCAATTTATAAAATAAACCATCGTGCCAAACCGTGTCGAATGCTTGTTTAAAATCTATGAAGCATGCATAAAGATATTTCCCTTTCTTGCATAATTTTGTGTATTTATCAACAAGTGTCCTTAGAACTAAAATATGGTCACTTGTTCTTGATTGCTCAACGAAACCAATCTGACATTCATTTCTTAGACCCCTTGAACTTAAATATTTGTGCAATCTTACTTTCAAAATACCGCAGAATATCTTTGAAATAGAGCTTCCGAGAGATATACCACGATACCTACTTGGATCCGTCGCACAACCTCCTTTATGAATTAGTGTTAGAAGACTATTTTTCCACAGGCTAGGGAAGTACCCACTGGATAGGACCGCATTAAATATCTTCATTAGTGACGGGATCAAAATATGTTTCGATTTCTTCAGCATTTCATTCAAGATTAGGTCTTTGCCAGGAGATTTGTTATTTTTAAGTTTTAAGATAATATTTTGAATTTCAGTTGTATTAATACGATAGTCTAATTCCGTAAAAGCCGGGGTCCTATCCAAGGATAAAGTATCTTTGACCAAGTGGTAAATAGGTGACATTTTTGGGTCAGAGCCGTTTGACATGACTTTTGAGAAATGCTGGAACCAAGTATTAGTGTCGATTTTTTCACTCGGATTACTTTTAAATCCAGAAGTTGTTTCTAATTCATTTAAAATATCCCAGAATACTTTTGGATTTCGTTCCTTAATAGTCAATAAATTATTAACTAAAGTATCTTTAAACAGCCTTTCTTTGGCTTTCGAAATTCTTTTAAATTTACGCCTTGTTGAATAATATGATTGTCTTAATGTGTAATTTTTAGGATTGCTCGACACATGTTTTGCAAGATCCTTGACAGTTTTGTATAGATTGTAGCATTCATTATCTGCATATTTTGGAAGTTTTGTTTTTCGGTGCTTTTTCTTTCCTTTTTTCAGTTTCAGAGATAATTTCCCAGCCTTGTAAAGTATATTATTAAAATCTGTAACCATTTCGTCTATATTGCTTCTTTGATTCATATCAAAATTTTTATTTAAAAATGTATTTATATCATTTTTGCAAATGGTGTCAAGTATCTTGGGGAACGCAGTGTCACTTGTGCAATCCCAAACAAATTTGTCTGGTAATGGGTGTAATGTTTGCCTGCTTGACCGTGACCATTGTGCACTGTAGGGTCTGGCGTTAATAATATGATTTGCATACCCGTGTCTGACTGCGAGGTCATATGATAGGGCACAATGGTCCGAGAACCAGGTAAGTTCATGTACTTCCATATAAGGAATGAGAGGCAGCAATGCTTCGTCACAAGTGACATAATCTATGCATGTAGGTTTGTTTGCATTCTGACTGTAGCATGTACATTTACCATGCAAATTTCCAATTTTCCGTCCATTAATTATTCTTTGCCCTGTTGATATACAAAGTTTTAATAAGCTATTACCATGATCATTTACTTTTCGTTTATCTTCATTTTGTCTGTCAAATATTTGATCATCTACACTATCTTTAGGCAGAGGAATAAAGGTTGTATCTGCTTTATCAGGTATACTATAATCACTATCCGTGTTTGTCGAAGCATTGAAGTCTCCCATCATTATACACTTTCCATTTTTCA
The DNA here is from genome assembly GCA_964020975.1 of Hermodice carunculata. Classification (NCBI taxonomy): domain Eukaryota; kingdom Metazoa; phylum Annelida; class Polychaeta; order Eunicida; family Amphinomidae; genus Hermodice; species Hermodice carunculata. The sequence goes on from OZ026612.1 coordinate 138,285,919, forward strand.
AAGTATTATTGGAAATATCTTTAAATAGCATTTCAAATATATCGACGTCACTGGAAAAAGTGGAATTGTTAGGCGATATGTAAACTGTACCTATATAAATATCATGTTCTAGATTAAAATATTGCTTTCTTAACTTGATCCAAGCTATGTCCGGGTGTTCAATTGCGAGGAGCTCTACACCTTCTACAATTTGCTTGCTCACGTAAACACATATACCACCCGAATTTTTAGTTGCCCGTTTGTGTTTTTCTCTAACACTCTTATGAGTAATATAGCCATCAATATTGACATCAGTTTCAGAACTGGTATGTGTTTCGGTTAGGCCGCAAATATCGTATTTTTGTATTTGACGAACAAAGTCCGAGTCCTCAAATTTTGATGTGGACTGACCACAAACTTTGTGTTTGTACCCATGAATGTTCCACGACATAATCTTGATTGTGTCTGCCATTTTTTTTTTTTTTAAATAGTGATATACTGTATATTTATCTATATTTGTTTTCCAGTCAATCTCGCATCATCTATCTCTTTAAGGGGACCTACGTCCCCTCTTTCTGTATGGTCTTTGAGGGCGTAGATCCGGATTTAGTGTGTATTTTAAATTGGCTGCAAGTAGGCGTGTCCCATCTTCGTTGACATGCACACTATCCATAAATAGATCTCTTCTCCGTTCGCCATCAGCTGTGATGAAGCTGTTGTAATGGTCACAGAAGACAGTGTTTTCTCGTCCATCGACTTGCAAGCTCACCAAAGAATTTGTGGCTTTAGCTTTCAGATGACGATCCCTCTCGTCAATCCTGGGTAGTGCTGACGACACGATAACTTGTTTGGAAATTCCAGTTGATTGTATGAGATCACAAAGTTTTTCAATACCATCAGCAATTTCCTGTGGGGACAGTTTTTTCACATCATTTGTGATTAGATGAAGGATGGTAATATCAAATGTGTCCTTGCAGTTTTTCAAGTACACTTCAGCGTCCTTTATTGTGTATGTCGTCTGCTTTGTCACTTTATAATCTCGAATAAGTTTGTCTGGTCGTAAAAATTTTAATTGAGAGCTACCGAGTATCAACAGCTTCTTCTCCGTGTTCTCCTCTGGAGTTTCTTCACCCTGGTTTCCGTTTTGTGTTACGTTACTGTTTTGTTTTTTGTCTTTAGGTGCCCGCGACGAATCAGGTACCTTTGCCCATGGAGAGGGTGATTCTCCGCCATCCATTCCTTGGGCTTGGATTTGCCAGCTAATGGTCTGCTCTTTGGCTGTGATGACATCGTCTTTCACTTTGTCCAGCCTGTCGTTCAGCGCGTGTAATTGTTTGCTCTGTTTTTCTATCAGGTCGAACTGGTTAGCTATTTCCTCGTGAAGAGAACTTCTTATGCTTTTGCTCATGCTGATTTCAATTTGGAAGTCATTGCTTAATTCCGCCATTTTCTCGTCATATTTTTGCTTTAGTGCACTGAGCTCTGTTTCGAGTTCTTTCAGTTGCTTTTCCAATTTGGTCTTCTCTTGTTCAGCTTTTATAGTTAGACTCGCAGAAGACAGTTTCTCTATCTCTTTTTGCATGTCACTGTTCTTTTTCTCTGCTTGTTCTAGCTTGTTTTCTCCAATTTTCACTTTATTAAGCAATTTTTCATTTTCCTTCTTAAGTGAGCTATTTTCAGCTTTTAGTTTTGTGGTTTCGTTCTCTTTGTCTGTTAGTTGTTTTGCAATTGTCTCCATTTTAATTTGGGTGTTTTCGTCATGGTACCCTCTGAATTTCTGTACCAATTCGGTCTCAAGTGTACGTATTATTGCACATAGCTCCCTATGACTTGTGATGAGCTCATTTGCTGCGTCTGCGTTAAGTGACTGCGGATGTTCAATAATGATTAATGTATCCAATGAAAGGAAGCCTATTCATTAGGCTCTGAGGTTAATGAGTACACACGCACAACCTATTCATTAGGCTGTGAGGTTAATGAGTGCGCATGCACATTGTGAGTTATAGAGGTGCAACGAAATTCAAAATTTCAGTTACAGGTGTGTCTTCAGAGGGAGAGGTTCAGTTCTGGGTGATACAGCTGAGTGTGGTTTTTAAGCTACTTTTAACCCGCCTCTTCCCTCCACAACTCCAAATTATAGAGTTGTAACTTCCACATCGCTTTTTCCTCCAGTACTATTTTTTTTTTTGATTTTGTTTTTGTTTTTTGGTTTTTTTGTATTGTTTTGTTTTGTTTTGTTTTGTTTTGTTTTTTTGTTTTGTTTGTTTGTTTGTCTTTTTTTGTTTTGTTTTTTGTTTTGTTTTGTTTTTTTAGTTCGGTGGAAGAGTCAGTGGGGGGCCAGGTGTCCCCCAAGGCCTGAGGTAATCTAGCGGTGATATTGCATTATTATAGTAAAATAAAACACATTCATGTAAAAGCAGAATAAAATTTGACACAAGTGTGACCTGATACATCCAGCTCAGTATTTGGGGTTTGGCGCGTGTGTGGTGTGAATGTGTACATAAAGTACTTTATAAGTCCCGATGAAAACAAAATTTTAATGTCATCACTGTGTATTTATAACTAAAAGTGTAATTGATTATGAAGCGTGTATACACTAAAGTAAACAAAAAGAATCGACAACATGGTAAGTCATATGAAGAGATAAATAACTTGGCTCTGATTTGAATGCTACCGTTATTCTGTGGCAGGAATAAGATACACAGGAACATTTGACACTGTCATACCAGACGTTTCTGCTAAAAGATCCGTCCCTTACATTTTGAGGCTGCAAACAGCTACTTTTGCGTCAAGTCAAGCTAAAATTTAAAAACATTACATTTTGTGTTGACTTGACATTTTGGGGCTATATATGGCTTCGGGACTAATATTTCCAACCTGCAAAAAAAGAAAAAAAAAAGAAAAAAAAAAAAAGAAAAAAAAAAGAGAAAAGAAAACAAGAAAAAAGGATGAATTCTGTTTCGTTATATTACGATCTCAATGAGGACCATATACATATTATACTGACCTCTGATGCCTCTACTGTTTGACACATGTATCTGTGTTGCCGGATCCTTGTGCAACCGTTGGCAAATTAATTTCTGTACAAAGTAGTGTTTGCTGATTGAAATGTAGACAGTTTATGTGTTGTTCATCTCGGTACATTTGAATTACTTTTGTTGTTTATTACAGCAATGCTCGAATTGTTGCAAAAGTTCCGCGTGTAATATCTTGGTCTTGTCAAGCAGGAATAAGGGTTATCGAACAGAGATCAACTTCCACATGACACATGCAGCCATGATCTACACACTCTTTGCACAGGTCATAATGCGGAGATCGTAACGTTATACCTGGATTTCGTCGGCGGCTATTTCACTTGTAACTGGATGTTGTCCACGTGTGATCTGTTGCCCAAGTTTCAGTCGCATCCCAAATTATCGCTGTGGTAATGTTTATGGTCTATACACGCCTGACCGTTAAATACCTAACCTTGCCCCCCCCACCCCCACCCCCTCCCCATTACCATACAACCATGGGCACTTTCACATCAGTCAATAAACAGACAATATGACAGAGATCAAAAGACTATTATTTTCCCGAAAGCACCATTCTGGATTTGCAAGGTAATAAATCTAGATACACATCAGTTGCATTGCTCTGCATACGAATGTAATTATCTTCATGAAGTTGTATCACCATTGTCTATTTTTTAATCTCTTGCTTTAATGAAAAAAGGGTCATGTACTGCTTCCTGTGCAGGTGCTTGTTTAATTTGTACATACCTTGTGCGCCCCACTCTGTCCAGTTTTTATGACCGTTATATTAAAACGTACGTCCAATCATGCCTTGGATCCCCTAATTTTTTTCATTGCCAATTTTGACAAAAGTGTGTGTGCCCAAACCTTACATTAGGATGCCAGACTTGTAAACTGATGTTTCTTTCTTTCTTTTTTTTTTTTTACCAGCATGTCTACAGTTGCAGAGACCTTAAGAAGTCCAGGTCAACAGCTCTCCTTGGCGCGCTTTATGCACATTGCGCGAAAAGCGCCCTGAGGGAAGTTGGTGACTCAGTCAAACTTGGCACTAAAAGAGTTAAAGTGATGAGATAATGAATATATTAACAGAAAATAATCATTTCATTTAAAACGCACAGTTCAGTGCCATATCAAGTTAATTTTTGACGAAGCTATATCTGGGTGGCAGAAGTATTGCCTTTGCTTCACGCTTTTACACACGGTACACTGATGTAGGTCTATATACTGCATTTGTGGTGGAGATAATTTATCTGTACATTTTTAATTATGTCTGTGTGCCAACACAGACATATTGTTTTTCTAGGAATTCTTTCTTTCTTTCTTTCTCTCTCTCTCTCTTTCTTTCTTTACATGCAAATTTGTCCGACATTTCATCTAACAAGTATTATTCATAGAGACTACAAACTTGGCACAATTATACTTCTATAGATGAAGTCTCGCCTTTTTATGATGACAGGTCATGATTTTCAAAATTATGCAAATGAGGGATATTTAAAGTTTTAAATCTTCAATGTCTTATATACTATATTAGATGTGGTTCTGAGTGTATGGGAGTTCTATCATAGCAAAGCAAAGGTCATTTCAAATGTCAAGGTCATGTTAAGGTCAAAGATTATGTCAAGGTCAAAGGCAAATTTAGTTCATAGTATCATTTTAAAGGTCTCGGTCTACTTCAGGTAGAGGTCATCTCAAGGTGAAAGGTCATTTCAAGGTCAAAGGCCACTTTCGATGGTGGTTTCTTATAGCCATAACTTGGTCAACTGTTTTCCAATTTTGATCATGTTGGGCTCAAATTGTAGCTATTGTAACACTGCACATTTTGAAACTTACATGTGACCCCTAAGGGTCAAAGGTCAACGTCATTTGGACCTTTGAAAGTTTCACTCAGCCATAACTCGGCCAATTCCCATCTAATTCTAATCATGTTGGACTTAGATTGTGGGTATTGTAACACTGTACATTTTTGCAACTTACATGTGAAGTACCAAAGGACAAAAGTTGTACCATTTAATATTTACTAGTGTTGAAGGCACGCAGACAGATTTGCTTTGAAGCAAAACTTCTTTTCTAGTTTTTTTCATGCATTTGAACTGTTTTCAGAAATGGAGCTGTGATACTATAGAAAGGTAACTTCACTGATATTTTACTGTTGCGCATCGTGTGGAACCTCCTTTCACCTTTTAATCACATTTGCGGCAGAGAGCATGGTGCAGCAGACATGCGCAGTTGATCTGCTGTTCGGAATGACTCGCCATGCTTGCACTCCTGCTGATGCTGAGATTATTATTTGATACGAATGGGAAATTAAGTCTTCTAAAACACCAATAAATTTTTTACTTTTTCCACATTGTTTCAAGTAAAACATAATATTCTTACATTGTTTCAAGTGAAACATAATATCCCAGTATTGTTTCAAGTGAAACATGATATCTGTATTAACGCATTTGTTTTCTATCAGGCATGTCATTCATTCACTTACAATTAAGTGAATGTTCACTTATTTCATTGAAATTTGTGAAAAGTTTGGATCTCAACTTGGGGGACACAGGATTTGCTATAATCTTGACACCTTGTTGGAGGATGTTAATATGCCATATTAACTTAATATGTGTGGTTCCGATTACCCATGCGACCCCCATTGAAAAGGCCCGAGTCCCGACCCTAAGCAATATATATTTTTGGTTGCATATATTATTACCCCTCCCCAGATCGTCCCAATACTATACTCATTTATTGCAAACCATTGGGTGCGCAATCCATAATTTTCAAAATGACAGCCATTATGGGTTAGTCCCGATTCGATATTTTGAAGAGGTAGTATCCAAAATATATATATATGTTATTAGTGTTAAGAAAAGATTAATTTGTCGAATGAATGTAATGTACAATATATAATGGGACTTTTCTAGAGTGAGCATTACCCGAAATTAGATATAAAATGCCAAAAGGTTAGCAGTTGTTGGCAGCGGTGGGTCCTAGATTAGGGATTTTGTATCAGACACTAAAGTCGCCCTGAGGCTAAGAATTAAGTGGCACCGCTAGTTGGAACTGCCAAGCCCCCATGTTGAGTGAAATCTGGAGCTTAGGGGAAAAGGTTGCCCTGATAGTGGATACAGGTCGGAAAGTACTGGCGGGTTTTTATATAAGTGGTAATAAGTTGCCGGTCTCTGAACTGTGAAATTTTGTACAACGATGTCCAGCTACGTTCCCCGGCGTCCCAGTTACGAGGGTAATTGACGGTAAACGAATATTTGCGTTGCTTACGCTAAGCAAAAGGCATACTTTCTGAGAACGCACACATTTTATGTGTTGATAATCCCAGAGACCCTATAGCTTTTTAGATTTTTTCATGAACTGATTTCATGTTTACTTATACAAAAAATGTTTGCCCTGCTGACCCACTCCGAACTTTATCTGTGTGGAGTTTTCAGTTGCTATATCGATAATAGGAACATCTTTTTTTCAAGCTCGTCACCAGAATTGAAATGACATGTCTTGCACACACCACCTCAGTTCGTCAATATTAGGCAACTTTGTTTGTTTGTTTTACAATGGAAGGACAGCTCAGAACTTGAAGTCTCTGTTTTATATTTATAATAAATAATTTCATATCTATGGTCAGTGACGTATTGTGCTGCGTTTTTTAAGCCTATCGAGAACTGGTATATCGTGCGCACTAGAATAGATTTGTGTGAATTTTGCACGCTTACTGCTGAAGAGGTTTTGTGATTAAGCGCAACCAGGTTTTTGTGGTGTGTCTGTTGTGTGAAGTTTGCTACTAGAGAAATCAGACAAAAGTAATTAACGTGGCTATATGACGTTAGAGCGCACCACTGATACTACTTGGGTAAGTGATGCATTTTGTTGAACTCTTTAGTCCCTCCAGTGGCGTCATTGGGTGATACATTTTGTTGAACATTCTTGTCCCTCCATTGGCGTAATTGGGTGGGCTCGAGGACGAGGCTACGGATTGTTTCACGTTCATGCAATACGATGACGTCAGCTGGGCTCACTGAAACAAAAGATAGTATTATAAATTCAATGCACGCTGCAAGGATATTTTGGCGACCGGAATATGAACGTGTATTTTCTTTTAGTTCGACTGGATTTTTTTTATCCGATTCGATTTCATTCGTGTTTATTTGCCAGTAAAAGTTACATATACATGCACGTTTGTTGAGAAATAAATAATTTATAATAATACAAAGATTATGTATATGCAGAATAGATTGACTGAGAAAGATATGTTTGGTAATGTGATTATCAGAATAAAATGTGTCTAATTTATATTGGGATATATTGGATGTCAGGACGGAATCTTTCAAACTTTGAATTTTTTTTTTATGATTTGACAGCAGTTTGCTGTTGTCAATATCCTGTTAACCGGGTCAGTAACAATGAATCTGCATTATTTCTTACAGAGTCCCGCTTTCCAAATATTATCCTGCCTTAAAAGATCTATTGACCTCAAGTGTATTTCTGCGTTCTTGCAGATCTCTGTCATACATCATGAGGTATAAAGTTGTCTGTAAAGCGCACGATTATGTTGCTCTTTAACCCCCCCCCCCTGGTGGGGGTTTACAACAAAGCTTGTTAAATGCTAGAAAAAGAGTAAAACTACGTACAATTCTGTCCGAATCGTTATCTTTTTCCGTTTTTCCCTCTTTTTGGGACAACGATGGTTTCAATTTGCCACTCTGTGGATATACTTAGGTAAATACAAAATACGTTAAGAGATGGCTTGTATTTGTATGATCAATCATTTTCCATACAAACCCCACAGTGATGAGAGCTTAATAAAGAGTGGCGAAACAAATCAATGTACTTTTGCAGCACCTGTGTGACCGACCACTTTATGTTTAGAACAAAAGTAACAAAACTGGTTCCAGAGGAAGAGAAAAATCGTAACAGAGCGGAACGATGCGGCCAATATATTCATCGATTTATTGTCATTGTAGCAGACAAACAGAAAAGTTCCACAGACTACTACAAATAACAACGTGACAATAAGACTCCCAAGAAATATATAAAAGCAAAATGGGATTATCCGCAATCTTTTCCATTCCCTTGTCAGATGATTTTGAACGAAAACAGCTCACATAAATACAGCTGAGCAAAGCAATGTGCCCGGCTTGCGTGAGCCCTATGATTTGAAAGATATCTGCCTGTTATTAATTGCTTGTTTATCAAAACCGTTGACAAAGTCCAATACAAGTGATATTTCCTAATGAATGGAAAATTGCAAAAAATCAGCCCAGTTACAAGAAAGAAAATCTTGCAGGCACTACAACAGAAAGCATATATATATATATATATATATATATATATATATATATATATATATATATATATATATATATATATATATATATATATATATATATATATATACATATATATATATATATATATATATATATATATATATATATATATATATATATATATATATGTGTGTGTGTGTGTGTGTGTGTGTGTATGTATATAACAATCAAAATCAATAAACACCGTGTCCACGACAACTATGTTACTTTATAATGGCACATTATACTATTACAAGAAAGAAAATCTAGCAGGCACCACAACAGATAGCCTTTGTATATATAACTATCAAAATCCATAAACACCGTGTCCACGACAACTATGTAACAATATAATGGCACATCATAACGCTCCATCAGCCTTTCACCGCGTTCACTCATGTGATGGTGCATAACCACATTGGTCAACATGTGGTCAACGTTGGAAAGTGATAAACGACAAGTGTTGAGCTCTTAAACGGAAGGGTGGGTCCTTTACTTCTAAATGACTGAATTCGAGCTCATTCATATGTCACATGAAGCAGACAGAATGTTGCGTGGTCTAGACTCATTAATATGTACACTTCTGAAAAATGTATTAGACACTTTGTGTCCGTCTGCTCCGAAACCTTGCGTATTGTAAAATAGAAGATACAGACATACGCACTCACTTACTCTGGTTTACACACATTTAACATATTTTGTAAAACTATATGAAAAATATGCACAGTGCCACATATTCTGTCACAACTGATTACGGTCTGTCGTATATAGGTATTTTATACTATAATTATTTTAATGAAATTATAATCTATGTACTGAATATCATTGCTAGTATTTCATTGAAACCTGGACTCGCCCGATTGAAAACTGAAAGCTGCAATGCTCAGGATAAACGGCATCTTCCTGATAGAACAAAGAAGTTTAAGAGATCTTTGGTATTAATTCTCTTGTTTATTTTTCTTTAGTGTGGCAGTTCCTTAGTTCCACAAGGGATGATCATATGCATGTAAATTACATGCATACAAAATATTGCCATGGTATATTTTACTTGGGTGACCCGTTTTGCCTGCCCAACCCTTAGGAGAATTACCGTTGCATGCAGCCGAAAGTTTGACACATGAAGTCCAATGTGGGAAAAAAGTGTCCGTCACATTACTTTCAACCAATCAGAACAAAGCAGCGAAACCCAACAAATGGTCATTTTTGCCACACAAACCTTTTACAAAAGTAATTATTTATATTAGAATTGGCAACTGAATATATTATAGTGAGCGACCCTCTGGTATGATTAACATAGGTACGACCTGACCCTGTCAAGGGCTAAACGAATAGACATATCAAAACCTGAAGTCTTTAATCTTGAATGGATATTTTTGTTTAAACGTATTTATTTAGTCTGGATAGCCCTATAGTACATCGGGATGACTAATACATGGGTTCTTCAGAGCATGGAGACACCAGTAGGTATGTACAAGACACACAATGACAATACAAATGTTACCAAAGTATCATATCTGAGAAAACTCTGTACGAATATCAAGATTTGATTACTTATAAGACACAAGTTAAACCAGAAAAGAAGATTTCCTTGACAGCAAATCTGTCTAGGTGCCTTCAAAATTAGAACAGTTTGAAATGCTACACGTTGCCATTGTTCAACATAAGCTAAATTTTGTGTAATACGCTAATTTCCATTAATTTGAATGCTACAACTTTGGTTCTTGGACTATAGGATGTGGCCATGTCACAAACTTTAAAGTAAAGTTTGAATGGCATTACTATCTGTAATGGTTTTGAAGCGATTCAAGACTTCAGTTTGCGCATTTGCCTAATTTGCATAAGTTAAAAGCCTACAACTTTGGTTTATGGTTCATTGGATGCGGCTATGTCGCATACCTACAAATACAAGTTGGAATGGCACCTCTATGTATAATAGTTTTGTAGTTATTCAAAGATTTAAATTTCTTGTATTCACTTCATTTGCATAAATTAGAATTGTAAAGTTTGGATCATGGTTCTGTGATTGCATCTATGTCACAAACCCATAAATTGAAGCTGGAATGGCACCTGTAACTATAATAGTTTTGAAGCTATTCAAGATTTGAATTTTGCATATTCACCTAATTTTTGCAGGATGCGTCTTCGTCACAAACCTACAAATTCAAGTTGGAATGGTATATCTATCTATAACAGTTTTGGAGATATTCAACATTTCAATTTTCAATGCCCCTTATTAGCATAATTTGAAATTCTACAACTTCCATATACTGTCCATTATATTGGCAGGTTTCATAAAAACCGATATGTGCCCATTAAAATTTTGTGTCTATCTGCAATAGTTTGGAAGATATGGAGCTTTTAAATTTAAGAATGGCCCTAATTTGCATCATTTTCAACATGTCGATTATTCCAAATCAGATAGTCAACCTCCCTACCAGCTCTGCTACCATTCCAAGTTTAAACATTGTAGCTTGCACGGTGTCTGAGAAAAGCTCCGGACAAATAATGCGGTGGGGGGGGGGAGAGAGAGAGAGAGAGAGAGAGAGAGAGAGGAGAGAGAGAGAGAGAGAGAGAGAGGAGAGAGAGAGAGAGAGAGAGAGAGAGAGGAGTGAGAGAGAGAGAGAGAGAGAGAGAGAGAGAGAGAGAGAGAGAGAGAGAGAGAGAGAGAGAGAGAGAGGAGAGAGAGAGAGAGAGAGAGAGAGAGAGAGAGAGAGAGAGTATTTTGAGGGGTTTCCTTAACAGGGTTTGCAAGCTGATTATGAGCTTTTTAACACAAAAAGTATTGAGTGATGATTGTTCCATTAAATACTTCAACATGATTACAGTCTAAATTATTTTGTGTCAACGTAACAAATTATTTTATATTCAACACAATGTGCCCCCTTTTCCCCCTTCCACAAGTACATATTTAGACAATTAACATGGCCAAAAAGCTTCAAACTTGCCGCATTTCTAGAACTTTTGTTTACTGTCCATTGACAGATGTCTCAAACCTACATGTGTAAGTTAGACCTTTGGGTCTATTTGCAATAGTTTGGAAGATATGAGCTTTTAAAATGTGAATTGCCCCCAGTTTGCATAATTTTAAACATCATGACTCTTCCAAGTCAGGTGCTTAATCTCATTGGTAGGTCGGTCACCATTGCACGTTTGGTGGTTTTCGGATAAGTAGGGTCCGAGAAAAACTTCGGACAAATCTGGTCGTAAAGAAGAAAGAAAGAAAGAATTAATTCTTGGAAAAACAAAATGTGTCGGTTCGTAACCAGTATGAAGTTGAGTTCAATATTTACCCAATAAGGTTAAAAAGTGCAAAAGAAATAAATTGATTCTTGTCCCAGGATTTTGTTGAACAAATTAGACTACAGAGGAAACGTAATTAGATATAAAACAATATACACATAAAAAATGTAATTCATATGTTTTTTTTTTTATAAATCTAGACTTAAGAAGTTACGACCTTCTGAATCCAATTGTTACCACACTGCAGTCGTTGGGTGTCAGAGTGTCATCTTTAATCTGATTACATCATGTCGAAGTCACAGCGCTTATTCTTAACAAAATGAACAATGGCCGAAGAAAAAAGAAAATAGTTCCTTTTAAAATTTTGAAATATTAAGATTTTAATTAAGTCAACGAAAAACCTAACCAAGCAAGAAAAAAATCCGCACCGACGAACCAATTAGTTGAAGTTCCAGGGCTTTAAGGTCGCGGAGGGGATTGAGCCGCGCGCAGCGGTCCCGCGACTTTGACGTTGCATAGATGAACTATGTTTCACATTTCACCCACAAAACCATACATTTTATTCATTGTTCAGACATCTAAATTTGTTAGAAAGAAGTTTCATATCGATACGATAATTTTCAAGGGTTTTATACACCCGTTTACAAGAGGGTATCAGATTTGACATTTTGTCAGCATTTCTTTAAAAATAATCGATGCAAAAGTGTATTACCTATGTAAAATTAAAGTATAGACCAATATGCAGGAACCGTATTTTTTGTTTACAAATAAAATACATAATAACAGAATTATCGAATTCTTTGATCATCATTTTAAACATCAACAGTTACTTCACTTTGTGAGCTACAAAAGTCTCGGAAGGGGACATCTGACGGGAAAACAAAAAAAAAACGGTTCCCAGATAATATATTTATCTTTCAAAAGACGATTATTTGAAGCAGATCGATCAATTAGCTTTTTATTGACGCTGTCCACAAAATTGATTCATAAGCAGAAAATTTAATTCCGAGAAATCGGCGTTGAAAGATTTGAGGCCCTTTTTTTGCACATTGTTGGCCATAATGACAATACAGCTTTCCAAATTCGGCCCGTTTTGGTCTCAGTACTTCGAAGAAAGGTCAATCAACATCTTTGATGTATAGTTTCCAACATACAATGATGTTTGTTGGCTTTAAAAAGCAGTTATTTACCCGAATGACATCAAATGCAGCCACACTCGAAAGCTTGTCAGTCGGGTTTCCACGCGAATGGGACAGCTTCAAAGGGGGATTCGAAAGCGGATTAGCCACGTGACCCGAAGGTGCCATCACCTTGACCCTAGCAACATTGTTTGCATAGGGCGCCGCTTGAACAAACGGGTTGCAGTTTCACAGCTTGCTCTGCTCAGAAGGCTGCCCGGTAGGCAGAGGTTGCTCACTCACTTCTCATCACCTTGGATCAAAGAACAACTTGCCGGAGAGAGGTCTATGTCGTTCTGAATGTAGCTTATAAATGTTAGATAGGCGGTCAACATGGATGATCGTGACGTAACATTTAAGACAATAGTCCTGCTACTGATAAACAAACACTCCCAGGATAAATTATACTTCAAAGAAGAAACAAAACACACACACACACACACACACAAACAAAAAACAAAAAAAAAAAAAAAAACAAAAAAAAAAAAAACAAAAAAAAAAAACAAAAAAACAAAAAAACAAAAAAAACAAAGCGAACGTTTTATATGTGTTAAGAATCCATTAGTTTCAACGTTGTATTGGTGATGAAACTGCACTGCTAGATTGAATAGCCTAATCCATTGATTTGCTGAAGTAGTCTTTCATCAGACCCTGACGGTTACATAGATCAATATAATGCACCAGACCACGCTCAGATGTAACGTGATGACGCTACACTTCGTGCGCAACGGTAAAAGTTACTTTCTTGCCTTGCAGAAGGTGATGACGCTACACTGTGTGCGCAAGGGTAAAACTTTCTTGCCTGCCAAGACGGACTGTGTTTCCTTACCTGGCGACACGCACTTCAAGGGCAATTTAACAATTACGCAGAGCGAGTCTGTCTGGCAGTCAAGAAAGTTTCCAATTCCCACAAAATTGAGAAAGGGATGGGCATCGTGAGGGAGTGTGTTCTTCGTGGCCTTGGCTTGTGCGGTTTTTTTGTGTGGTTTTTTTTTTTTTTTTGTGTTTTTGTTTTTTTTGTTTTTGTTTTTACAATAGAATACAATAGAGCACAATAGAATACGCCAAGCCTATTTCATTGGTTCCTCAACATATTAGCGCCTTCCTTGTGATAAAGAATGCCATTCACATTGCCATGTTTTTCTCGCATATTGCCATTCGAAACCTTGCCATTCATGTAATATATTTCTTATTTTGTGGAGATAACTAGCCCACTGAAAGATAGTTGGCTCACCCTTTAACTGCAATAAACTGATCGAGACACAAAACCGAAACTTCCTGATGGGTGAGTGCGGGCGAGTGGTATCGGAACATGCCAAACAAAGACAAAATAATTTTATATGACCGATCAACCAGCTAAAGGCAGAGTGCAGAGTCGCTTTTCGCAGTCATTTAACAGTAATCTGATTATTTATGCCCCTGATGGTCAAACTTTTAAAGCTTTTTTTTCTGTCCCCTCGCTCAGTGTACTTCGAAACACCCCCGTGTGAAGTGGGAAGTCCGTGCATGTGCAATGTGCCAGTCTTCCAGTTCCACAAAATGCGACAGCGCTACAGACGATACCAGTTTTAGTGGAGGCGTGTGCTTCATATAAATTTAATTCAAGGTTAACATTTAATGCTATTCACCGTTTCACATTCAGGTAAAGGCAGATATAATTATTGAAGGCAGATATAATTATTTACGCTGAATCGAATCCCCGCTTTTACAGTTTGCGGCATATTTATAGCCAAGTGGTTCAGTGTTAGGATTCCTCGATCGTCATGTGTATTTTTTGCCAGTAAACATTAAAAGCAAATTGGTATTGGATAGGGCAAGACTGTAGAAAGGGTTGTAAGCCTTTATAGTGTATACAATGCCGTGATTCTGAGTAACGATTCATTCCATCCTTTTATTAACAGACAATGAAGCTCTCGTCTCCATCATCAACAAACAATCATCCCCAGACAAGTTAATTATGCAAGGTGTTCGGAAATTGGTTGTCGGCTGCTTTACATTCAACATAAGGGTGAAGGCTCGGCACATTCGTGGCTCAGTCAATTCCAGAGCCGATGCAATTTCGAGAGGAATGATTGCCAAATTTAAATTCCTTTCTCCGCAGAGCCATCCAGAGCCAACAACCATTCCGGACCACCTGCTACCAGAGAGCTTCATTCAACGGTGAGAAAATTGCTCCATTCCGCTGTGGCACCCCAGACAGCAGCAGTGTATGACAGGGTGTGGAAATCTTGTGCAGACTTTTGTAAGGAGTTCGATTTGGGTGAACCATATCCTCTATCAACAACCAACTTGTCACTATATGTCGCCTACCTCTTCGACAAGCATTTCTCCCCTAAAACGATCTCAACCTACCTTTCAGCCATTGCTTACATGCATAAAATGCGAGGGTGGCCCGATCCCACTAAGCATTTTCAGATTCAAAAAATGCTTGCTGGCGCTTATAGGCTTAGACCCACCTTTGATCTGCGCTTGCCAATCACTTGCCCTATATTACAGCGTTTGCTGCAGGCAGCTGACTTGACTTTGTCACCTTTTGATCGAGTGCTCTATAAAGCTATGTTTGCTTTCGCATTTCATGCCTATGCTCGCATTGGTGAATTAACTTTCTCTACAAATTCAGCTGCAGCAAATATTTTGCAACTAAGAAATGTGTCTGTTATCACTAAAGCAAAAATACCATGCGAGATAAAAGTTTGCTTTCAAAATTTTAAACACAATCTGTTGGGTCAGCCGCATTTTATTTCCTTCAAAGCCACAAAAACAGGTCATTGTCCGGTAAATCTGCTGCTGCAATATCTAAGACTCAGAGGCCCAACTCCTGGTAATTTATTTCTCAATGCAAGTCACCTTCCAGTTTCCAGAGCTCAATTTGATCACAGCCTCAAAATTTGCCTGAGTTTTTGCCATCTAGACACCAGAGTTTACAAAGGGCACAGTTTTCGCATTGGCGCAGCTTCATGGGATGCACTCAATGGCGTTCCAGATAGTCAAATAAGGCTGAAAGGTAGGTGGAAGTCGGATGCCTTCCGTAAATACATCCGAGTTTCAACCAATTAACAGATTAGGACTGTGTGGTCAGTCCCAAGCTGTGTTCGGGGTGGCCTGCCACCCTAGAAGTTGGTAAGATGCGGTTAGTACCTGTGTGGTCGGGTGCTGATTGGTCATCTTGCCCAACTTTCAATTTTCACATTGGACATTAGCTGTAAATTATATACACAGGTGGTGAGTCTCACTTGACATGCTTCACTCGTGTGGTCGAGTCTTGCGTGTCCGTATTGTACAAGTTGAAACACTAGTCAGATAATATTGGAAATGTTCGTATTCTTACCACATTTCTGCTGTGTGCACAGCTGGGAAGATTTTGAGTTAGCTGGTGAGATATAAGGTTGTGGATCTATTACTCACAGCGGGACACTGATCCATACATATACGTCACTGTGTTTGGTATGTTGGGACATGAACATGTTTGACTCTGTGGTTCAGTTTTTATGTGTTGAAATGCAGGCACCTCATATACCTGCCTGTCAGAAATAATTTAGAATATCATTGAGAACTGCTATTCAAAGCCGGACGCTTGGTGTGCCATGCATTTGGGTCACCGTTACTGGACAGATTTGAAACTTTACCACAGATTGAGAAGTGGTGTTTACAGACACAAACAAGTGGTTACTTTCTGGTACTTATCCCTTATTTGTGGGAAACACGCGTAGATATGCAAGCAGTTGCCCTATTTGGGCTTCACTTTATTTATGTGAAACACATGTATATACGTTCATAATTTAAAGTTCAGCATTTATTATCACCATAAGTTGCCAATTCAGTGCCCATGATGGAATATACGGGTTTTATAGTTAAGTATTGTTTGTGTCATTGCATGTTCAGTATTATTGTTTACACTCAGGTTATTTTCAAAAGCTTTTCTTGGTGGAAACCGGTAGCAATATGTCCTTCCCAGTATATGCTCAAACTCTTTCGCCTTGGGTGGGGTCCAGACAAAGTGACTCGGTTCGGACCAAGGCACTTTTTCTGTTTGGCGCTGGAACCCCTCACCTTTTCCATTCACGGATACATTATGGAGCCATGCCCTCACGGTTCATCGCCTGGGAGTGTATGGTCGCTCTAGTGAGTCCGCTCACATTGGGTAGATGACTGTCAGGCCATGGCTCTATTCATTGGGAATTTGCAATGTTTGTAATATATAAATAAAGTGCGGCCGGGAAGCGCCAAGCTTCCTGGCCATTTATCAATCTGAAAGTTGTTGTTTGCGTGAATGTTCAAACATAGCTGGCATAAGATTTTGAGCAACATAAGTGAAGTTCCCCCATTTTACAGGACATAAAATTATTTACGCTGAATCGAATCCCCGCTTTTACAGTTTGCGGCATATTTATAGCCAAGTGGTCCAGTGTTAGGATTCCTCGATCGTCATGTGTATTTTTTGCCAGTAAACATTAAAAGCAAATTGGTATTGAATAGGGCAAGACTGTAGAAAGGGTTGTAAGCCTTTATAATGTATACAATGCCGTGATTCTGAGTAACGATATACGCATAGGTTGAAATCGCCTTTATTGAAAACACACTGAGGCTCACGTCCATCGCCAGGTGCCGTTGTGACAATCGCCACCTTTTATCGTCCCTTATTTTTTATTTTTTATTTTTTTTATCACACTCTGAGAAGGAAAACATGAGCCCATCGATTTAATTATCTACATGGCCATTTGATCACCACAACAAACCAATTAATCAGTCCTAATCTTGTCAAGCAGTTTATACAAGAATTGGTAGCAGCGCACCTCAAAATGTCACAGTTGGTCGCTTGTCGTTGCTACGGTCGTGGATTGTGGAAAGCAGCCGACTGCTATCCAAACTTTGGCGGAGTAATTAGCATACATTTGTAAACAGACATGCTCATGCTGCAGCCAGCTAAAACATGGTCATGTTTTTTCCCTTTTTTATCACATAAATTTTGCTTTTTTAGTATTCATGTTTGGTGACAAGAAAGTTAAAATGCCAAACTTTACGGAAATGGAAAAAACTCATTTTCTGTCGGGTCACGATTTTGCCGTTATAGCTCAATCCCCTCCGCTACCTTAATGCAGCAAAGTGGCTTTGTTTGTACACGATAAGACAGTGGCATGGATTCTACTTCGCTTGGTTCCAATTATTCCCTGAAAAATACTGCAGTACTATAAAGAGCCTTTTAACTTCATGTATATCTGGAATAAATAAAAAATAGAGCTGTCCAGGTCCCTCATATAAAATCTTGGTCTTATACTTAAATATAACTTACTTATTAACTTGCCCACAGAGGGCAGTACATCTACCCGTGGTGAACAACAACCTGCTCCACAGATATTAACTTTAATGATACAACAGGAAATCTTATAGGATTTCCTCATCGTCATTATCATATGCGCAGGACTACTTTGCGATCTTTCTGCAATAATTAAAAAATGATAATCATGAATCTGCAGGGTGAATAAAAAGTGAGAAATATTTCAAAAAGAATTTTAATCTAGAAGAATATCCAATTTACATAAAACACCGGCATAACCCAGGCTGTAAAAAGATCACATGTAAATTCTTTTATTGTTTATAAGTTCAAAATCAGAAACACCAAGTATTACATCGATATACAATCAGTGAAAGATAAAACTAATAGTTATCCTGTCCTAACACTATCTCACTAACCATGTATATATATATATATATATATATATATATATATATATATATATATATATATATATATATATATATATATATATGTGTGTGTGTGTGTGTGTGTGTGTGTGTGCCTTTTAAATATAGTTATGTAATCATATGGTTTCACTGATAATCAAATCATGGATAATCTATGCAAAACCTGGAGAATTGTCAAATAATTTGTCTCCATTCCCTTCTACTAAAGTTCCCTCATCCAAACAACCCTGCGCAACTTGACCCGAACAGAAAACCAAGAAAGAGCCACACATTTCCCGATTTCAAGTCTCTCGCGTACTGTAGTTGCCTCCTAAGCAGACTTTCTTGGGGCGATACACTATGTTGGCCCCCAGCGAAGTTCGCTGGGGGGTAGTAGACCGCCAAGAACGGATGTTTAGCAGGCAAGTACTGTAGTGTATACATGTATTATGCATGAACATGGGCCATGAACCTGGCCTGTAACGATTTGCCGTTTTCCAATGGAAAATTCAAGATAACCCTGTTAAAGCCACCAAGTTGCTGTCACCAAGGTTATGATGGCATTTAGACCCAGGTCAAGTGACACAGAAACCTCGTCATAATTTGCATAATGTATCCTATTCAGACCTCTTTTGGTGGTTCCATAATTATGTACCTGTCCTGGTTCTAAAATAATCTTTCTTTCATTTCGAATTTACAAATAAGAAACACTAGTGAGATAGCACTATTGTTCGACAATGCATAATAATATAAAATAAAGTGAAATAAAGGCAAGTGATGAAATGGTATGTGCAATGAACTCACAGTGAAACTATGTACAGCCGGTCTAACAAGGTCGACAGAGGTAAGGAGGATATTGGATCCTCTTAACTCCTGGTTTGACATACAATGCACATAGAGCAAGAGCAGGAGGGGCCAGGCCAGGCTTTGATTAACTTCTTACAGTGATTGACATTGGTAGATTCTTTGATATGTGGAGGTAAGTTGTTCCATAGCTTGGTCCCTCGGTATCGGAGAGAATTTTTAACTATGTTATGGTTTTCCTTTCTTACGTACGTGTCATTTAAACAAGATGGGCTTATGTTACTGAGGATTTCGTAAACTTCTATAGAAAATATTCTAATTCTACTGAGATACAGAAAGTAGTGCGTTCGAATAAGTTTGGTTATGCAGATACTGGATCATTATAGACAAAGCGTTAGACTCTTTCTTGGGTCTTTTCCATTTTTAGCTCTGCTGACTTGTCAGTCAGCTGAGCTTATTTTATGGTCCTCCGTCCGTCGTCCGTACGTCCCTCCTTCGTCCGTGAACAATTCACATTTTCGACTTCTTCGTCGAAAGCGTCAGCTTGATCCACTTCAAACTTGGTGGGGATATGCCATGGGTGGGTGTCTACCAAGTTTGTTCAAATGGTCACCGTCCAGTGATTTTTGGATTTTTAATGATTTTTTTTTGTTCTTTTTCGGACAAATCTTAAAAAAATCTTCTTCTCCGAAACCGCTCTCCTAATTGCTTTGAAATCACACAGGAAGACACCTAGGGACTCCTTGTTCTTAATTTGTTCACCAGGTGGCCCTGCAAATCTTTTTCTATTTTTATGATTTTTTTGTTTTGTTTTATAGCTATTCTCAACTTCTTCGCCAGAACCGTCACTCAGATTAAGCTTAAACGTGGTGGTAATGCACCTTGTGGAAGGGACAAACAATGTCTTCTACTATGTGGGAATGCTGCTGATTCCTCATGTTTAACGATTTTTTCAATTTGTCTACTTTTCGGTAAATGCACCGGTCCTATTGATTACCATGGGAGTCAATGCTAATTTACATCTTCAACTTCTCCAAAACTCTCATCCAGATTTACTTCAAACTTGGTGGGGATGTACCTTGGGTGGGTGTCTACTGGGTTTGTTCCAATGGTCATGTTCCAATGAATTTTGGATTTTTAATTTTTTTTTTTCAAAAATCTTTATAAAAGTTTTAATTGGAAATTTTGACATGGGAATTTCTTGTAATGGTTATAACTTAAATAATTTTGGCCAGATTTACTTTAAACGTGGTGGGAATGTGCCTTGGGTAGATCTCTACGAAGTGTGTTCAAATGGTCACGCTCTATTGATTTTTGGATTTTCTATGATTTTTTTTTTTTGGTTCTTTTTTGGGGCAAACCTTAAAAACTCTTCTCCTCTGAAACTGCTCACCAACTTGCTTCGATATCGTACATAGACACTCACAGAGATACCTCATTCCCAATTTGTTCACCAGGTGGCGCTGCATTTTTTTCTATTTTATTTTATTTTATTTATTTATATTTTTTTTTGGTATAGTTTTGCTATTTTTCACTTGTTCTCAGAACCGTCACTCAGATTAAGCTGAAATGTGATGGATATGTTCTTGTGGAAGGGTCAAACAAAGTTGTTTACTAGGTGGCACTGCTTTGGATTCCTTATTTTTAAGGATTTTCAATTCGGGTACTTATCGGTCAAAGCAGCTTTCTTATTAATGTTAATGTTTCTGTATGAAGGTCATGTTTAGACAGTACTTGAATGACCTTGACTTCATTTCTGGGGTTACAGTGCAACATACATGAGTTTCGCTCTTCATTATAACTTGAGAACTACTTGAACCTGAATGTTGCACATGTTAGTGTTCTTCTATAAAGGTCAGACTTACTCAGAAGATGGGTGACCTTGATCCTTTCCCAAGTTCATAGAGCCGCAAGTGTGATGAATGTCAAGATCAGCTGAGCATGGGCTGTTCACACAGCCCGCCTTGTTACAGATAATGCAGGTCCACATAAAGTGCCACATGAGCGGCCAATAATCAAAGTTAGAGAGAATAAATGCATTAAAGATTTGGAGCTTTTCCTTTTCAGAGAGAATATTACTGAACCTACGGAGCACACTTATTTGCTTAGCAGCCTGCTTACAAATATGAGAAACAGGATCATGAAACTTTAGTCTATCGTCAATATACACATCTAGTAATTTTACACATCTTTCCGGTTTTATGGTAACACCATCAATTTCAAAACAGAAGTCATTTTCTATTTGGCAGTCTAAATGTGGGCATAGGATTATAGCCTGGAATTTGTCAGGATTTGCTTTCATATTGTTTTCGATAAACCATTTGATACACATATTAGCAGCATTTTCCAAAGACAATTTAACATTTTGTAAGGTATAATCATGAAAAGATTACGTGTCGTCGCCGACGTAGTTATAGAGACTACAATACCCTTCCATAACATAAAGAAAGTCAGTCATGAAGTTATTGAACAGTAAAAGGCCAAGTACACTGTCCTGTAGCACTCCCTTTAATAGGTTTGCCTATTCACTGGAAGTGCCACCATACTTGACCCTTTGCTTTCGGTCCCTTAAATGAGTACCTAATAAATTACACGCATTCTCACAAAGACCTTAGGATCGATTTTTCTGTTAAAGTAGCTCATGGGGTAAGCAGCAAAAGCCTTTGATAGATCCATTAGTATCACACCTACATATTCATGGTTATCCAAGGCGGATTTCCAGTGTTCAGTAATTTTAAAGAGTAGATTGTGGCAACTGTAATGTTTACGAAAAGCACAAAGAAGAGAACTTAGTACATCGTTAAAAAGTGAACCATTTGATCTTTCATTCAATCTTCAAAAATTTTAGATAAAACTTGACAATACACTGACTGGACGGTAATAGCATTTGTTCATGGATTCAGCCTTTTTATAAATATGGTATACGTCCGCCCGCTTCATATCAGTGGGCAATTTTTAGATTTAATTGACGTTTGTGACATAAGGAGGCAGCGACTTAGCACCAACTTTTATTAATTTTGGCGCAATTTCATCTGGCCCGGTTGCCTTCTTGGGATTGAACTTTTTCATATGATTAAGGACTTGCTCCTCAGTTACTGTTTGAAATTCAAAATGAGACACATTCCTGTCCTCCATTCTGTCGGAGATAGCGTTTGTTCTGGAATATATATGTAAATTTGATTTGAAGAAGTATTGACATTTGGTTCTCTTGATCAGCAACAGAGGCGAAGAAATTACTTAAAATATTACATATGTCATCTGGAGCATTATGTAGATTATCATTTTCCATAAGTATCATCGTGCCATTTTTGCCGCCTTTATTTTTGTCGGTCAATAAGGGTCTTATTCTATTCCAGAAAGATTGTTTATTATTTGGTGGACCACATCGGTCATTGAAATATTGTTTTGTAGAATTTTTTGAACGGAGGGATGTCATTTTATTTCTTCTAACTCTGTATGCCTCCCATTTACTTTTGTATTTATGTCCCCCCGGGCAAAGGGGGGACACATTGTTTTTGCGTCCGTTTCTTCTTCTTCTTCTTCTTCTTCTTCTTCTTCTTCTTCTTCTTCTTCTTCTTCTTCTTCTTCTTCTTCTTCTTCTTCTTCTTCTTCTTCTTCTTCTTCTTCTTCTTCTTCTTCTTCTCCTCCTCCTTCTCCTTCTCCTTCTCCTTCTCCTTCTTCTTCTTCTTCTTCTTCTTCTTCTTCTTCTTCTTCTTCTTCTTCTTCTTCTTCAACACATTGTTGTGTGCGTTGCGGACGCAATAACTCGAGAAAGATTTGACTTGGGAAGTTGAAATTTTTTGTGGAGATGTTCCTATATAAAACCTTGTTTGGGATTGCAGATGGGTGACCTTGACTTTTTTCAAGGTCACATGGGCATGTCGTGTAAAATTGACGCAAATTTTGCATGGTTATGTTCCAAATTATGAACTTGGTTGGGATTGTAGATGGGTGACCTTGACCTATTTTCAAGGTCACATCGCCACTTTTAAAAATCATTGCAGATGCACTCGGGCAAGATTTGTCTTAAACAGGTTGACATTTTGTGTGATTATATTTCTGTGTAAGACTTTTGTAAGACCTTGCTTGTAACTGCAAATGTATGGCCTTGACCTACTTTTCAAGGTCACGTGGGCATTTCGTCAAAAATCAACGTTTTGAAATGTCAATAAAGAGTGTACCTTCACCATATCTGTAGATGATTGGAATCGGTATGTCTATTTATAAAAACAAGTAAGGGCGCACGGGGAGACATTTGATTTTCTGTCGGAAAATCAGCCTGTTCTAGTTTTTTATTAATTTTGGCGCAGTGCATGCTTCGCGTTAATAGCCGTGTGAAGCTCCCAATCAATGAATGGAGCTTGATTGGGCCTGGCACGCTTTCTTGTTTGTGGCGCGTGTCGCTCAATTACTTTTTTCAGTTTAGTGTCGTGAAACCAAACAGCGTCATCAATATCATCAAATATGCCAAATAGTGAAATGGGGCTGCGTGTAAATCGACTATAAACTCTCCTTCATAGAAAGACTTGCAACCGTGGTATTTGATATCCGCATTCACAGGTCGGGGGAGTTGAACCTTTCTACTTGTAAGAATCATGTTGTGAAAATGGCTTATTCCTTGAAAAACAAACTCTCATTTTCCTTTCCGAAAATGGGAGTTTGTTTTTGTAACCAGACAAGAGTGACTGCCCCCCCCCCCTTATTTATAGCAGCTGTTATTTCCAGAGCAGAGATGAGAATGCATATATTTAAATTTTGCAAGTCCCCATCTTAATAAACAATACACTGAATTAATTGAGCAGCATGACTTCACCCCATAGTGTCTGGTAAGGAACCACGCACAGATACAGGTATCCTCTTTTTGTGGTTTCTTCCTCCTGCTAGGCATACGGTATGCTTTAGTGAGCTTTGCACGATAGTCAAAAATCCCCATAATGTAGTTATTGCTGGCTTGTCTTGTAGGTAATGGACCTTTTCTATATAGGGCAATTCTTTTCATGGGTGTATTACTTATCTCAGTCCTACCAGAGCCCTTCTGGTTCACACTGCTCTCTTTCTTTGATTACAAATTTGACATTCATATATGCCAATATAGAAGCTCCTACTCCTACCCACCAGTATTTTTGTTTAATTTTTCACAATGGTTTGTCAACTCAAAGATATTATACACTTAACAAATCATGTGCCAGCTTGAGTATTTCTCTCAGGACGAAGAAGGGCACTATGGGTATTTTCCTATCTCCACAGCCAAGGCAATTAGGAATGCAGTTGTGGCGGGAAATTAATACGCATGTCTCGTATTGTCACCACTTTTCCTCGATAACCTCGAATTTTACTGCTACTGAATGTACAATTTTAACTCCTAAGATACTTTCGGCTGTTTCCGGATAATATGGCATAAACTTAGAGTTTAAATGAGCTGTTCCTTTCCTCTATATTCTCTTTTGAACATGTAGTACTGGCTTATAATTTCTAACTACTGAGGTACATGAGCTACATGAGCTACATGAGCTACATGAGCTACTTGAGCTACATGAGCTACATGAGCTTGAGGCTCCTTGAAATTGAACAGCCATCTTAAACTAACATGATCTGTTCTCAAAAGAAACTCTTTTTCAAGTGGAGAGGTCCTAAGGTACTGTAAAAAATACACTACTGCTAGTGTTACTACTCCTCCTTATAGAATAATTCCTCTGAACTGGACTGCGTGTTTTACTTGCATAAGCAATCACTCTTTCCTTATCGTCCTGTAACTGTGAAATGACAGCCCCCTCGGATGTCTCTTATGCGTAACAGCCAAGATTGAAGGGCAAAGAGACATCTGGGAAAGCTTATGTAGGTGGAGTGCACAAAGCAGCTTTCAACTTTTCAATTGCTACTTGAAATTCTTCTAACATGTGAAGAGATACTCCTTTCCTGTCAATGTATGGAATGAAGCACCAATTTTACTACAGTGAAACCTCACTATAACGTCACTCAGATTGCCAACATAATTATTATGATGACACAAGTTTTGAATGTCAAAATTTCATTTTCTTTGTTGTTTGATTCGTTTATCTGACATATTCAGTTATCTGACACATTTCCGAGGGAATAGATGGTGTTATTATGACAAGTTTTCACTGTATATGTTTTGAGGTACACAATTTTCAAAACATAGCACCACCTGTTGGTTACACTGTCATACTACATGAATGGGGGGAATGCTTTCATGCTCACACCAAGTCTTTTGCCAGTCTATGCCCGTAACCCGTGATATAGGGATGGAGAAAAGACGTTCAAACAACTATAAATGTGGTATGTACTCCCTTTTTCTTTGAAAAGAGTGACCATGAATATCAATTGATTACATCCATGAAGTTATTTTGTCTGAAATAAAGTGCAATTAACAGTAATTTAGTGCGTTTTGGGTGAGAAGTTTGCTTGTTGGGCAAACTGGCCTGATACAACACACTGAGTAAACATTGTGGCTGCAGGCTGTCTTGGCATTTGAAATGATCAATTGTGCAAATAAATTCAAGGTAAAAGAATTAAGTAGCTGCACCGCCATCTTCTGAAGGTCAGATAATAAAGCAACCTGGGTACCTGTGAGCAGAATCACAAGAGTCGCACTAACGTTTACGAGGAACAGCTGATTGTCAAAACAATTGGTGACCTAGTTTCGTAAGTCTCGCTAAATTGATAAATGGCTAATGACTGCATATTCTTAACACAGCAACATTTGATGGTTTTTCCTAGAAGAACAGCGGACATACCATTTCCTGATTTTTGGTTATTCTCTTTGATTGATTAATATTAAAGATAATTTCCATTTCAATTACAGAGTGAAAGTAACAAGCATTGTGCTAAACTGTGAAGACCTGATGTGTGAGCTATATGCTACTGGCCCCAGCAGTCAGCTGATTGTGGTGTCAAATGAATCAATTGTTAACTTGATCTCAGAAATACATAGTAGCTTTCAGCATTGCTGATGATTCCATAATTGGAAATACTCATACCATGAAGGAAGTATTTATACTTTACTCCATCAGCAAGTAAGTAAGACATGCCATCACAAACATGGGCCAAAATAAAGTAATAAAGTATGGGCATTTGCGGCTTGCTATGACCTCGTATAAACAGACATCCCATAAAATTGCCCGCAAAAATTAATCCCACAATTCCATAACAAGTTCACTTTGTATCTTAAAAAATATCACGTACATTGAAGTAAACTCACAAAGGACACATAACCGCAACAGTAGTAGGGATAGCTACCATTTCCCACATAAATCAATCGACTTAATACCTGACTAATGAGTGTGTTCGGCATTGCCGGCCATGCAATCGGCAGATGCCATTGACGACCTTTACTCGGCATTGAGGTTTCGTGCTCTGCTGCTGTCGGTGCCAGGGGTTTCAAAAGTTGTCTATATTGCCCCGTTTTTTCTCTCTCTCCTTTTTCAAGTCTGTGACTAATCCTTTTCCAGATATTATGAGTCCAAGGTCCTCTATCTTTTTCTGAAAAAATCAACATTTGCTTGGCTTTAGCTTAATCAAGCTTTCTGAACAGCACCCAAAACCAAATCTAATCTTGCTGCTCCAAAGCTCTTGACAAAGCAAATTACATCATCCAGATAAATTAAACATACGGACTAATGTAATCCAGACAAACACATATTTCATCAATCTCTAGAATGCTGAGGGGGTATTTTTCAATCCAAGCAGAAGGGCAGTGAACTCGTACGAGGATGTACCACTGCGAAAGCTGTCTTCACTGGCCTTGAGGCTCCATTGGATGTTCCAAGCACCTGGACAGAATGTCATGTTTGATTAAATAGAGGTTCCCCTGCAATGCATTAAAAGTTTCTTCAATTGGTGGCAAGGCGCATGTATTAACATTGGGTAAATCGTCAAAAAATCACATAGAAAAGGCTGGGCAAATGAAAAGTGAGAAATATCTTAAACAGGATATCCATAAGGAGGAATGGCCAATTATATAAATCTCACCTACATACCATATCTTTTAACAAGATATCATGTGAGTTCTTTCATCGTTTATTAGCTTAAAATCACAAACACCAAGCATAACATCAACTTATTTCAGTGAAGGAGAAAATAACACTTCCCTAACACTATGTTTAATCACTAACTGTAATCATTAATAATATTATCAAATTGTTATTTCACAGGTAATCTCCACAATCACATCTATCAATAAGAAATATACTTAAAACGACATGCATAATGAACCTGTTTTCGACATATGTCGCCAGTCTTAACCTTTCTTGTTACATATTAAAGCTATATTCCTGCCCTTGGACACACACATTTGTTTACATATATACATATATATATACATACATATATATATATATATATATATATATATATATATATATATATATATATATATATTTCTAAAATTCTAGGTTTTCGGGTCAGATCGGATTAAACACATATATACCTGTCCTGGTTCAGAAAATGAGAATTCGTGTCACCAGGCAAGAATGTTTGTTACTGAGCCTATTTCAGGCAGATGGGATTTCTAGACCACAGAAGGCAATACATATATTTTAATATAGCCCATCCTGGACTTAATATAGCATACACTGAATGATGTAACCAGCATGACTTCACTTCATATTGAATTGTAAGGAGCCATACGCAGATACAGTTATCCTCTTCCTGGCCTCCAAAGTAAATAGTAGTGGCACCATTTTGTGTCTATATCATAGTTGAAAATCAGTTCAAGTCGAAAGCCACCCAAATCTTTACAACTCTATCAACATGAGCATCACCAGACACAACACCAAAACTTGAATAGCCATGAAGAAAAACGTTATTCATTGAACGTCTAAAGAGGGTAAGATGTCATATTGACAACGTAAAAATGATGACTGTCTTGAAAAATAGAAGCGGTGAACAGTTTTCAACAATGTTAGAGGAGCTGCCCCTAAAAATCTGAGTAAACAAGAACTATCCATGATCAAAAACGTCCAGTCATCAAACAAGCCAGGTCAAAATCCAGAAGTTCAGGATAGTATATATCATCCAACGAATACGAAATGCAGTATGAGAGAAGGCATCTATCTCCTGATTTGAGACAGGTACCAACAAAAGTTACTAGTAGTTTAAATGCCAGCATTTCTCAACTTTAAGAAATATCTTGCCTCATACTCGCGTTGTATAAAATGTCAGTTACAAGTGTAAGGTTGACATAGTTATTACATCATTTATATAACATGTCAGTTACAAGTGTAAGGTTTACATAGTTATTACATCATTTATATAACATGTCAGTTACAAGTGTAAGGTTTACATAGTTATTACATCATTTATATAACATGTCAGTTACAAGTGTAAGGTTGATATAGTTATTACATCATTTATATAACATGTCAGTTACAAGTGTAAGGTTGACATAGTTATTACATCATTTATATAACATGTCAGTTACAAGTGTAAGGTTGACATAGTTATTACATCATTTGTATAACATGTCACATCGACTGGATATTTATATGTTTGGTGACCACGGAATAGCCAGGTCTCGAACCAGCAACCTTCGGCACTAATCATCGAGCCGAAAATGGAGACACACATACCAACTGTACCAAATCACCATCCAGTAAGTTTTCATTTTTACCCAGAAAGTTCAGAAACGATCGTTTTAATTTCATTTTCAAATATCCCTGTTTCATACGTTTTTTGTTTTTGTTTTTGTTTTGAAAAAGCATTAATTCCATACACTCCCAACACATGCAAGCAATGAGAAAAACATAAACCCGGTTTGCGACCATTCTCTCTTGGCAGTTGTCAACATGCTGCCGCCTGATGCCAATGGACATTGAGTGCCATACCAAAACAAAATGTTGACAACACAATTATTCCAATAAGAAGTAACTACGCCACATTGGACAACACTAGAACTGCATCAACTTACAACAAATATATATATATATATATATATATGGGCGCGAGAGCCAGCACGATTCCGAGACAGTTACTACAACTTGTAAATTGTAAGGACGCTCGCGCCGACGCTAACGCTGTGCCAACAAACTTTAAACAAACGAATCTTTCTTAGTGAGTGTTCTTCTGGCTGAGCCTCTTGTCAAAACTAAGGCCAATCGCGAGCCTCTCTGCCATCCTCGCACCTGCATCCCCTACGCCTACATGACCCAGCCCACTTGCCAACTAAGCGCGAAACGCGGGAGTGAGAATTAACCCATGATTAACAATTAAACATCCCCGTAAAAAGACGGGAGTCAAAGTTGTCAGTGCATACTCTAGCAAAGGCAATTAACATTGACACCCAGACACCATAGGCTGACCCAAGGGGAATATTACTATTCATTTGGGGGAAATTCACTATTTCAAGGATATACTTCTGCTTGTCCACAACATTGGTCCATCAAACACAATAAACTAAAAATAAGTCCAACAAAGTATAGATTTGTGAAAAGGACATAAACTGGAGTAGTGTGTTTTGTCATTGTCATATGCATCAATTGTCTTGTGTTTATACAGCAATTACGCAAAGTGAACATACAATTTTCCTATCTTTTTTTTAATTTGAATGGATTCAATTTTTTTTTTCATTCAAACTTTGAAATTCTTATAAAATAAACTATAAGAAGTGAATATAAAAAGCGAGCCTCACTTTTGTAAATTTTGTTTTGTTTGGTTTCGAGGACTGTTAGGTGTTGGAAGGTTGACATCTCACTGAGGCATTAAAGAGCCTAATGTTTGGTCTATCATTATTTCTACAAATGGTGCAACCCTTGGCAATTAATTCATACTGTATAACTGATTTACTTTACTATCACGTTTCTTAAATCCGCCGCACTGAGTGGAAAAAAATGGAAAGCATTTTTGCTTTTACTGGAATATCATACGATCAACACAAAATGGTGCCCAAAATCAATATCTTTATTTACTGCTGATAGGCGCTATTATGGGGTGAATGCAAGTTCACGAGGTACATGCATTATGCTCCGACACCATGCTCTTTTGTTTGATGAAGCACTTTGCACATAAACACAGTTTGCTGTATCCAAAGAGATGCTCAGCAAGCTTTGTGACAGTGCATTACATATATTACATGAGTTGTGAGCAAATGCGTGAACTGATGTCCGTGCACTTATGTGTTCGTCTAACATGGTGTGTCTGTGTAAATATACAGAGTTGCAACTTTATCCAATAGGAAAGCTATGTTTACTTGTCTTTACCTGGTAATTTACATTCATCTAGCTTAGACGACACCCAAATATCATGGAAAGGTTAACAATAAACTGAACACAGTTTACATCATTCCTGCGAGTGCATAACTGTTATACAGGCCTCCGTGGATGTACATAGTCTTGACAGAACACACATGAAAAAAACTGGTAATTATTTCCACAGTAAATGATGTGGCATATGTGTTAATGCACACTTAAAACCTCATACCAAATACACTTCCGTTTACAATGCTTCATCCTGTTTGGTTCATGTTACATGATTTTTCATGTTTTTTTCAGAAGTCTACGTCACACTTCCCAAAAGACTACAACCAGTTAACAGCAATTTATACCCAGCCTTTATTGCCAACATATCAGTATAATCATATAGAGGTCTCCTTGTAAAGTTAAATCATCTTTGCACATGTGGTCCTCTTCTGTCTTGGTTCAAATCTTACTGAAACAAATCTTTCTAGGTAAAACTTGAATCAGGCTCTCCTCAGCCCAATGTCTTGGTACTTTGTATTTGTGGTGTTTATTGATGACCTCATAGGTAATTTAATATGTAGAATCACTGTCACCGAAACGTCATTCATCGATATTGTAGAATCTGCACCACTAAAAATGATTAAGCTTTAATGAACATTTCCTGGGAGGTTTGAATTGGTGAGTCAAGTGGAAAGTTGCTTTCAGCCCATCACACACATGGTTGCTTTCAAGGAAAACAAAATGAAAGTCTACCATCCTTAGTTTCAGTTTATGGGTAAAGAAGCCAAAACAGCACAAGAACACAAACACCTAGGCATTACTATCACACATAATTTATCATGAGATTCTCACGACAAGTTAGCCCGTGTATTTGTAGGTATTTGTAAGCCTGCTTTGCTGCAGAGGGTATTTAAGTTCCAGGTATGAAACACAGACTCCATCCAGTATGCTGTTCCTAGCAATTGTGCACCAAATAGCAGTGCAATGGCACAGTTAGTACACCACAGAGTTGCATTGACTCGGACCAGTGCTATGAACAGACCCACTAGAAATAAGGTAATAAAGCGCTTGGGATGGCCGACTCAGTAGAGAGATGAAAATACTTTAACTTAATTCTTTAATCCACAATTTAGCATGCTTATGCTGCTTCCCATGCATAAAAATGAAACCCGTGCATGTTGTGCAGCCCCACTTCCTTTCTTTTAGCATAGGATGATCTTTTGTCTGCCGTCCATCCACGAAGAGTTTCACATTTTGAACCTTTTCTCCAAAACCACAAGCCAGATTCTCTACAAACTCAGTAGAGATGAAGCTTGGGTGGATCTCTACCACATTTGTGTAAATCATTACATTCCAGCAATTTTGGATTTTCAATGGTTTCCTTGTTCAATTTTTACTAAAATCTCTAAAAAATTCTCTCCAAAGCTGCATGAACAGCTTCTTTGAAATTGTATAGGGAAACTTCTGGGGACTTCCAGATTTTAACTTGTTCAACCGGGGGCACAGTCATTTTAAAATTTAAAAAAATCAATAAATAAAATAAAATAAAACAAATAAAATAAAATAAAAGAAATAAAATAAAATAAAATAAATTATATGTTTTCGCTATTTTTCACGTTTGTGCCAAAATCTTAAAAACTCTTCTCCAAAAACACTTGGCAAATTGCTTCAAAATTGCACAAAAATACTGCCAGGTGCCCGAATCCAGGGCAGGACTTGTGGGACTTATTTTTGGTTGAATGTGTAGATAAGGTGAAAACAAGCTTCTCACACAGCCCTCTTGCATCATTGCACGGATGTATGACTATGATAGAAAATTATCTGGATATAGCTGAGCAGAGGATCTTACATTAGTGAGGATACTTCAACATTAATCCCCTGTAAATAAATGAAATTTACTATTTCTACAACTATGTAGTCCTGAAGACAACGCTTTATAGCTATGCTGTGATAACGTTGATTTGCATAGGTAGTCGATGGTATGTCCCGAGATAACCAAGCATTTGTTACCGTTGCATGCTGTCATCTACCGTTGCTGGAGGCACGAGCACCGGTTTCAATGGCAGTGCAATTCCAAACATTCTTGATGTGTCAATGAGGATGTATTCATCATACATATGGAAGATAATGTCTGTTGGCTAATTTTTGCGTATAGATACGTCTCTTTCCCGTGTAGCACCAAACGGTACTTTCCGTTTATTTACACTGTGCACCTTATCATATGCCAACAACAAAATGGGAGAGGTTGCGTATCATCAGAGTGAACTATACACGTGCGTTTTGAATTTTTTGTAGTCTACACCCTTTTATGTAATACTGCAGTCAACTCTGGTAGTATGGTGTAACAGACCACAAACTCGCCCAGTTGATCAGTGCACGTATTCCATATGCATACACATGGAAAATTGTACAATCAATATATGCTTATATTATTTAATTGCCCTTTTTGTGTTTTTTTACATGTTTCCAATGAATGACCAATGCCAACAAAGCTGTCTCGAGGATGCAAAAAAATATGCATGTACATACCAGACGCACTAATACACTCAGACTCACCAATACAATAGTGATGCGATCCTATTTACAGTCAATGTTAATTTTTTTTACTTCAGTATCTAAATGGCGCCTGGAAGGATACTGTTCAAGTTTATTCATCAGTGCTATAAGGAAAGTTTTCATCGTTAGAATTTCACTTCAGTGCAACATATTCATGGGTCACGCTGCAGCACATATTAATATTTATTTTGCGACCACGAAATGGCTGGGTCCCAAACCAGAAACCTTCGACACCAAAAACTTTGCCGAAAATGGGAAGGCAGAAATCCGCAAATGTCATATTTTTTGGCCTTGTGAGCAACTAATTTGTAAGTAAAGTGGGCAGAAGGAGGCATCTCGCTGATTCCTTGCAATCAAAGCTCCGTAGCATATGAAAGAAGTATATATATATATATATATATATATATATATATATATATATATATATATATATATATATATAGATATATATAGATATATACATATATATATTGTTCATACACAAGTCAAAAACAGTAAAGTGTTTTGGAATAATCGCCGTGTTTTATTTATTGGTTATAGGCCAAGTCACCTTTTACGTGTAAATTCTGATTTGCTTTTCAGCATACATTTACTAAAAAGTACTATTTTTTATGAACCTTAATATTAATAAAACAATGTCATTAACCAGCTCATTCTATATACCTACATATATACACATGGTCATGAATTGGTCGTGTCTCGCATGGTTTCCTAAATACCGTGACGTTTGTACGCCGAAGTCACAATTTACACGAAATTGCAAACAGACGCTTGAATCTCAAGATCCATCAACACGATAGTGCTCTATTTGGATGAAGGAGGCGGGGCGCTGACTACACTCAAATAGCAATGTTCTCATTAGGAACTTGACAAACCTTCAACGCAAAGGGTAGAGTGAGGGGTCCACCATGCAATTATGCTGCCATTTGCTCAAATTAGGTCACGGTGACACCAAAATCTAATCAGTTTATTTTGCCGGTAAGATAAGCTTATTGCCACATACAGAGACGTGCATACAGTATGCACGTCTCTGCCACATATGAGCAAAATGGATGGAGGCCTTCTGCAGATATCGCGGTAACGAGAGTATGCACATCCGGACGGACTGACAACCCCAAAACATAAAAGGTCCCCCTCCCCCCCCCCCCCATGGGGCAGACCCTTAGAAAAGCTGTAATAAGGCGTTTTTGTTTTGACCCTGAAAAGTGGTAGGCAATTTTTATCCCAATTTAACATTAAAGTCTTGTTGTTAGAGGTCGGACCGTCAGGCCAAGGCATGGAAGATAATAAAGCACTTCTTATTGCAGCGCCTACTGGCTTTCGTCGTTTTTATAATTATCTTAGTAACGATGCAGCGGAGGAATAATGAATACAATAGATTTCTAATATAGGGGTTCGCTGAATCAACTCTTGCTCAGGCTGAGCTAGTCCAGCTTTTTAATTGAGCTACTGAAAATATAATCCAAATTTAAAATCACCCAAAACGCATGTGCTCAACGTTCGCTATATGTATCAGCCCATAGCCTTGATGTCTACACGTATATTGGGAAACCTGGCAGGGCTGACCAACTGGAACATTGCAGCACAATGTTGCAACAAAACTCTTCCGTCAAAATTCCTGCAGAGTTTCTCCAAAAAAATGGTTGTTTCTTTTGTAAAGAGGTGAAAACAATGCTACAAGGAAAGAAAATTTTGCTATAGAGATTTTCAGGAGGACAGCACTGAACTGGCGTGGCTTTTCACTCGTTTTGCAAGCAGAAACGATATGCTAATACATGTTCCATAGTTTAATCATGTTCGCAGGTTATACATTTACCAAACAAAACGTGTCCTTATCACGATTGCTTAACAGGTGTAGACAGGCAAGCCCGGCACATTAAGGTTGCTCGGCTGAAAACACTCCCCAAAATCTGCCTGCTCTCCACCCCGGACCTTTGATCAATTCAAACGCTAGATTCTTCACAAAGTTAACGACCTTATAAAAACAAAGGAGGGACTGAGACATGTTAACGTGACGATCTTCATAGAATAGTTGCTTGATGAATGTATATTGGGCATAGATTAACACAAAAAACGCAGCCTTATGTACACGGCTCTCAAACGTTCCCTAAGTTTGCGGTATCTGTTGTATACTAGAAATTAAAATTGATGGCGCTGTCGGCATGATATACAGCTGTATGTCTATAATGTTAACTGTTCTCCTAGGTTAACTAATGTATGGCCAAATTCCCGAGAAACTAAACTCAGATACTCAACAAAATCTTCCTGCAGGGAGGTCAAAATAAATAAATCAACAAGATAAAATATATCCTGTGCAGAGCAGCGGCACGCCGCTTCCCCAACTTCCGCTATCCATAGACGCATGCCCAGGTTCAGCGTAGCACAGTTCGAACTATGTTTTTACAAAAGAAACAAACTAATACTACGCACAGTAACCCTGGGTCTACAGGTTAATCCATTCAGTATCTTTGGTGAGCAAGATTGAATAAACAAATCTATTAAAACCGTCACGTTACGTTATTTAAAACCTTATCAATGCTTATACATGCATACTTCTAAAGCGCTAAGACGATCTACAACACCACATAGAAATTCAGAAATTCCCAGCCAGGCGTATCATAGGAGCGTGATAAAATGCCATTCACAGGATATGAACAAATGCATTTTTGCTTACACTCGTTTGCTCGGCCTATATATGCTTTTTATCTTCCTATTCTTTTAAATAACTGTCACGATTGAGTGATTCATCCTGGTTATTGATTCAAATGTTGGAAGTTATCATGAAATACCCCATCTTGCCAATGTCTTTTTTTTCTTTAATTGAAGCTCATTTGTTGTTTAAAGTGTCATACCTGCTACAGTGATATACTCTATTTATTTCACGAGGATCCGAAAAATAGTCATTGGTAATGCAGCTTCCTTTGCTCAAGGTATGCACAAAAATGTGTTTGCAATAGATTTTACGAGTTGTACAATATTGTACTTGCGTTCATTGAAATACAATAATGGTAAATGCTGAATAATGTATTCAAATTTGCCCGGTTGTGGCAGTTCTGTGGGTGCACCATTCATTGACCATGGCTACGGAACTGATGAGCCTATTCACGTACAAAGCACTCCTTTATCTGCCTGGGATCCTCATACAGACTCTGTATGCTGCCTCGACCATTCATGACCTCAATAAAAAAGTGTAGATTATTGTACGATAAATTGATACCTGCCTTACTTGGTCTATATTAATTACATGGTTTAACTTGCACGTAGAAATATCAACAGAGGTTACCAGGGTAGTGTCGCTAAGGAACCCCAGTCAACAGCTATTTCCATTTGCTATCTAAAAACAATGCTACTTTCTGTTTGAAACAGTCGGCTTAAATATTGCGTGTCACCGAGAGAACAGCAGCGGAAGGTAGCAAGGGGTATTTTCATCGTCATGGCCAACCCGTTAAATGATGCAAGAAGAGAGCAACTCCAAGGTAATTGCTGTTAATTAATGCGACCAAAATCCAATTCTTGAAAAACAGGACAAAAGATAATCCAGAAAGAAAGAAAGAAAGAGAGAGAGAGAGAGAGAGAGAGAGAGAGAGAGAGAGAGAGAGAGAGAGAGAGAGAGAAAGAGAGAGAGAGAGAGAGAGAGAGAGAGAAACATTTCAGGGTTCAAGAAGAGAGCACTTGAATAACTTGCTTTTATTTTTTATGACCAAGTATGCTTTACTAAATATACTGTCCACATAGAATAATCTTAAAGTAATGTAACTAGCACATGACAAAGATACATTTTCTTCGAGGAGTTGTGAAATTTGCGTGGTGCTGCTCTGTTCGGGATATAAAATCACGGGAAACTTTCGAAACGTGTGACGCCACACACTTGAACAACATAGAGTACTGTGCCAGTCCTGTATTTAGTTTACCTTGGATGCAAAGGCTGAAGTGATCCTATGACCTTTGTAATCAGATCAAGGTCAACTCTCTTTAAAACCATTGTCATATGGAAATGAGTTCTGGCTCAGTTTTATGAAGTGAACTCTCCAAAATGGCTCAATAGTTCTTAGGTTGCACCTTAAAACAGAAAAGTAGTCATTTGACTCAGGAAACTGGGTCAAAGCCAACCATCATTGTCTTATTTTAGCCCATTTTCAGGAGCATCAACATGTGCAATATTAAAGTTGTAGCTCAAATAGTCTTGCCGATATTGAGGACCGTGCAAGGAACTATAATGACTTATCGTGTGACTGAATATTAAATATCAATGTGCCCATGTGCAAACTCAAGGTGGCACACGTGGAGGGCCGTCATCAAAGCTTTTACTAGCACAGTTCTGGAGTCATCATGTTTTATTGAAAAGTGATAGAATTAATGCATCATTACTAAGATCGATGCCAATATGGCAGTTTGACCTTTCAAGATTTTTCAAGGATCAAATCAAAAAAAGGGAAAGAGAGAGAAAGAGAGAGAAAGAAAGACAGAAAGAAAGAAAAAGGAAAGAAAGAAAGAAAGAAAGAAAGAAAGAAAGAAAGAAAGAAAGAAAGAAAGAAAGAAAGAAAGAAAGAAAGAAAGAAAGAAAGAAAGAAGACCCCAAATGTGTTTTTCTATGAAACCTTTATGGTACCCTTAGGCCTGGGATCCATAGTTGACAAAATATATATTTGCCGCATACACATGTGATTTTTCAAGGTAAAAATTATTGACACAAAAAATAATCCATACGTACGTTCTTATTACTGTTAATGATAACCATGGACCTAGGATCCACTATTGGCAAATGAATAAATGATTCGTGAAAATATACAGAAGTAACTGGTGTGAGACCATTTAAGGTGCCTGCTCTTACTTATGGTACATATAACAGAGTGGTACTAAAATTTACCACCCACTGTGTCTCTAGTTTTTGAACAAGCACATCGATGCATACATTTTTAGTTTTGTCAATGTGTGTAGATTATTTGCATGTAACAATAAATATTCTAAGATTAATTTGTAAAGTTTGAGTGGCATTTTATTAAAGGGGTCTGATTTACACTTTGAGAAAGGATCACCACATAACTTTTTGCATGAAAAGTTTGAAATCAACTGTAATGTAAAGACAAGAGTATAACTCAGGTAACCATTTTTTGCTTTCAGTTTCAAGGCATGGTTTTAATGTTATTGAATTTTGAAGCATATGTAATTAACATTGGTAATGTTTCCACTTTGGAGCTCAAAACGTAGCATTTAAAATTGGAATATTGCCAAACCAAAAAATGGTTACCATATTCATCCATCCAGTTTTGGTTGAGGCTGTCTGAAAATTACAAGTCTTGTAAAATTCACTACCAAATGAAAAATACGAGAAATTTATGTCGACCTGTATGGGATTCGAACCCACTATCTTCGGCACACTCGCCTCGCCAAATGTAAAGGCCAACACCAATAGGGTGGTTCTATTCAGTTATCTGTGAAATAATCCGCTCACCTGTAAAGACAGATTCAGTGAGGCTTTGATTGTGAATGGTTATCTATAAAGCAGGGACATTTTTTCATCTTAAAGTGTTGCATAGAAATAAACATGTTACAGTGAATTTTTTGGGCATGGATAAAGATTAGTATTTCATCATCTCAAAAGTAGCAAAAGCTCAATTTCACTGATTTGAAGGTCTCATGTGAGTGTCGGCCCCTTAAACGAACTCAGTGCGGAACAACTTAAAGTGCATCCCCATCAAGTTTGAATAAAACAAAAACATATCGGCTGACGGTTGTGAGGAATTTAAAAATGTAAATTTCCATTATCATTCCAATTTATTTATATTATAATGAATATAAATGTATGTGTTAAGAGATAAATGCTCGAATTGAGCAATCAGTTAAAAAGAATGGTTCCACAGCAACACCACTTGCAAAAAATAGGAATTTGAGCTATTTTGAACCCCATAAGACATACATGTGTTACAAAATTATTAGTAAAACCTGTGTGACCTTGACAATATTTGAAAATAAAATAGCGAACACCCGACTGACAAGTCCAATCAGAGAATCCAGAAGCTCGCCGACACCCCACCCCCGTACAAAATGAGTCTGGAAATGCCATGCGTCATTCACAAAGGCTTTCCGGGGGTGAGGCAGATATTAAGCTGTCATGCACCTTGTACTGCCAATCACAAAGCCATTAGTTTGTCACTTGTTCATGCAGCGTTGTCATTGTCCCATGTTCCCTTGATCAAATATTTATATATTTTTGTTGGTATTGTACTGGTTGCTAGTCAACAATATATGTTATGAAGTGTAACCTAATCAAATATGAAAAGAATCGAATCATAGTCGGCAGTGCCAAAGGTATTACGGTTAT
This sequence comes from Hermodice carunculata, assembly GCA_964020975.1. Classification (NCBI taxonomy): domain Eukaryota; kingdom Metazoa; phylum Annelida; class Polychaeta; order Eunicida; family Amphinomidae; genus Hermodice; species Hermodice carunculata. The sequence continues at coordinate 138,325,189 of OZ026612.1, forward strand.
AAAGATTACCAGCGCATTTTAACCGTTTGCTAAGTTGATAGTTATGTGAACTGCATTATTATTATTATTATTATTATTATTATTATTATTATTATTATTATTATTATTATTATTATTATTATTATTATTATTATTATCATCATCATCATTATCATTATCATTATCATTATCATTATCATTATCATTATTATTATTATTATGAAGATTATGATGATGCATCGACCCTGTGACGTTCATTCGGTTACATCGCTACTAAAGACAAAGTACAGCGTATAAAATAAAATATTTCTCGAATATTTAAAAGGTATTTCCATAGAAAAAGTCATATAAATCTGTCTCGTCTCAGAAGGCAACGCTTTAAACACATTGCTGCACAGTTCTTCAGCACATGATCTTGTGGTCAGCTCTGGAATTGTACACGAACAGCTTTGTCGGTCTGTAATTATGTCTAAAACTACAGAATGATAAGGCTTTACAAAGGACCGCTCAATGAAATTCAGAGCCTTTTCAAACTACGCTACCCACGGTAGTCCTGTTATATGCTTAATATTGGTGGACTGTAATATATGTGTGACCTGTGAATCTTCATTTCACGAAACTTGTTTTGTTTGGGCTACCCACGGTAGTCCTGTTATATGCTTAATATTGGTGGACTGTAATATATGTGTGACCTGTGAATCTTCATTTCACGAAACTTGTTTTGTTTGGGTCAAAAAGGACATTCAGTCCTTTCATTCGTGAGGCGATATTTTGGCATCTATTTTATGGAATTATGTTTGAATTGTATGTTCGTAACCTTCACATAGTCGAAAAGGCCACAGATTAAGTTTTGTGTCTTTCCTTTTAGGATGATAACCAAAAACGCTTTAAAGCAGGAATTTGAAATTGTGCGCGATTGATATTGCACGTGATGATGGTCCTCTTTATATAACATTGCAGAAAAATATTTCTCATACTAAGATATTAAAAATAATGGTGATCAATCTTAAGCTTTATTATTATAATTATATAGAGGCTCAGAGGCTACCAGAGTGACCTTGACCCAATTTCCAGTGTTGCAATGCCGCTCGAGTGAATTCTTAATGGTCGTGTCATGTCTCAAGAACTCCTTGTGAGATATAGTTTTTGGATTGAATGCTATGGTGGTTCTTTAGGGTGGCTTAATGAAGAGGTAGAACATGCATGATCTTCCTTGAAAATTCCGTACGTCAAAGACCTATGTTACTTTTTTCACTGGGTAACTACAAAATATCTTTGAACTAGGACTTTGATATCGTACATAATGCTGTTACTACTCATTATGAGGCGCCAAGTTGAAACTGCACATGGATGACTTTGAGCTAATTCCCAACGTTGCAGGATTGCTATCGGCTGTGCATGCAAGCTCAGCTGAGCGCAGGACTGCTTCAATCCTTTCGTTTTCGTACTTGTTATGTGAACACAAAATGAAATATACATATTTGTAGCTGATGCCCAGGAGTTGCTTGAAGCATTTAGCAAGGAATATGCCAAAATGTTTGGAGTTGCTCTTCTGCAAAAGATCCAAGCCGAAGTGGAAGGAGGAGGAGACGACCCACGGAAACTAAAATATCGTGATGTAAGTATAAATAGCGTTAAAATCTTGTTTCTTCACAAATTGAACTGTTTAGACCGTCTTTGCCCTCATGGATGATATTTTACTGAACTTTTCATGAACAGTAAATAAATACTTGAAAGCTTGTAAATGTTAATTTTAAAATGGGTTAGATAGCGGTTTGGGCTGCTTTCCTTTACAAATTATATCAGTGTTCCCCTCCTATTATATTTCAATAAAAAGTACATCGATTCAGCTATAATAATGTTATGTCTAATACACATTTTGGCGAAAAAAAATTCCATATGCTATCTTCTTCTTCTTCTTCTTCTTCTTCTTCTTCTTCTTCTTCTTCTTCTTCTTCTTCTTCTTCTTCTTCTTCTTCTTCTTCTTCTTCTTCTTCTTCTTCTTCTTCTCATTATCATCATTATCATCATCATCATCATCATCATCATCATCATTCTCGATATTATTATTTTTTGCTTTCAAATCCCGAGGTAACTCTTTATTTATATAATGGGCAGACAAGGTGGAAGAAACTGATCAATTATTGGAAGAAATGACCACTTTATTTTCGTGTTTGATAATTTGGTAATGAAGTTTTCACCTCTTTTGCGAATAAAAAAGCAGAGATATTTTGTATCAACGAAGAATTGACTCAATCGCTGACTGTGATAGCTTGTGTACGGACGCGGATGGAACAAGCAACTCTGATCATATGATTGGCCATGGCAACCTAGCTGCTGCTGTTGTATAGAAAAGCTTCATAGATCCATGTGGGAGTTTACGCCCGAGACGATCGAGTTTTGTTGACTTCTTCTCGACTCTTGTTTCACCCATGCATATGGACACTGATTTGACCAAATAACGTTCAAGGCGGAAGTCATTGCGGTGCGCAATCCTTTCATGCATACTAGAGCGCGTACGTCAGATTCACTGACATGCGAAAAATTATTATTCCAACAGGAGAAACCATTCATTTATCATGACAAATGACAACAAAGTTGCATGTTTGTCTTGATTTAAAGTGAATAAAAAAAATCAAATGTTCAATTTTTCTGCATAAAGGATGGTTCACAATATATAGACTGGACAATATCTTCAAAATATTTTACACCTGCAAAGGGGGCGAGGGTTGCAAAGAATGTATGCTTGGTGCATTCAGCGATGTGCTTAAAAAGTCACGTGGTCTCTCACAGTAGTAATTGTTCATACAACAGTACTTGCTTTGAGGGACCATTCCAGTAAGAGGACAGCAGCTTTGAGAACACATTTGTCGCATGTATTAGATGACGGCTGCTTTATGTGGCAAGCCTGGCAAACAGCCCGAAGGTGGTCTCTCAAAGAAGAGATTACCGTAGCAGGTGCTACCACGTGTACTATATTTGATATTTTACTTCACATTTCATGGATTTTCCTTCCAAATTATTGGCATTCAGGTACTAGTCAGAATCACTGAAAAAAGTAAACTGACTTTGAGATCCCGTCTGATTAAAACAACAATCATGAACTAGAGAAATAGCATGAAAAAGCCAAAGTACCGCTGCCACGAAAAAACAGAGATAATATATTGATCACGAAGATGTGCCAGAGCACTTGGAAAATTATGTTAAAATGAAGACTGTTTCAAGCCAAAAGAAATCTAGCTATTTTCTTTACGTGTTTCGAAAGAGGACAACTTTAGCAGCATTATCATCGAAAAAAAAGTCTATATTTATTGCCTAAATGAGCACGAAAAGCTCCTGATATCTTCGTCGCCGTATATTAAGGGCCCAGAGAAAGCGGAAGTGACGCAATGACCTCTCAAGCTCATGAACACGGCAAGGTGGGCGGGTGCCTGGACCAGCTGGTCTGGGTGAATCTTGTTTCACTTCGTTAAGTTGTTAAGTTACCCTCGTAAAAGTTTTGTTTCCAACACATCATTATGGACGATCTTTTAGAGGGATATACGGTTCATTCTGAACTTTCAAGAAAAAGGCCGTTCCAGTGATGAAAGTGCTTCGGACTGGAACGGGAACGCAGGAGTGAGCTACTGGCGCACTGACCACAGAGGTATTATATTGTAGGTATGGTACTTCTGCGTACTGACTAAGAGGTAGTCTGCTTTTTTAGTTGAAACATATGTAGCTTTACCTCAATCTCAATATCCAAGCAATTCACTATCAGCTGAAAAAGGTAGAGTTGGGTGTGTTGATTGGAGTACATAAACTCCTATGCGAACAAGTGCGAGTCCAATACCCACAATACAAACACAAACGTGTGATCAACAGGCAAGTAAAGCACAAAGTTGTCAATGACTCATGGAATCCAGCCTAGATAATAAGGCGGCTCGAAAAGACTTAGACAAAATGTTTGCCGGCAAAGACGCACCTAATGTGGCAACAGAGAAAGCTATATGGTGATCAAGACTCAAGGGCCAGAGTGGCCGGTGTGCTGACAGCCATGGCCAACCTTACCGCCCGCCTCTGTAAGGATATATGGTGCCTGCTCTTACTGTGGGTACATATCACAGAGTGGTACAAAATTGCCACTGTGCCTCTGTTTTTTTATATAAGTCTATCGATGTATACATTTTTAGTTTTGTCAATATGTGTAGTTTATTTGCATGTAACAACAAATATTCTAAGATAAATTTGTACAATTTGAGGGGCATTTTATTCAAGGGGTCTGATTAACACTTTGAGAATGGATCACAACAAAACTTTTTGCATAAAAAGTTTGAAATCAACTATAATGTAAAGATAATAGTATAACTTAGGTAACCACTTTGTTTTGCTTCCAGTTAAAAAGGAATGGTTTGTATGATATTGAATTTTGAAGCATCTGCAATTAGCATTGATAATTTTTCCACTTTGGAGCTCAAATGGTAGCATTTAAAATTGGAATATTGCCAAAAAAAAATGGTTACCTAAGTTATACTCTTGTCTTTACATAGCCGTTAATTTCACAACGACTCATCCATCCAGTTTTGGTTGAGGCTGTCTAAAAATTACCAGTCTTGTAAAAATTGTTTCTGAGATATTCACTACCAAAGATAGCCAAGGCGATTTGCTGACTGTAATTATTCACAAATGACACCTGCTCAGGCCATTAAGAAGGATGACCAAATGCTTATCTCTTAAACTCTGTCATAACTTTCACCTATACACTTAAAAACAAAATGGTGGTTCTAATCAGTCACCTGTGAAATAATCCGCCCACATGTAAAGACATATCCAGTGAGGCTTTGACGGTGAATTATTATCTGAACATCACCATTAGTGACCACATCTAACAGCCAATTAACTGATTGACTCGATAAAGCAGGGACACTTTTTCATTTTAAAGTTTTGCATAAATTTAAACATGTTACAATGAAACTTCTTCGCATGGATAAAGATTAGTACTTCATCATCTCAAAAGTATCAAAAGCTCAATTTCACCTCTCTACCCTCCTTGATTTCACTGATTTGAAGGTCTCATGTAAGTGCCGGCACCTTACAGAAATAAGCAAAGAGGATAGCCGTCTGTCAGTGTGTTCAATAAATATGTTTAAACCAATGTTTACATACGCTCACAAAGGCTGGTCTTACCCCCAGAGTGTCTAAGGTGTGAAATCTTACAAGCGGAACTCAACTGCCGTGCCGTGCTTGACATTTGGACTTGATTGCATTAATGTGTCCAAAGAAAACACAAACGACTTGGAATCAGCCCAGGATTCCATTTAAAAAAACAGCCTTGGTCTATGTAAACGCCACCGAGCCTTACCATTACTTAAATCTTTACGTGTTAATACCGTATTGGAGGTGGTCACACGAACCAGTGTAAAACTACACGCTTGCATTGAGACAAAGTATGACAGGTTTTCATTAAGGATATTACTGATAACATAGTCTGCGACATAAAACTCTTCGCAGATGACACCAGATTCCTCGAAATAATCCATGATCCTTTGACCTTTGCTGGACGTTTAAATGCTGACCTTCGGAGGATGTCCATCTGGGTTAAACAGTACAAGATTACGTTTAATACATTAAAGTTATTAACTATCTGATTTCCTAACAAATAAGATTTGTATTATTTTGGCACCGGGTGTGTCTACTAGTTCATGCTGCTGGTGACATACTGAGAAATTATATAACTCATGGTAATGGCAATATGTCTTTGGAAGACAAAATTGAAATCGTTGACGCCGAGCATAATTTTTTTTTTGAGACCACAAGATCTCTTTATTAATTAATGGTTCATAATGTATGGAACCTGCATACTTGTATATGAGGGTCTGATAATTAAGTTTGACATTTAATTCACTTCCATATGTGTCTGGATGAATGTTTTACTTCTGCATCCATTAGGTGGGGGGGGGGGGGGTAGCTCGAGCGCTCAATGTTTCGGAGGTCTCGGGTTTGCTCAGTCCACCAGGGGGCGACACCGATTATGAATTGCACTTTTATTTATGCTCTTTGTTTTACATGGATATGTGGATGTGAACCTTTATCTTTACTTGAATTTAGTGGCTCCAGTATGCTCTACAATGTATTTACTGTCTAGGAGTATAATTTAATTTCCTGAGCCACATTGGGGTTTAATAAATATTATTATTATTATCATTATTATTATTATTATTATTATTATTATTATTATTATTATTATTATTATTATTATTATTATTATTATTATTATTATTATCATTATTATTATTATTATTATTATTATTATCATTATTATCATCATCATCATCATCATCATCATTATTATTATTATCATTATTATTATTATTATTATTATTATTATTATTATTATTATTATTATTATTATTACGCCAATAAACATTGCATGTTGGAAACTATATATCAAAGATGTTGATTGATTTGTCTTCGAAGTATTGCAACCAAAACTGACCGGGGTGAAAGAATTGCATGGATTTGTGGGTGGAATGTGAAACATAAGACAGGTAACAATTTGGGGATCATCTGCAACAAATAGTATCTGAATGTTTTGAAAGATGAACTTGGTATTAACAATATTTCAGACATAGGAGGAAATGACGTGTATAAATTACACAAATAATCCATTGATAATTTGATAGAGAAAAATAAAGCTGAGATGAAAAGGAATTTTAATATAAGAATTTCTGAAGGTGACTCCTCTATTCCACTTTTGTTCTGAATACCCAAATTACATAAAAACCGTTTGAAATCTAGATTCAGAGCTGGTGCATCAAAATGTAAAACAAAACAATTATCAATGGAAGGAACATTGTGTTTCACTGCAATTTGGAATCATTTTAGGAAATACTGTAATGTAATTTGTAGAAACTGTGAAATAAATCGTTTTGGAGTATTAGCAATTCTTCCTAGTTTGTATCTAAAATCAAAGATTTAAAAGCAAAAAATATCAAATGTTTCGATTTTTCTACACTGTACACAAATCTACCCATAGATGAAGTCAAAAGTTTTCTTCAGAATTAATAAGTAAAATGTTTAAACATAATGGTAAACTATACATAAATATTAATTCGTATACAAATAAAGCATATTGGTCACACAATTAATATTAAAAAAGTAACGATAAATCTTACATTCTTGAAACTTTGAAAGATGCTATAAAATGTCTTTTGGATAACACTTTTGTACAATGTGGATCATTAGTTTTTCAGCAAACAAAAGGCATTCCAATGGGTAGCAACTGATCCCCATTACTGGTAGATTTATATTTACCCTGACTTGAATTTAAGTATATGGATAATTTGACGAAAAAGGACTTTGAAATGGCTACGAAATTATCAAATAACGGAAGATATATTGATGACATTGCTTGTGTAAATATACAAAATTTTAGTGAAAATTGCTAAAGAAATTTACCCAAAAGATATGTCTTTGGAGGGTAACAATTCAGATGGTTTCAGAGATGTGTTTCTGGACTTGGATCTTAAAGTCACTAATGACAGGTTTTGTATTCAAGTCTATCACAAAATAGATGAGTTTAACATTGAATTAGTTAACTATCCTTTCCCAGACAGCAATATTTCGGAAACTATTGGATATGATACGTTTTTGTCACAGTTTTGTTTTAGATTTGGTCGTATTTGCTATAAATATCACGAATTTGCATCTAGAACCAAATTTGTGTACAATCAACTCAATTCAAGAGGTATCAAAGATGTACTTTTGATGAAATATTTCTACAAATTTTGCTGTAAATATCCAGAGATGGTAAGAAAGCTTGGTTTCAATAATTTTGGAGATTGTAGAATTGCCTGTTTTGCTACTTAATTTGATCTTTTGGCATCATTCTGCTTAATATTCACCTTTCAGATATTTTAGGCTAGCTTGGTTTCTGTTAGGTATACCCCCAGGGGCTATCGGTAGCAAGTAGCGGCCTACGACAGTTACAAGCTTGCCTAATTTTACTTGATATCTGGTTAAGAAATATTTTATTTCCATTTCATTTTCTTGACATGGATACTAATGGCTCTCATTCTTTTCTGACTTGCCCTACAAATTTTGCTGTCAATATCCAAAGATTATTAGGAAGTTCGCCCACAATAATTTAACAGTTTTTAAACTTGCCTGTTTTGCTGCTTAATTTTATCTTTTGGTATTATTCTGTTTTAATATTCACTTTCAGTCATTTTAGGCTTACATGTTTCTGTGAGGTTAACCTCCCACCCCCACCCCTAGGGCTATCGGTAGCAAGCAGCGGCCTACGACAGTTACAAGTTTGCCTAATTGAACTTCAAATCATGTTAAGAAAAACTATGTTTTGATAACATATGACACACATGCCAATGACTTTCATTCTTTACTGACATGCCGAAATGCACATTTACTCAATATAAAATTACTCAAGATTGACGTTATTTTCTCAAATGTCATAAACCTGACACATTACGTTGAAACATTGACTCAGAATTGGCAGTGAAATAGAGCTTAATTGTTTGGAGACTTTCAAAGTGAGGAGTAGGTGTTATCATGGAGTTTGTTTTACATTTCTGGTGCAGGATGTCCATTGTTGCAGTACTTGCTAGGGTTTCCCTTGGTTTGTAAAGGTGGTCTAGCTGCAACTGTTTATTTTACAATCACTGGGAGTGAATATAATGCCCCAGTTTGTTTCTACTTCAATAATACACTGGCTGGTGGTTTAACTAGGATAAGCTATCCAGCTAGAAAGGGTACATACTGGTTCAAGGGTAAGTCAAATTGTTCTTATCTGAACCTGTACTATACAAATTTAGTAATCATGTTTTGTTTGACAGGTATTCTTCTTTCATAATGAAGCACTGCACTTATAAGCAAATCTTCAAGTATTTAGCTAATTCATCATTTGCCACGTTCATATTTTTTTTTATTATGTGGGTTGTCTTTGCTGAATATTTAGCTGAGACAAGGAGCCGCCACTCAGAGAGACATGTACGGGTATAGGCTCCGAAACATGTTGAGTAGTTATCCGCTGAAGACCCTTAAGTTATTTGGGCTTATACAGCCTATGTCAAAATTCTACAGAAGAACGTGTGCAATATGGATAATAGTACTTCCATATGTATATAGGTTAGACAGGGACAGGTTAGCTTATGGAGGGTAAAGAGTTCGGACTGTGGAATATGGTAATGGCCACCAGGGAGTGGTTCTGGACAAAAAGACACAAATTATACTATGGTTCGTCAATGCAAAGTCAAAGTCGCGGAACGATTTGCGCGCGACTTAATCCCCCCCCCCCCACCTCAGGGAGAGCATATCGCCACTGGGACCCGCGGGAGTGGGCGAGGGTGTCACTAATTGTACATGGGAATACAATGCACAAAAATCGCGACACGTTATGGCTCATGTTTGGCAAGACGTCTGAATAGCCCGCACAGGCACAGTGTTCAGCATCGTCGCCTTCAGCTATTGAGAGGTCGTTATAATTAAGTGACGATTTTGGGAGATGCCCCCATGTGGAGCCCAGGCTGTGCCGAACATGAAGGCGCGCTGCAGTTGATACCTTGTTACTGAAAAATTGCAAAATATTGAGACTCACTCGCAGATATTTTTTTTTTCAACAGGAGAGTTAAAGTAGGGATATGAACAAGTGTATTGGACGCAAACAGTGACCTGCCACTCCTTCGGCTTTACTAGATTTACAGATATACAGAAAGTGACATGCTTTTCCTTCGGTTTCAATAAATTGACAGATATAGTCGGGCTGACAGGTGGGAAATTAAGATCTGTAAACGATTGCGACAATGAACGGTGTTATAGATACAGTGGGGTTGGCAGTTGGGGAATTGAGATTGAGATAAACAACTGTCTTCACTGGAGTTACAGATGTGGTAGGACTGTCAGTTAGACAGTAAGACCCGTAAATAACCATGGTAACGAAAAGTGTTGCCCATACATACAGATAAAGTGGTGCTCGCAGTTTGGGAATAAAGATCTGTAAATAACTGTTACATTTAACGCTACTGCCATTACATGGTCTATTAGGACCAATCGTATTTACAGCTTAATGTATAATCATTCATTTGATAAGTTATTTTGAAGAAAATGGCATTCCCTTTCAAGAGCGACTATATGCCCCTTTGAGCCCCCATTGCAAGTCGATAGTTAACTTTGGTGGTACCTTAGGTCATCGACGCTTTAATGTTTTGTCCTTTAAGTGTTACATTTAAATGCAGAATATATCAGAATTCCAAGTACTTTATCAATTAAAAAAACCCCGAAAATCTGGAAAAAATAAATAAAAAAATCGGCAAAATAAACATGACTATAACCATCACGTAGTATGTGTGTATCTGTTATCCGACATCCTAAAACCTGTGTCAATTCTCTACATGGGCATCATATATCAGTTATCCGATATTTTCAAACCTGTGTTGTTTTTATTCATAGGTTTCGCATAATATCGGTTGTGCAATATTTTCCGATACATGTCGATTCTATACTCGAGTTGTGATATATAGATTGAATGAGTCACCATAAAGATCCCGTCTCGTCCAAAGCGTGCAAAAAAGTTATTCATCGACAGTTCGCAAACCATATATATCAATTACTTACAATTTTTTTTTATTTAAAGTGGAATGACGTTCAACGTCCAGAAGTGTTCACTGGAGAGTGTTATGTGAAATTTGGAGGTGGTCCAGGGGCGTTCGGCAAGTGGAAAAAATGCTTCTTCGCCGAACGACAAGATTACAATTTTGACTATTACGGTAGCGAAAAGGTAATGAGGCCGAGACAAAATTATTAATGTACATTTATCACTTAAAATGTTGCACATCGGCGTCCGCTTCTCCCAATCGTTTTGTTTTAGATATAATTTATTAAAACTCCAATCAATAAATTTACTTGCGAAATTTTCTTTCCGGATCGAAATCCATGTATTGCTTTGGATAATAATAATTACAGAAAGGACAATGTTAACATTTATTTTATTGAAACATTTAAAAAGATGAAATTAAACATGGTGTGTAAAAGCACGTAGGTTCTAATATTAAAACAAAAGTTGTAAATTTGTAACAGCTGGAATTTCAACCTTCACACGTGTGCGCAAAGCATCATAGAAATTAGTTTTGGTGCTGTAATAAAGATGAAGATAATGATGATGATGATGATGATGATGATGATGATGATGATGATCATGATGATGATGATGATGATGATGTTGTTGTTGTTGTTGTTGTTGTTGTTGTTGTTGTTGTTGTTGTTGTTCAATAACAAGCATCGCGTTCAATTGCCCACAGGAATACCAAAAAGGAAAGAAGCCAAAGGGTACCATACATTTAGCTGGATACAATGTGGAACGAGATCCATCCTGGCATTACCAGCAAGAAGAAAGATCACTGGTTGGCGCTATGGGTAAGAGAAACGATCTGAATTCGTGACGTCTCTAACCGTATCCGAAAGCCTCAGTATGCAGTGTTGCATCATTTTTATGGGCATGTTTTCCACCTTCAGGGTGTGAAATGATTTCCTTTGGCAGTCATCCCATTCGCAATTTGTAGGACACAGTAAAAATTAATAACTCTGCACAGTGACTGCAAAATGCAAACAAATACGAACAAGAATAGGCCATGTGTTTCCCTTGAGATACGGCTTCTCCCTTAACATACAGATCAGACCACTGACTGCCCAAGTGCAGTGAACTACCAGCAAATGATAATCAACTTCCCCATCAACTTCAAGAACACAGGTTTGTCTCAATTACTTCATTACAGTTTGAGCATTCAAATTTGCCAATGTAGTCACACCAATGTTTAAATTAGAGAGTGTCATTACCATATCCAAAACGTTGTCGTAATGAAACAGATCCAAGTCAATTCCGACCAAAGGCAATGTTTCTTGGTATGTTTACCTCAATCACATCAATTTGTAGTGTTTCTGTATCTAAAAGAATCCGAAAAGTACATCGAAAGGTCCATAGGGCCAAAAAAGCCATGTGTAGTTTTAACACAAGAATGCCAAAAATTTAGAATCGTCTATGCCTTTGCCATGCTCCCCATAGAAGGAAGGACCTGTCCCATATATTCTTAAACCTAAACCTGGTCGCTCTGTAACTACAAGGGCACAGTTTCACCTGGAAGATGTGTAGGCGGGGTGGGAGATGGGGTGGGGTGGATGTAAGAGATATATGGGGAATTTTGCTGACGGGAAGGAGATGTGCTTGGGATTGGTCGGACCCAAGTGAGGTAGGAGGAGATGGCTTCGGTCAGCTGTATAGTCAGTGGGATTAATATTAGGAAGAGTAGGTAGCGCAGTACCAGACCAGGAAGGCCAAGGGCAAGAAGCAGAGGGGCACAAGAGGAAGAAAGGAGTAAAGGGCAACGGAGAAGGTGACGGCAAAGTTACAGCGCGATACGCGAGTTACTCAGCTGTTAAAGTGGACATATAAATGGTTGGCTTGACAGAAACACGTGTAAGGGAGAATAGGACCAATTTGAAGTTCTAGAGGGATTTCTTCTATGGGTAGTGGAAGGGAGATCGCAAAAAGAAAGGGAGGGGCCGATTTTCTGACATAGAATTGTGGATAGTGGTATAATATTGACCTAGGGGAGAATGATGTGAGTGAGGTTGAAAATGAGACAGAGTGGATGGGAGTAGTCAGTTCAGAACAAGATAGCCATTGGAGTGTATGCAAGGAGAAGGAGCCTTCCAGAAGAATGGAATAATATGATTTTTAGGAGGTATGAAAAGCACTAAATGCCATTCAGGAATAGGCATATTGGGTGCTATTTGCAGGCGATTTCAATGATCAAATAGGAGATGGGCCAGATGGGATTGAAAGTGGGGATACAAATGCAAACAGAAATATTAAAAAAAAAAAAAAGATGGTGAATGTAAAGGAAAATGGACATGGAGTGCAGGGGATAGGAATTCAATCATTGTCCTTGCACTTCTGGGTGACTGTACAGAATAGGGGAAAATGTGTGTATTGGTGACGACAGTCAGATTAAAATAGGGAGCGATCATTTAACAGGATGACAGTAGGTCTCTGAGGTTAAGAAACGTTAGAAAATGGAGGGAATCGACGTGGGTATGGTGCATAAACAAGAATACAGATTAGAAGGCATAAAAGGAGCGACTTTTCACAAATATTGGACGAGTAGAAAGAGATGTAGGTTGATACAGACTCAGTTATGTTCAAGGCATGTCTGATAATTTGAGAAGAAAGAACTTTGATCGTACCAAAGAAACAGAAGGTAGAAAGAGAGTTCCAAGTGACACAAAGAGACAGCATTGGGGGGTAAAAGAGCAATTGGGGTGAGGAGGGTCACGAACAGAGCATGGAGGCTAGCTAGGAAGAGAAGACAGGATACTGAGGTAGCATTGGTTCGAGATTAGAGTATGGAAGCAAGGAAGAAAGTGAATGACAAGAGGGGAAGGCAGAGAGGAAAAAGGAAGTGAGGAAATGACCAGAAAGCTAACAGCAAGTCCACAGCATTTTGGAAACAGGTCACCAGGAGCTAGGGGAATTCCAATCTTGAGACCGAGTCGTGGGGGGAGAGTAAATAAATGGGAAAAGGATATAATAGAAGTGCTACAGGAACACTGGAAAAAGGTGAATGAGCCACAGTGAAATGGCCAGGCCTAAAGTTAGGCAGGATAGATGGGACCAAGATTTGTATCAGACGGTAAGGAAGGTGGAGGTGGAATTAGCAGTGGATTACACGAAAGCTGAGAAATCCCCAGGACCAGATGGTATGTTAAATGATTGTATTAAGAAAGTAGCAATTGTGGGAATGTATGTATTGGTTGTTTGACACCGTGCTACAACCAAGGGAATCAGCAGGGGAATCACAAAGGGAGTGGAAAGAACTGAGGATAACTTGCATTCCAAAGAAGGGATCGGTTGATAATCTTGCTCATTGTATAGGAATAGCAATAACATCAAACAATGGTGACATTTTCACATGTGTGATTTATAGGAGACTGATGAGGTAGTCTAAAGTGAAGGCATGCTTAGAGAGATCCAGGATGCTTTCCGACAAGGCAACAAAGTTGCTGGTCATGTTTTTACACTGTTTTAAATATTAGAAATTGCAAAAGAGAGGAGAAAAAAGGTGTATATGGCATTTCTGGATATTCGAAATCATATATCATATGACGGCTGCAGAGCAATGCATTGTGGGCAAAAACGAAAGGAGAAAAGCTGTGCAGACTGGCTTTGGAAGTGTTGCAAACTTTGTGTGCAGATGTAAAGTATACAACTAAGTCTGGAAGAGATCGGGGTGGAAGGAGCGGAGCTTTTCATTGGGTTGAAGAAATGTTGTCTTTTGTTCCCTATGCTGTTTGCTTTCTTCTTACGTGAGTTGGGAGAACAGCTGCTAGAGTGTGTTGTGTTATGGGGAAATGGGAGTATACTAGAGTTGTATTTTGAAGATGGCATTTTACTTTGGGAAACACAAGAAGAAATTGCAAAATTTACTCAAGATAGCAGGGGATAATTTGTAGAAATGGAGTTTGAAGTACATCATTGTGTCCTGTGCCACTCGACATGGCGGGGCCTGAGAAGCAGACAGCTTCCCATCGACCCACAAAGATTGTGTTCGATTACTAAAAATGACTGAAACCATTCTAAAGTGTTCTCGTTAATTTCTATATCATTCTGTAGTATGTTGAGAAAGTCAACGTGGCTGACGGTATCAAAGGCTTCTGGCACAGCAAGCAGTATCATTATTTGATGACGACACACTGATATAAAACATACTCTGTGGTACCCAAATTAACATGATATGTTTGAATTCTATCCTTCAGGACTGTCTCTTGAGGATTTGGTGACGTCATTCTCTCCTTACGCATGGGCACTCACCCATCCTGTCCGTGAGAACTATGTATTTCAGCTTCATAAAGGCAAAAATGTAAGACTTCAGACCATGTACACGCAAATGGAAGGAAAAAAACAATTTCTGGTATAAATTGTATTTGGAGAACCAAAGAAATACGACAGGTCCTCTCAGGACCTGTAGTTGCGCGTATTTTAAAGCGTACATTGATATTGCGGAAAGCAAAAATTGTTAACCATCATAGAATACATGATAGCCTAATGTCTTAAATGCTGCAATTGGCAACACATAGTCTGTAATGTAAAATCTACCAAAATTGTGAAATTCGGCAATTTGTAATAACCTTTGGCAAAATACAATGCATTAGGAGTGCATTTGTAATGAGAGTGACTGAAAAATATAATCTATGTTTCAATTGTACAGATGTAATATTTCTTTTAAAATTCATTTGAAGACCAGCGTTTTGTTGAAGAGTTGAATATAGAAAGATAGTAAATAGTTAGACACAGAGACGTTTCGTGGTATAATAAATGTTCATTCCGTTCCAAAATATGACAAACGGATAAAAGGTATTATTTCAGAAGGCCCTGCCAATTGCTAAAGTTTCCAATGGTGAACAATCTCTCGTTTTCTTTAAAAATAACCATTTTCGATTGGTTGAAGAATTTAGTGAAATAATAAGAACTTCTATATGAACCGTTTATACCTACAAATGGAGGAAAAATGGACACGACGCAGGCATCAACTTAAAAGCTCCACCCAGCAAAGACATTTAGCTGTAGGGAGTAGACCGGGAGTGGCTCGACCAGAAATGTAGAGTGAAGTGTACTGAAGTACACTAGGCTTAGTACTGAAGTACGCTTGGCCGATTTCTCTGATCAATGGTAGTAACATGATCTGTGTGATTGTTCCTAATCTGCCAGTTGCTTTGATAAAGTATTGGCCTTTAATATACATCCACACATGCAAAGACCGTGAGAGTCCACATCCGAATGTAGTTCTGAGACGAGAAGGCGCCCTTACCACATTCTCTTTCTCCTTCTCGATCAATTGAGTCATTACTATCAGCAAAGCCAGTGGAATTCTCTCTCTCTCTCTCTCTCTCTCTCTCTCTCTCTCTCTCTCTCTCTCTCTCTCTCTTTCTCTCTCTCTCTCTCTCTGCAGAACCTCCAAAGGAACTACAACTAGCATATCGTCTATCCCATTTGGACTATGCACAGAAAAGAATATTTGAATTAAACATAAGATTTAATATCATACGTGATGAAGTTCACAGCTTTTAATTATAAAAGCAACAGACAGACTGGAAACAATAACATAGCTTATGTTTTACAGAGTATATTCCTAGAGAACTAAACAAAGACATCAGTGAATTGACAAATCATTTGTACCCGTACCCTACTGCTGTAACTCGACAAATCATTCGTACCCGTACCATACTGCTCTGACTCGACAAAGTCAAAGGTGCCCATAGCATACTGCTGTGACTTAACAAAATCATTAGTACCAGTCCATACTGGTGTCACTCGACAGGCCATCGCCTCAATCTGATTTTCCCTTGTCGCCTATGATCAATTTGTTTAGGCCTATAATGTGCTGTAAAGTTTTTTGGTTTTTTTTGTGCACTGCAGCCTATTTTACCCTGTTTTCCTGCCAATACCGTTGAACCTGATGGCTTGGGGATTGAGTTTGAAGGCGAACGAGGCAACTGGATCGAAGTAACGACTCGATGTGCTGCAAACGTGACACGTAAGTACTATCTGTCTCTCGTTACATCTTTTGTGTTGTCCTTCTGTCTTCCCCCCACATCCAGTGTTATCATTCTGCCCCCCCCCCCCTCATATCTCGGTTAGAGGTCTGGGCAAACAAAAAACTTGAACTTGAACTAATCTTCTATTTTCATTCTGTCCTGCCCCCCCCCCCATCCAGTGTCATCATTCTGTCTCCCCCCCCCCATCTTGTGTTATCATTCTGTCTCCCCTCACATCTTGTGTTATCATGCTGTCTTCCCTCTACATCTAGAGTTATCATTCTGTCTTAATATCTATATTCGTCTTAACGGCCTCCTGTCTGTACATTTGTTTGATTAAATATGGACAGTTGCTGGGGGGGGGGGGGGCAAAAACTCAAACGAACTATTGTGCTTTAATTGAAGATGCATTTTTGTATCTGATTTATAAACTTTGTATCTGTTAGTGCTCAGTCGATAGGAAGGAGGGTTTGTTATGCGGCAATTTGCAATAGTGCGGCAATTTGTAGTGACAACATTTTTGTAATAAAACGCGAAGACACATTGGCAGAAATCTGTTATACTGCAGCAGCAATAGGACAGTAAAATTGAGAATGATTATGATGTCCTGTCCTACAATGTTTCTCTCGACTACTTCATATAGTCATCTCAACTGATAAATATGTAATAACATATTAAAACGAACCAGTTTTTCCGCAGGATGGTTGTTTTCTTTTCAGTAAAATGGGTTCAACATAGAAGCGTTTACAACTAAATGTAGGATAGAGTCTGCACATGAATAAGAATTTGCATTTAAAACCTCCCGCTTCAAAATTCTAAACTTGTGAAAAGTGATACGATCATTAAATTTATATGACTGTGACAAGCTCACAATCTCGTGTGATATAATTGATGTCAGAAGTGATTTAGACGTTTTCTTAACAATTCAAGCAGCACTGGGAACAGTTTATATATCAACTCTTTCGAAAAAAAAATACATTGTTTTCCCCGACCGAGGTTGTCTACGCATTTTTTACCTGTGTAAAGCTCGTGATACCACTGCGGTGAAAGGTGCGGCGTTTGAGATGGCATGTGAAAAGATGAAAGACAAGTTTGAAAGGTTGCAGCATTGGAGTGATGACGGTACAGAATCACAGGTAGGCCAACTATTACGTCATTTCCAATGATACACATCCATATTTTAACCTTTGCAAGCAACATAGTTTCATCCAATTGATACATGCATTGTTTGCGTGACGAAACCATAAATACGGCGCGAAAAGTATGATTTGGGAGCTAATTTTGAAGTGACCAGAATGATTTGATAACGTTGTGGACTGTTTTAGCCTCCTCTGTGGCTCCACACTGTCAAGAATACTTCATATGTGGTGGTTTTCCTATTGGTATCGAAGCTTTATTGCATGATGCTAGCCTAATATATATAAATCGTGGCATGAACAATTCTGAAATTAACACTTACAAATTATAACTTTAAGGAAGGTGACAAAATGAACACGAATTTGCCTTTTTTTTCAGATACTGGTCAGCATGCTGATGGAACAATGCCTAACACCGATGAGAGATGACATGTTACGCGATCTCCAGGGGCCAACATTTTTGAGACTAGCTTCATGGTATAAGGTACAGTTTTGCACAGAAAGTGAAAGACAGTCCAACCTAAATAATGGCTTGTTCAGATTAAGCAAACATATAACATATAAATTTGAAAACGTTTAAATGACAACTGTGACAAGTTAAGGGAATAAAGATGACCAATGCGTCAACTGCTGCATTCTCAGACAAATTATTTTTTTATGAATAAAGGTAGTCAACTGTTCTGAGTTTCGCTTCCATGTCACTGTACGTAACAAAGAAAGCCATTATTGTACAGGTTACATTGTGTCAATAACAGTATGCATTGTACTTATATTGCAGTTTTATATTGAAGTATTTATTTTGTCGACATTACAGCAATAAAGCACTGCAATTCACAAAAAACTGTATCACAGGATGGCGGAAAATTAATCACTCTACAAGTTTTGTTTCTTGCATAACCCGTACAATAAAGGTGCTTTTCAATTTTCCACCCTGATACTTAATGACAATGGGAAAAATTTGATCAAGTATGCACCCATGTGGGCGTGCTTGTAAAGGTCCAAAAATATAAAAAAAACAAGCAAGGATATCGAATCTAATGCGTTCATATAAGGTTAATTTAGAAATTGTGACATTAATTGCCAGAGTTGTTTTTAGACACTTTATAGCTGGACTGATCGAGCTTTCCGTCTTGCAATGTACATATCATTTTCTTCATAGGGGCATGACTCTACATAGTTCTGAAGTGTCATACTGTACAATTATTAGTATATAATATGGCTAATCCTCTGTTTCAAGCGTGCTGCAATTTTATTGATTTTCACACATTAAGATGCCACCGATGTACGTTATCTGCCGTAGGCTTGTGTCGCTGATACGTGCATTTCTGGCATACGTAATGGGTAGGCCGAAAAGGCAAAGATTAAAATACCAATGTGCGGAAAAAATGTTACAATAAGAGATCAAGCCTATTTCGTGAATATACTTCTTTCATTGAAGAGAATAACGCTGGTACAAGCCCTAAAAATGAGATGTCTGATTTTTTGTATTGATAATAACATTAGCATGGTGTATTGCTAGATATAAACACAAACATTATTCGAAACTGGTGTTTTATCACATCTTTAATTTTATTAGCATTTTCATAATTTACTGACGCACGTGACATGTTAACAAAATAGCACATCGGAGCGAGTATATGTACTGGAGAAAACATCAGTTTACTTAGAAACGTACAGACCAAAGAAGGGAAATCACTTTTTGTTGCATGTCAAGACTTTGACAGCCACGGATTAGTTTACAAATGAGATGACGGTTTAAGAATGTAATAGTGGATTTAAAATCAGCCTCTAATGATGTTCTATGACCTTCGCATAATTCTACAGACACGGGATGTGATTCAGTCCACACTTAACAAGATGGTGGATCCTGCCTGGGCGCAGATGCAGAAGGCAGCCGATCAGTTACAAGAAAAGATTGAACCTACCATACGCCAAAAGCTGGAGCCCATCATCAAACTCAAGATGGAAGCCAAGGATAAAATACGAGGTGATGTTTCGAGTGAAAATTCCCTTCACATAAAAATTCCATGCGGACCATGGAAAATTCCATCAAGATGCATCAAGTAATTAATTACGGGATGGTACTTTGGGAGTATGCGGATTGACTGACTGATTGTGCTGAATTCAAACTGACATATCCCTGGAAACCTTTCGCTGTGTGTTCACCATGTAGTTGGCAATGCCTTTTTACGATTTTGGCTGTGTTTTTATCGCTCCAAATGCGCTTGTTACTTTTTATTAAGTTTGTCGTAATCGTTCAGCGGATGCTGATGCTTGCACTTTAATCCTGGTGTCAATCAATAAGAATACACACCAGAGGCAAACATAATGTAATTCTTGCATACTCTATCTTCTATTTACCAATTCAAGACGTTAATATCAAGCTTGCTTGATATAATCCTGTACATAGGATTCTACAAAAGCTGACCTGCATGTAATGTTGATGTCGCCTCAATAGAATTTGAATCATCACTTATGGCTTGCAAAATGCTGACAAATGACTAACATTGCTCGGCTAAATGCTTCCAAATCAAGAAGATCTTTCTGGTACGTGCTGGTAAACTTTATCCCGTGCACCTGTTGATATCAATAAAATGCAGCATTTACTTTTTTATTTTCAAATAGTGCGATGGTTTAGCATGAGTTTATATAGATACCTGAACAAAGATGGCAAAAATCCCAAATTTTGCATTAAGTAATTATGGCTCCTTGTCCTATATAATACAGCCGCTTGGGGGTTGAACTGGCATTCGAAAAATGAAACCTCTTTCTTTTAGCCAAGGACGATCATGGTATATTTGCCTTATCCTGAGGATAGAAATGTGTACCTGCCAGGCAGATATTGTACAATAATGATAATGGCAGAGGGCCCACTGACCTACATTCACATCGTGTCATAATAATGACAGAGAACCCCCTGACTCCTGTTGACATTGCACCATGATGATGAAAGGGGGACCCACTGACCCACATTACCATTGTATAAAAATGACAAAGCATCCACTGAATCACACTGACATTTTACAATAATAATGGCGAAGAACCCATTGACCTACATTGGCATTGTGCCATAATAATGACAGAGATCCCACTGACCCACATTGACACTGTTCCATGGTAATAATGGCGGAGAACCGACTGACCCACATTGACTTTGTATTAGAATAAAAAGAGGACCCACTGACTCACATTAACATTGTACCATAACGACGGAGCACCCATTGACCCACATTGACATTGTATTTTGTCATATGGCTGATAGGAATTAGCCAATCATAAGGCTCAAAAAGTGTTGATTATATCCCATAACCATTGATTATGAAAAAGAATGTATTATGAAACTTGATAATGCATCTTTTTTGGGCTGACCTTCACCCTCAATAATCGCAAAAAGGGCCCGCAAAAAGAGTGAATTAAGTAAAACCTATAACTCACTCTTTCCGAATTAACCCTTTCAATGTCTAACAATAAAATTTGAAATGATTTACCTGAATTCCCATGATAAAAACTTTCCATTCAAGTACAAGCACGCATTATACCATCAGCCACAAAACTTCTCCGGGCCAGTAGTCTTGATGCAGTAGCATATCATGAACGCAAAGCAAACTTTGATTGTGAAATTGTAAAAACACTACAAATAAAAACCAACATACCTCCCAGTAATGCCGGTGCCGTCATTTCTTTGGAAAAATAATTGCCGAGTTGCAATATTATCAAGTTCAATTAGTGGCACGTCATCTTCCATTTTGTGGCAGCTAGCAGATTTACGAACTACCTGAACGCCTTAGCGAAATCACGAATGAAGTGATTCAGAAGTGAAATGACACTGTCACACGTGTGTGTAAGAATTTGATTACGTAACTGACAGATAATACGCTTTCAATTATGAAATCACTGACCTAAACTCAAATGACCATTCCTACCAGCCAATGACAAATGTGTTATAACATGAAAAGAAACGATTATGGCTATTACAACTGTCGAGTGGCTTCGCCACTCGACAGTTATAAGCCATAATCGTCTCCTTTCATGTTATAACTCTCACATAATACTGACAGAGTACCTGCTGACCCACATTTACATTGTACCATGATAATAACACACAACCCACTGACCCAATTGACCTTGTACCATAATAATAACACACAACCCACTGACCCATATTGACCTTGTACCATAATAATAGCACACAACCCACTGACCCATATTGACCATGTACCATAATAATAACACACAACCCACTGACCCATATTGACCTTGTACCATAATAATAACACACAACCAACTGACCCATATTGACCTTGTACCATAATAATAACACACAACCCACTGACCCATATTGACCTTGTACCATAATAATAACACACAACCCACTGACCCATATTGACCTTGTACCATAATAATAACACACATCCCACTTATGCCAATGTTGGATTTATGTAAATGAAAATGATCCTCAATGATGGTCATTGGGATATATTCTGCCAACCTTTCTTGAAATTAGTCGCTTAGGTTCCAGTCTGATGTAAACCTTCCGTGTCTACCAGAATGTGAAAATGTCTAAGTATTGTCTCTGCATTTCTGAAGCTACAGTAACACTAAATTCGCTTAAGTAGTCATGTACCCTTGGGACCTGAGTCACAATCATATGCATCTCGCTTCAGTCCTGATACAAGACCACCACCATGAGGTACAATAAAATTGTACCTAAAATAACTTAATATTAAGAGAATATTGCAAATAACTTCAGTGTCATATGACTTTGCATCTGTGGCATCAGCATCATCCAAGTGCACATTGAACTGGTCCGTTTGGAGAACCATCAATATCAAAGCCTTCCCTCAAACAAATCTGTAGGCATCATTTTAAATGAAGTGACAAATCCACCATGATGAATATATAAGCCAATATGTTATTTTCATTTTTTAAGGTCATTCTAGATCAAAATTAACAACACCAATAGGAAACCTCCAATATGCTATCGTATTAATGTTTTATAGAAGTAATGGCCCTAGCATCCAGCATTACCGAGATATAAACCAGTGCCAGTATGACCTTTCAATGCCACTCGAGGTTAAAATTAACAACCCCTGTGAGAATTCCTATTAGCACTTTCGAATGAATGTCCATGGCCTTAAGATCCACCATTACGGAGATATAAGCCAATATTTCAGATTTGTTGCCATACATACTGTAGCAATGCTTATATGTTCATGCATCCTTCCTAATAATTCTTAACTGCAGAAATTATTTAACAATCCGGAAATTTGAGCAGCACCATGGAGTGAAAAAATTTATTGAAAATAGAATCAAATTAAATTCATTAAAAGTTTGAAGAGAATTCAGCCTACATTAACTGATAAGTATCCGATCAGAGAAAAAAATAAATTAGGAGACCAAAATAACATAGAATCCATGTAAAAATTAAGAAAAAAAATGTAGCGCCATCTTTTTTTTTTTTTTTGCCAAATTAAGTTCTCGGGGTACCCAGAAGAGCTCCTGTGCAATTTTAAAACAATTGGCCATGCAGTTTCGGACAGAACAGATTTTGCCAACAAATGAGCACCCCCCCCCCCAAAAAAAAAGTAATTTCGCAGATACCTGCCCACAATTTATCCCCAGACGAGAATCTGAACGACTAGTTTGTAGAATTGAAAACTTTAATTGTGGACAGAAGATGGATGGACGACGGACATGAACTCGTCCTTGGAAGCTTCCCTGACTCAGCTGAGCTAAAATGCACCTGCGCGTACATAGTTTTTGGCTTCATATGGTCTGTTGCATGGGTTCAATTCTCCATGACAAGCAAATTTTAATAGAGCCTTTTGCGTGGTCATGTACTTAATTACACTTAACGTCATTGTACATTTACCTGCCATGAAACTAAATGATTCGTAATCATTGCAATAACGTATATAGACCAGCACATTTTGTATTTATATGTGATAAGGTACATCCATTACCGAAATAATAGTTGTAATACTTTATTGCACAAAATGTCAACTGGTGACTAGGGCAGTCCAAGGCACGAAGCGACATAAGGGGGCAAATCTGTCTGCAGCGAACTAACTAGAATGTATAGCACCAGACCAATACACGTCAATTTGAGGTGGAACAATTGTATTTGTGTCTTTTTGTCCAAAACCACTTCCTAGTAGTCATTACCCCATTCCGCAGTCCGAACTCTTTACTCTTCATAAGCTAACCTGTCCCTGTCGAACCTATATACATGGAAGTACTATTGTCCATCTTGCACACGTTCCTCTGTAAAATTTGACATAGGCTGCATTAGCCCAAATAAATTAAAGGGTCTTCAGCGGGTAACTACTCAACATGTTTCGGAGCCTTTTACCCGTACATGTCTCTCTGAGTAGCGGCTCCTTGTCTAAGCTAAATATTCAGCAAAGGCAACCCACATAATAATGAATAAATATGAACGTGACAATTGATGAATTAGCTAAATACGTGAAGTTTTGCTTATAAATGCAGAGCTTCATTATGAAAGAAGAATACCTGTCAAACAAACCATAATTACCAAATTTGTATAGTACAGATTCAGATAAGAACAATTTGACTTACCCCTGAACCAATATGTTACATATGACGCCATGTGGCACATATTAATAGAAGTGAGACACAAAACTCTAAAGCAACCAATATTGTCTGGAATTTCACATTTCGCAGCATTTTTGCTGTTTAAATACTGAGAGGCATCAAGCCTTTTGGAGCATAGCACAGCCACACTTCTGATACATAAGTCCTTGGAGGTAAGCAAATGAAACACTGTCCGAGTCACTTGCTACAACAATACTCAGGGCATGGCGCAGAGGTATACCTGGACCCCTTGCTCGATCCAGGCGCATTTCATCACACACACACACACACACACACACACACACACATTGAATAGTAAAGATATGACTTACAAAACGTCGGGAGGTATCTTAGTCAGCTAGCACCGAAGGAGGGCAAACGACACCTCGCAAACCTTGCTTGTGGTACGTAAGAACAATGTCATAGGTACCCGCGAAACAGCCGATAATTTTATCGAATGTTTCAGTTGTATGGGTCCAAGAATACACTCATATCTAGCAAGATACACTACCACAGTTGATATAATTTAAAATTGTGGTTTAACCAAACCTCATCCTACAGTGGAATTCTTCATTTCCAGTGATGCAAAAGAACAAGTAGTTAAACTTCGAAGACACCTGAAGCCCACCCCCATTATGAATGCCCCGATTCCCTGAAAAAATTTAAAAAGTAAAACCAGATTATTTACAAATCTTGCCTAGAAATTATTTATCAATTTTGCCGGCTTGCCAGCTTATGGAAACAAATATTAGTAAGCTAGAATTAACTTAAACCTTTTTATTCTAATGTACGTTCTGGTGAATTTTTTAAAAAGCTTGTGTATGATGTATTGCGTGAATTCCTACAGAATAACTCTCCAGCCTACATGACTAAATCTGACTTTTGGACGGGTGTAGAAGCAATGCGGAGGATGGCCTTTTAAAGGAGGTAGTCTTTTTAGGCTGAAGATTAGCTTTTGAGCCGCTAGATACAGATGTGCTCGTGGGGAAACAAGAATATGTTGATGTGATGCAAGCTTCAGTTTTCCAGTAAACTTCCTGAAACTGAAATGCAATACATGGTGCACTTCAAGGGAGAATGCTGAGCCGTTATATGCTTACTATCTTTATGATTATATATATCCCAGTGTGGTATTTCCAGTGAGTTCATATGTAAGTGATTCTTCGCTTAATGACGGTGGCAAAATATTAAGGATATGAAATTCTTCTTCTTATGATTATTACTATTACTACTAAAATTATTATTATTATTATTATCATTATTATTATTATTATTATTATTATTATTATTATTATTATTATTATTATTATTATTATTATTATTATTATTATGACTATTATCATTATTATTATTATTATTATTATTATTATTATTATTATTATTATTATTATTATTATGATAAACGAAGTGACAAATGGACAAACGGACTCGCAACACTGACAAGTCCTTTCCTTTTCTGGTCACAATAACACTGTCCAGTTTCAATTGTCCTGGGTGATTTTCAGTTTGTCCGGAATCTAATAGTATACAAAGGTTTGTGCTGAGGCAAATGGCGTGTTGTTAGACGGGTTTCCCATTGCTCTAGACTCTAGTTCAGGGCGGTGCCAAGCTTGACATATGGTCCTCAGATACCGATGGGTATTCTGACGTGCGGGAATAGCATCAGGTAAGTTTGATCATTACTTCAATCATTTTGTATTTCCTTTACAGGGGCTATAACTGATAAAGTAAGCGAGCTTCTTGGAAAATATGTCTCTCCATTCCTAGACCCAGTCTTTAAGGCATTAAACCAGCCGGTAAGTGCATTCTTTTGTGAACTAGCACTTCTTTTGCCCAAAAGAAAGGTCAAGAGTAATGAGTTTCAGATGGCTGAATGGTCATTTTCATAACATGAGCTTTTTAAGAGAGATCGATAGCGGCCCTTAATTTCAAAATTCGGAAAACTGAGAAATTTAAGTGCCTGCCCGAAATGCGAAATTACCAATGTTAATGTCTCGCGGTGGCACTGGGGAGACATTGTTTTTGCGGCCATGTGTTTCGATTCTTCTTGTTACTGTTGGTTATCATCACTTGTGGTTTCTGTGCGATAAGTCTGAAAGATCTTCACGGAAAATGTTAGGAATGCGTATCACGTTAAACCGAGCTTAGGGTTGTTTACCCCAAGGTCAAGGGATCAGTTATGGTAATTCGATTTCTGTTTGATAACCACTGAAGAAGTCAACAAAACCTTGTAACAATTGGTAGAATTATGTATGTGTGTAAGACCAATCTAAGGATTCTATATGGCTCACTTTGACATTATTCTCATGGTCACGGGTTCCGTTTTATAAAATCGGTTAATGTGCACTGACTACTGAAGAGCATCACAAAGCATCGTAGAATTTGATATGATTATGGGATTAAGAATGTTACTGGATTTCATTGACCTATTTTTCAAAGTTACGGGATCGCTTATGCGAATGATGTTTCGTACAATGATTTTGTCACTTTTCACCTTCAGAGACAAAACCTTCCAACGAGAGATACTGATTTTTGTCTTGCAAAATCAGTAACTTACAGTTGGAGGTGTGATCAGCCAGAGTCATGGCAACAGCCTCAGACCTATTTTAATGTTGACAATCAAAACATTTTTATTCTTTCATAAAGAGGCAAATGCACAACGGCATGACAGAATGTTTCGACTGAAGAGCCATTTTATTTTCATACGACTTAGCTGAACCTATACGTGCGAATCAAATTAGTCTAATGCTAATATTGTGGGCAGTTTTCTCGGGTTCGCGTGTTCTGTGGTGTGACTAGTAAATAATTGAAATGAGACACACACACACACACACACACACACACACACACGCACACACACAAGCACGCACACACATACACACACAGACATATATACACAATTGTCAGGTAATGTTCCGCGTGAAATTGTAATTCAGGAAAGGCTCCGATCACATTTGAAGATTTGTCCGGCAGGGATGAAGTGTGTCTTCTGAAAAGTAGATAAATTAAGTTTCCCAAGAATTCTCTTAAACTTCATGATTTATTAATTTGTTTGCATTGATATTTCATATTAAAGCATACTTACGCCTATGTACGAGGGAGCATGAACATGTATGAAAATCATTGACAATTTTACAGGATACGAATAAAACTCGGAAATTATATGTTAGAATTGATTCCAAAGCTAGGATTAGAAGAATCACTAAGGCTACAATTCTGGTTCCATAAGCTAAAACAGGAAAATGGAAGTTTATAATATCATGAGCTACGGTCGTAATAAAAATTACGTCTACTACAGTGATTCTATGAGCTAAACGTTACTTGATTGTAGTGTTCACACTTTGGTTGCATATTTTTATGTCACAGCTAACCAGAGGTTTTGAATCCTCAAAGGACACGTACAATTCCAAAGTAACTGAGCAAATTTCTGCTGGACTACCTTCAGACATTGGCCAGGTGAGATGTAAACAGAAACATTAACATGCCTTGTTTAATAATAATTGATGTTAATATTACTGGTGGCAACTCTCGTAAGTATGACCTTGTCACTAGTATTTATGTTGAACGAAAAGGAAGAGAACACTTACCACCACCGTTGAACGGCTGGCTGTTTTTTTTGTACATTCGTCTATATACTCCCCCCCCCCCCAAACAAAAAGGAGGAAAAAACAAAAAGGGGCAATACATAATGAAACTGCTTTACGTGGACAAGTGATTACGGTGAAAGTATTGATCTTACTTTATTCTTCCAACTTCGTTTACAGCAACAATAATTTCAGCAATAATTGTCTGATAAAGCGTTTCAAACCCGACTCATATCAGGCTTAAATCAGCATGAAGTTAACAATGCTAGATCGTATAATCAATTAACAATGCTAGATCGTATGATCATATCTATGTATTCTCATATGCTAATATGTGTATTGGCTTTTGAACATGAGGTTACATAAAACATGATTCTTGTCGTTTCGTGAGTCACATAATGTTTTGTTATATCACATTAACGGCCATACATACCCTACGACAGAGATGTTCGTGTGCTACTGACATGTGTCTGCAGAACAGAAGTACCATTACAGACAATCAATATCTCGGGTGTTGCAGTGGCATTGATGTTGCGAAGTGGCAATGTTAGCCCATCAAGTATTTAATTTCACATAAACTAAATGCCTGCTCGTGCCAACATGCTGTATCTCCCTGGATAAGGACATAAATAGCTACAGCCCATGTAGTTATAAAAAGATTCCCTGTAGTGCAGCATTGATTAATTAATAGACACAGCTTTCTAGCGAAACATTATTAATAAATCATTGCAGTATTAAACCCAGTTGGGTTTTTAATTTTTTTTCATGGTTATGCCGTACATACGTTCCACGTCGTAGCTTTTCATTCGTTGCTCCCAGTACAGATTCTATGTAGTGACAAGGTGTATGGGCCATGGTCAATTTATTGCTGGTATTGATGATGATGTAGTAGGATTGAAGAACACTTGACCCGGTGGCATTAAGAAAAGTTATCCGTATTGTCACGTCTCTCTGATTCTACAAAATTTACAAAAATCTGTGGCAACTCCATCACTTGTGATAGTTGTACCAATTAATCATTTCTCATTCGGTTATTTTACAAGACCTTGTTAAATATCTCAATAGGATATCCTGTAGTTTATCGATTCATAGATGTAATTATATAGTTTGAGAAAAGATTATTTACATAATCAGAAAATGTTATATTGCATTTTTCTGCTTTGCTCAGGTGACTTATCAGTTAGCTCAGCTTACATGATGGCTAGTGGTCCGTCGTCTGGCACCTTCGTATTTCACATTTTTCACGAGTCAGTCAGATCCTCTTCACGCTTGGTGGGGATCTACCTTTGGTGGTTCTAGCCAAGCTCAAGTGACTTTTGGATTTATTTTTATTTTCTTTTTGGTTCTTTTTGACAAAATCTGAAAAATACTCTTTTCCAAAACTGCTTGACCGTTTGGTTCGCAAAGGAAGTCTTCTGTGACCCATAGACATTCAACCTTAATTTATTCAAAAGGTGCTTCTGTTTTTTGTTTTTTGTTTATTTTTAACTGTTATTTGGTATATTAAAGCTATTTTTAGCTTCTCTAAAACCACCAGTCAGATTGTGATGAACCTTGGTGGAATTGTACCTTGTTGAAAGATCAAATTAAGCTGTCATCTAGGTGGTGATACTGCAGAACCTTGCTTTTTACGAGTTTATCAATTCAGGTAATAGTCGATTGATGTATATATTCCTTTTGACTGCTGTGCACGACAATGGCAATTGCAATGGTAATTTACATTTTTGACTTCTTTTGAACTGTCAGTCAGTTTCACTTCAGCGATGCACTGAAGGCGGGTCTCTATTGAGGGTTACCAAATGGTCACACTCCAGTAATTTTTTGATGAATTTGTGCTAATTTCTTTGTATGAAGAAGTTTTTAAAAATATTTAATAATTGCTTTGAGATTGCACGAGCACGTGTCTGGAGTCCTCTGCATCTTAATTTGTTGGATTGGGGGCGCTGTAACTTTTTCAGTATTTTTATCAATGTTTATTTTTTGACCACTTTTCCCTAAATAGCACGTTAAATTTTCTTCAAACTTGGCGGGAATGTACTTGTACTCAATCTACACGGTGGTTGGTCACTACATGGCGCTGCTAGCATTTTCTTATTTTTAACAACTTATTTAAAATAAGAATCATTGGTAAGGGTACGTGTACTTATTAGCATTGCTAGTATGGGAACAGCAGCAACTATGACATATTGGCTTATGTCTTGATCCTAGGC
This sequence comes from Hermodice carunculata, assembly GCA_964020975.1. Lineage (NCBI taxonomy): Eukaryota > Metazoa > Annelida > Polychaeta > Eunicida > Amphinomidae > Hermodice > Hermodice carunculata. Next base: position 138,355,273 of record OZ026612.1, read on the forward strand.
CAATGGGAACTATTAAACACCAATATGAAGTGCCAATGCGGTTTCTTTTTCTGGTTTCAGTTTGACCTTGAGAGACCTTGATTAATAGTAAGGTGTCTTTTTGTGTGTATTTTTTGTATTGGTCATTTTGACCTTGATTGACCTTGCTAGGTCACACCAGCATATTTGCTAATGTCTTGGTCATAGTGCACCATGTCAACTCTCATTTAATAATGATTACTCCAGAACTGTGTGAGTTTGATACTGCAAACGGTGATGCTGGTCTTGAAGAAAGGTGACTTTGATGGAATTCGATGGTCCCTAGACCACTTTTGATTTTAAATCAAGGTCAGCTGAGCACAGGACTGTCACACTCGTCATCTTAATTGTTTAGGTTAAATTTTGTGCTTTGGTAAAACGTCGTTTTGCTAACTGCCGGCGATATTATGCATTTTTAATAATTCAACTGATATTCTGTGACTTCATAAACATGCTTCCGATATTTAGGATTTTTATCTGTCTGTTTAACAATTTACCAATTGTGTGGTTATAATTGTACGGTGTGACGAAATCTGTTTCAGTACCTAGGAATTGGTTCTGTATTTTAGCTGACGGTTTAATTTACATTTGTTTAAACATATTTTATTCAAAACAGTTGGGAAACGGAGCTCTGCCCGATATTAATTCATCTTGTATATATAAAGGTACAGAAATAAAAGACATTATACAACAAATAATCACAATTGCAAAGTAAGAAATGACGCCAAATAACGCCACATATAGATTGCAAAATGACAGCACACATGTGAAGGATGACCAAGATATTACGTCACTGTAGGGAAAATAGATTAAGTATTGACTTTAAGATTGTCCATGATACATGAAGCGATATTTGGATATACAAGTATGTAAATGTGTCGGACTGAAGCACATGTAATCGGATAGCCATAAACTATAACAGAAAAATATTCACGTTGCTCGGGTTGGTACCCCGAGCCTTCCTGTGGATTTGATATGACGGTGAACAGCTTGAAATATACATTCATTTCCTCTGTTTGTGCGTTTATTTGAACCATATAAAAGTGTTCGAACGGTAAATGAGTCCCAGGAAACAACTTTTCTTTATAAAATGTCCCTATGAATACTATACCTATTACACTCACAAAGATATTGGTATACGTCGTCATTAGCATGGGCACAGGAACACTCGCGGGAGTCAATAAGTCTTTTCTGAAGAAGATCACTTTGGACATTATTACATTTCATACGAGGCCGAGCGTGTGCGGTAGCTTGTCGCCTATTTCCTTTATAAAACAGTTTATTGGTTTTAATAACTTTTGATGTCTGGTTTAGTTTAGATTTGAACTCTTGAAGACATTCGATTTTCCTAGTATCACGAGGTAGTTCATTCCATTGCCTGATAAATAAGCGGAAAAGGGTAGAATTAAATACTCATTTCCTGCGGGAAGTTCAGGGACAGTTCCACGTGATCTAATTCTTTGACTAACAGGGTCTGGTGCTAAGTTTCTCAAACATTGTGGAATATAGCCATGTGGTATCTTATGAAAATGAATTAATTTGCATTTTGCGGCCTCTCAGATAATTTTCCCACCCAGCTTGTTCATAAATAAGGTCGTGAGCAGTACCTCTGGAAGCACTTGTTACAATACGTGCAGCAGCTAATTACAATGGAAATTTTTGAAGCTACTCCGATTGCTAGTATCCAGGATTGGTTTTATTAGACTAAAATATAAAATTTCCAAAGATTTTCTTCTCGGTACAAGTTGAAGATGTGTCAATATATAGATAATTTTTTTTTACTTTCATTAAGTAAACTCTTGATATGACTGGCCCAAGCCATATGTGATCTAAAAATTAACCCTGATTGTTTATTCTTATATATTCTGCACAATTTTGTTCATAAAAATCAAGTCTGGGTAATCTGAAGGTATTCTTCTCTTGGATATTATCATGCTTTTTGCTTTTGTGGGATCAAAAGAGACAAGACATTTTTATTCATTAATTTACATTCTGTGATATGGAGAAAAAAACTTCGATTGGATACCAAGGAATGGCTGGCTGCACTTTAGAGAACTATTTTTTGCTTTGAAAAAACCCGTTTGCTACGCATCTAAGAATAATTTTATTAATTGTTTGGCTATTTCGCTGGTTTGCAAACATTGTTGTGGTATCGGGGAATCGGTACTTTTACCGTTTGTTTATTTTAGAATCAGTGGTTTGGTGAGACTTTGTTTCACTATGTGGGAAAGCATTTGGTCATAACAACCAAATATTAATTTACTATTTTGCTTCGACGAAAGCATTCTTAATATCTGGGACTGGCTTTGTGAATTTGTACAGATACCTTAAATCCGTTTTGTGCTCCTCAAAAAATTTAAGAAATGACAATCTCAATTTTCACCTGAAGTTTGCAAACGCCAAATTTAAAAAAGGAATGCATTTGTTTTACAACTTCATGTTTACAAAAACATTTTTATTTGCCAAACCCCGGTGACTCTTTAAACCAAGAGCACTGATGACGGAGATTTTTATGGTTTCAGCTTAAAAAGTGTGATTCATAGAAAGTATAATCACCATCTTGATTGCAGAGGCTAGAGGTTTGATGTTTTTGTTGTGCATTTAACCACAGGTAAAGTTGGCTCTCGATGCCATTCCAAGAACTTCCAGCAACATTAATGATATGGACCATGCTGCCTCTGAGTTAGTTCAACCACTGAGTGAACTAAAAAGCGTCAATTCCGAGATATTTGACGGTATAGATGCGAGCGTCCACAAAGAGCATGCATGCAAATTACTGCTGGAGGTAAGCATGTATGTGCTTCCTGAATATCAAGAGGATTTAGGGTTTTGCGTCAGGTCTGCCTTCAACATCACGTTGCGCCGATTACATTATTTTCACGGAAATACCATAAATGGTTTCTAAAATATGTTCGTAAAAGGGAGCCTTAGCCAATCGTTTGATGTATATATATTTATATATATATATATGTTTCCTTTTTGCAATATACATTTCTGTTTGTTTTATTTTTTCACATTACTCATGAGCCTGAGCATTTTTGAAATAACACTTCCATGTTTGCAAACATTAATGTGTTTCTTCCAAAGGATAAAAATTAAAATGAAGATTGGTTTTATATAATCGGCACCAAGTGGTACTTCATGTGTTTTAAAATTGTGTATTATAAGGTTATTTAATTTTCAACGTGTAGAAACTTGCTGCCAAAACATTTGAACAAAATCACAGTCCCAAAATAAATGCTTGATTGTTTCAACATCTTGGTTGAAAAAAGTACAGGTATTTGAATCGACATTTTCCCATCCAAATAGTTTCTCTCTAGTGTAAATAATTCTGTGTAAACACTTGATTTGAAGGTTCAAAATTCTGATGAAAGTGAACTTAGATATAAATTTTAATGCGGTTGGACATGTCATCTTGAGTAATTGAAATTTCTTTTCCCCATTTCTCCTTAATAGTGAAATTCGCCTTCATAGTCTTCCAGTAGTTTTGGATATACGTGTCTAGGTTCTTTACCAATATTTAGAATTGGTTCATTATTTTGTCACACTCTTTGTTCTACTTCATTTGATAACAATGTAATCTTCCATTCTCTTGGGATTGCAAAGGTTATTCCTAGATAAGTAAGAGAATTTATATAAAAGTTGAATTTATGGACCAATTCTATATAAGATATTAAGCTTTCATAGTGTATTATTAAATCAACACCATCCTGTGTACCAATTCCCATAAAAACACTTTTCCCTTCAATCTTGATACGCATATATATATACATATATGTATATATATATATATATATATATATATATATATATATATATATATATATATATATATATATATATATATATATATATATATATATATATGTAATCATTTGCACTCATGACTTTCCGCAATCTTGCCTCCTCATTATATTCTCGCCATTCCTGATCTGATGTAAGCCTACAATGCAATATTAATGGGTTTTATTTACTTATTAGACACTAGATGCGGCGATCTTTACACTGGAATCAAACCTTGAAGATCACGGAACTGATTTTGGTAGCTATGCGGAGGAAGAAAAATCTAAAATTGTTGCTGTAAATAACTCATTTTAATTATCATCGTTCACTATGTGCTTTTTCATATGTTCTCATGATTCATGAATCGATATCAACAACTGGACCAATTGGACTTTATATACATTAACAAACTTACATGAACAAGTTTACGTACGAAATTTGAGTTCAGGATCCTTCTTGAAGCTCTGAGTTTCAGTTGGGTGTGATTCATTAATTCAGCATTGGCTTTGACGCTATCATGGTGAACACAGTAGTGGATTAAATGAATCACTCTCAATGTCTGCAAACGTCAAATGCTGTCATTGTTCAAAACACACGAACAAGTAACGAAATGTGATTTAAGCTGAAGCCAATTTCCAGAGGATGTCAAAGAGTGGTTACGTGCGTTTTATATGCGCACACATTATGTCTAATATTTTGCGTTGCAAACGACTGCAAAGTGTAATCACCTGCAAAACATTCTATGCACATATGTGCTATCAATGCGAGAAAGCTTGCAAAAACAAAGCTCTGAATAATTTCAATTTATCCTAGAAGTATGAAAAACTGATTCTGTATTACAGGATTTTGAGCACGATATTGTGATCCAGAGAGCAACTTTCACCAAGAATGTTGTACGAGATCTGCTGATTCCAAATTTCAAAAGAGCGCTGCAGCCAGTTACGTCTCCGGTAGGTGGCGGTACATGTCTACCAGGGCACATCACCAATGTATAAAAATGAGTTGTCAGTCTAGTGTGACAATTATTGATCACATTCCATTCAATAAGTGAAGAGAATTTTTATTTTGCACTCCCATAATTTTACTTCTTTTGTCTTATGAAACACGATATGCTGCCATATAAACTTGTAAACACAGGATCCTCTGTCGTCAAATGCACCCCTGAAAATACCGAGTGAATGGAATGACGTAAAGAACAGGTTTTACAAAGTAGTGGATTGTTACACCATACTCAAAGCATGTGCAAGTCATGCAGAGTTCTCCAAAGGCCAGTTAGGGCTGTAGATAACATCTTCGTTCCATTCCCTTGCGTTTGTTGATGCAGTTCATCAGACAAGAAGAGTCTACTGACGATTTGAGGGTTCTCCGACACCTCTGGTGCACAATTGTAATGCATTGTTCTCATGGATTCTCTTCATTATGTCTCAGACATTTATATATATAAATATCGTGTGTAAAAAACAACGCTCTTGTTCTGAGTTTTAAAATGACAACACTTTAATGTATTATATACAAAGATAGTAGAAATTGCGCAAGAACAATATCTTTTTTAAAAAATTGCAGGTCGAGTATGCAAATGTTAAGCATGTTATCACTTTATTGAAACTGAAGAATGTAACAGATATATCACATGTATATGTTTACATTTAATCTTTCTTTCAAACTACGTAAGGACCCAGACAGATTCTTGTTCAAACTCATATTTCGTGGGATTCCTTATAACAAACCTATTAAAATGGAAAACAACAATGTACCACCACACCCTATGTTCGTGTTATTTAATAGAAACGTGCACCGAACATTATAAAAAAATTCATAAAAATCGGCGAAACGAGTATTAAATTATAGTGTAAATATGAATGTTTTGCCAAGAATACAAATTAATATTTCAGATTATCGACGGATTCAATGATGTAATCCCAGAAGACATGCAAGATTTTGTGAATATAGAGAATTTGTATGATGAAGTTATTGACCTGTTTGTGGGAGAACCCATCGACAAAAGTGAGTGAACCTTGATCATATTTCACCATTGTACTGAAAACTGGTAACCAGTGACAGACAGAGCCACTCGCATGACCTTTAGAATCCTAGTTACATATGACCTTAACAATCCTAGTGTACTTATTACCTCATCAATCCTAGTGTACTGATGACTTTATCAATCCTAGTGTACATATGACCTTATCAACCCTAGTGTATATATGACCTTATCAATCCTTGTGTAGATAGCAGTGAGACCATTACGTGTCAATATCGTAGTCGAAACTCAGTCCAAATCTAAAACCGTCCAAATCTTGACAAGTCTATCAACATCAATATCCCGAGACACAACAGCAAGACTTGAATAGGAAACATATTTAAGAAAAAGTAGATTTGTATAATTAAAATGTTCCATAAATCACAAGTTATTTCAATTATCTTTCGACTGAAGACCAAAATTCAGAATCCAGAGCACTGAGTGTCAGCAACTCCACTTTTTATTTGAATGCGAATTATGAGGTAAAATTTTACTGGGAGACCATTTAAAAGGGTGAAATTACGTCTTAAATGAAAAGCTGCATCGAACTGCTAAGCGCTCATATGGGAATTTAAATTCACTAAGACAGAGACAGAATTGATTAACGCTTGTTAAAGAGATAACATTTGATAAACGGCAGTTCTCTCTCTCTCTCTCTCTCTCTCTCTCTCTCTATATATATATATATATGTGTGTGTGTGTGTGTGTGTGTGTGTGTGTGTGTGTGTGTGTGTGTGTGTGTGTGAGTATATGTATATATATGCAGATTGAGTTCAAAAGATTTTGTAAATATACTTTGAGCTTTGGTCACACCACATGAAACGATGTTTTTCTAGCCGAGTTAGCAAAATATCTTTGATGTTAAGATGAAAATTTTAAAATACTGGTATATATTGATTTCTCAGGTATAAAAAATATATATTGCCAAAGTCGTACTGTGTAGCGTTAGAAGTAGACAGAATGGTTACACCATTTGGGTAACAGCTTCAAGAATGATTCTCCAAAATACCGGATTTAATTATGTGTGGCTTTGTCGAGTATTACCCCCATTATATAGAGAGCAGTGACTGTTTTGCAAAATAACTATACTCTCTCACATGTCAAAGCAAACAAAAATATTTTTTTCAATAAAATTTGAAATGATCATATTGGGAAAACGACCAACTTAGATTTTTTTCAGAGAATATACAGATACCATAAATTTGAAACATATTTAGAAAAAAATTTAAATTTTAACTGAAGGTGCACTTTTATTCGTATGAGATTGAACAATCATTATTTGAGAGTTGAAGCAACAAGTCATCCGGATGAGGAGAGAGTGCGCAAATATTGCGACACAAAAGACATGCAGTCTCAATACGCTTTAAATTAGGTATTCCACTTTCTGACGGAATGAGCAAGTACCATAGCAAATTTCACAATTTCTCTGAAGCCACACAACCTCATTGTTGGGATTGTAGCCACACACACACACACACATACACAAACACACACACATGCATATATGTGTGTATGTGTGTGTATGCGTACATCGGTACTTCGAACTCAGAAAAACTTGCATAACATCAGGCAATTCTCCTGCACCAGATGTGCAAGCAACATGATAACGTTTATTTTCAGTTTTGATAATTAGCGTCTAGTGCATTATTGTATATAGTCTTATTATGTTAATTTACAACCAGTGTACACTTTTTACCTTTTTTATTTTATTGTATGAGTTCTGAAGGGCACAAGTTGCAATAAAATCGTATTTTATAATATATATATATATATATATATATATATATATATATATATATATATATATATATATATATATATATATATATATATATATATATATATATATATATATATATAAGATGTTTATTTGCCGTTGTTTATTTCCAGTGGTGGATGCAGCAGCCTAGCTTGTGCCAGTCAAGGAATCTCGAGTATTTACGCCAGTCTATCTGATGAAAAAGTTTAACAGCAGAAGCTTTAACAAAAGGAACATTAACTTGGTGATCGCGCAATGTACACTGTTGTCACGACAATTTTATTATTTTCCCAACTCCTGTTTTATTTATAAAAGTTTTAAGTGTCATTTTACTTAGTATCTTAGTGGCTTTGGATGTAGATCAGTATTTTCCCCATTTTTTATTTCCAAACAGAGTGCAGTGGTATCAGTACAATAGTGACACCATACATCATTATAATAGAGCATATATCGCAAAGAAACAGTACGTATAGCATCCAAGAATATAATAGTGTATTACAGTCTGCTCCTGAGTAAGATTCTGTGAGTACTCAACAAAATATTATATTAATATTAATATTTAATTTATAACTCTCGGAATTACATATCAATATCCAAACTCTATTCACTAAAAAATAATCCATTTTCATCATGGTTTTTTCAGTTTTTTGTTTCCTTTATGCAATATGCATTTCTGTTTGTTTTATTTTTTTCACAATAGTCATGAACCTTAAAATATTTGGAATGACATTGTGTAATTGTGTATTATAATGTTACTTACTTTGGAATGAGAAAAAACTTGCTGCCAAATTATTATAACAAAATCGCAGTCCCGAAATAAATGCTTGATTGTTTTAATGTCACGGTTACAAAAAGTGCAGGTGTTTGAATCGAAATTTTTCCACCTCAATAATTTCTCTCTAGTATAAATAGGAAGGTTCGAATTTCTGATGAAAGTGAAGCTAAATATAATTTTTTAATATAATAAGACCAGTCATCTTGAGTAATTGAAATATTTAAGTCTTTTCTCCATTCTCCCCACAGTAGTGAAAAGTCGCCTAAATAATTTCGAGTAGTTTTGGATATACGTGTCCAGGTACTCTACCAACATTTAGAATTAGTTCAATATTTTGTCACACTCTGCTTGTTCTGCATCATCTGACAACAGTTTACTCTTCCATTCTTTTGGGATTCCGAAGGTTATTCCTAGATAAGTAAGAACATCAACTGTGAATTTGCGGACAAATTCTGTATAATTTAATAAGCTTCCATTGTCTATCATTTAATCTTAGACATAACACACTCCTTCTGTGTGCCAATTCCTAAAAAAAAACTTTTCCATCATATCGTAATACGTAAAATAAACCAGATAGGCTGTTCTTTTATTTCAGCGACTATTTCGGGTTCGTGTAATATACTTACTCCAACTTAGAATCACTTCATACCAACATTTATTTTTAGCATTGGCAAAATATCTTAAATATTAATACAATGACAGTTATATTGCCATGTGAATTTATCTTTACATGAAATTGAAGATAAAATAACTTTTTTCTTTTAACAATCCACATCAGATGTTAGTCTTTTCACCCACGCGCATTTAATTGCTAAAAACTGTGGAGTCTGATGAGTAATTCCTGAACCACCTTCTCAAGTTGCCGCTATTACATAGCAACATTTGATTATATCAGGTTTATCATTCCGTACGTAGCGAAATGTCAGATTCTTTACTTTCTTTATTATATATGGTGGTGGATTCGGGAGCACCGACACTAAAATAGTGATTGGGATAAAGCTATTGATTTAATTATTAAAGTTTTACCCAAAAGAGGCAGACTTCTTTTTGGCCCAAGATTTAAAAATATTGTCAATTTTTGAAAGTGTTGGTGCCTAGTTAATAATTTTAATTTTATAACATTCTGGTATAACACCAAGCAAAGTTACAGATACATTTGTCCAACTGAGGTTCAGGTCTTCTTAAAACAAATAATCTGTATTTTTCAGTCTACGTATTCTTAGTATTATAGTTTTGTTTCGATCATCATCATACCCTAAACTTACTCCAACTGTTTCAAAATGAAAAACACTCTGTTTAAAATGGTGTAATTAGTAATCAGGGTAAAGTATGTATCGTCAGCATATTGAGAGATCTTGTACTCATGCAATGTGGTTTTAATATCTTTAACTTGATCATACTTTCGTATAAACAACCCTAAACGTTTCAAGAATGAAAACGTAAGGAGAGGTAGGACACCCCTGTCCCGCGCCACGTGTTATTGTAAAGGGTTTAGAGGTCCAACCGTTATTCATGACAGAAGTTTGAATTTCTCTTTCAAAATCTTTATCAATTTTTGGAACGAATCTCCAAAATGTAAATATTTCAAACATTTTACCATAAAATGCCACTCCAGATAATCAAAAGCTTTCTCAAAACCAATCAGAACTAATGAGGCTAGAATATTTTCTTGTTCGTTATACTCAATACTATTAAGTGTTCAGCAAACATTTTCTCCAATATATCTGTCTTTAAGGAATCCTGTTTGGTCTTCATGAATAAACTCTAAAAGTTTTTTTTTCTAAAAACTATACATTTTACTGCGAACTTGTAATCTTGATTGAGAAGGAAAAATGGACTCCAAGTTTAAGTTCTTGTGCATCTTTTAATTGTTTGGCCAGTAGAGTATAATACTTTGTTTGAGTGACTGATAAAAGTCCTTTCCTGTAAACTGTATTCAAAGCTCCTGATAGTAATTTTTACAACCCAAAACATTTTATAAATTCTGCAGGGAAACCATCGGATCGGTGATTTGTTGTTAGGACCACTTTTTAAGATTTCCAATAATTCTTTTTCTGTAATTTCTTCTTCACAATTTGTAATCCATGAAATGTAGATTAATGTGTCACTCGCAGATATGGTATGTGAAATAAATATGTGTACATATGTACATTTGTGGGCGAGCATTCAGCACTACTTCTTATCATTAACACACACTCAACATTCGATGTTGTTTGTGATTCGCTTCGAAGCAGACATTTTTTATGCAGGGATCGATTAAGTCTCGCAAGACCAAAAACCAATGTTTGTAGTAAATGACTTCTCCACAAATACGAAAGTATCTGATCTCAGTATTGCAGTTCTACCATTTATTAAGACATGCTTTGAATATGTTATACATAATTTGCCTATTCTCATATTCTGATTATATGAGGCTTGTATTGTTCCATACAGAAAACTCTAAACTTTCAGTGGGCTGCGTGAGTGTGTAAATTGAGAAATTCTTCAAGGATTATAGTCTGCCATTACATGCCAATGTGCCATATGTGTTTCTCCTTTTGTTTTCACTTCCCATCTGAAAAAATCACAAAATACCGTTGGGAGTACAAAACAATTGCAGTGTAACAGAAACATGTTGCTGCTGAATTTGGACAATCTTTTGAGACGGTTTTCAAGGTGACAAGGAGCTAGTTTTAAAATATACAGCTAGTAGTTTCACTTAAAATGAAGCCGTGGCATTAGCAGCCCTTTGTAGTATTATCACATCAGAAAAAAACTTCGTCTTGTTAGACAGGCTGGTTTTGTAATAATCTGCTGAGAAGTTAAAATAAAACCACCTGTGTTGGGTTACATTTGCTATGTTTGAATGGATAAGTGGATATGTGAGACAAGTTTGGTTTGTTTATTATACCAGTAGTTTGGTCAACTGTATCTGAGATCAGTTGGTTGTTCTTAAAAAGAACCTTCGTTGCTGGCAGGTTGTGTACATCAGTAGATATCCTGCTAGCCCATAATATTCCGATGCCATTCTGTCATGTGCTGTACCAACTGTTCAGGTGTGGCTCAAGGGTTACCGCCCTGCACCTAGTGTCTGATTGGGTGATTGAGCTGGGGGTGAATTGACCCTGGTAGTGCGTGACCAAGCGTTGTCTTGCTGAAATAGGCACATCGAGCACTTTGATTTGGAACAGTTAAAACTGGACACGAATTCCACGCTAACATTTCATTCACCCTGAAGAGATGCCTTCCATTTTTGGCTCCTGTTAAACCGAACCTGCAGCTCAATACCAGACATGGTTTTCATAGATTTAATTTGTAAATTTTCATGGTTTTATCTTTTGTTCGTCGGCTCGTACAGTTTGCAAGTATCGGCAATCCACTTTGAAAAAAAACCCCGGAATTTGAGAGCTTTTAGGCATACATGATTTTAGTAGTATTTGACATGTCTCTCATTACCAAACAATTGCTTACATATTATAGTTGTACATGCCATTTGGCGTTCCTATATTATTTAATTTTTCATTAAAGTTGTCTTGTAAGCTGAAACACAACGCTGCTATTGAAAATGCACACCCATATAACCCAGGCTCGTGATAGCTACCCCTTGAAGACTGGTTATTAAAGTCTTCCATTTGTCCTTTTTCAAAAATTATCTGTTAAACGTTTCTTGGACAAAATTAAAACAAAAACAAAAGCAAAGCTTAAAAGATGGTTCAATATTTCTGTATTTATATTTAAGAGGCAGGAAGCAACAGGAAGACAGATGAGGAGTGTAGACCTTGGCTAATGGATTGTTGGTATTGATGATAATAATATTTAATGAAAATTATTAATTTATTGAAAGCTACCCCATTACACATGGGTACCAGCAGCCTGGGGTCACCCACGGTGTTTTCACATAAAACCATGTCAAATACTATGGGTTCACATGAAAGCATAATACAGTTTAAAATATGTACAAATGGGACACCGTATAATATACACATAAAAAGTAACCAGCAAGCTACCAGGCTTAATTTAATGTTTCTCGTCTGTTCTTCAAGGCTTCTTTGAGATATGATCTACAGCCATTATCTATGCTATAAATTCGCTACGAAACATGCATTGTTTCTTGTGTGATGGTGCGTTCTCATAGCATAACCAAGAACCTAGATGGCAAGTCTTTAGAGTTGCTTCTAAGTTAGTGTCCCATATAATACGCAAACTCTCCAAACCTGGGCAAACAAAGAGAGAATGTTCCAGTTTTTTTTTTAATCCGACATGCACAACTAAAATTTGTCATCTGCGAAGCCCCATCGGGCAAGGTCTGACTGGAAACCTATACATTCCTTCTGGGCTTTGAATTGTAGCCTTCTACCCTCAAGATTGTTACAGTCAATGAGGTATGTTTAGGGCAAGGTACATGTCTTACAGTGCCTATATAAGGAAAGAAAACTCTTTTCATTGATTTCTTTAAGACAGTTATTCTTAGAATTATCAAGACTTAGTCATGGGAAAACGCCAGAAGTCTTTGTTATACATAGCATGATCTAAACTGACCTTCACTAGGATACGTATCACTTCATTCAAGTAGCCCCAGCATGACTTTATCTTGTTGATAAAGTTTGCCTCTATGTCATCAAACACTTGCTCATGTAATCTAGTTGATAGCGTATCAGCCCACAATCACTGACGGTACTTAATCCTTAATTTATTTAGCATGAGGCCACAGGGTAAACAACCCAGGTCACCGAGAGTTACCGTCATCGATGGTGTACCTTTAATACATAGAATGGCCATTGCAGCTGAGTACTGCATGGATCAGATACACTTTTTCGTAGTCTTCCACCACCATATTGCACATCCATGCGTCATACATGTAGCTGGCATTATAAATTTTTTCCATAAGCTGTCACCAAACTGAACTTGATTGACTACATGAATAACCTATCACTCTAGAAGTCTAAAAACTTCAAGAGTTATGTGCTAAAAAGATTCAAGTCCATTCTGCCTATACATTTAAAGTATTGCAAAAGTGATACTTATGGATTTCACTTATTCCCATGAGTATATAAATCTATTATTTGACTCGAATAGCTGTAGAGTACAACGACAAAAATAGTAAAAGCCAGAAGACCCTCATTATGGCCACGGCGGCCGCTATCATCACTGCTATCATCTGGACCACCCTTGAAACTGGAGTCATCGCCCTTGAGGGAATTGGGGTACTCCTCAGAGCCAGCAAATCCTCCTTTGTATGTTTGTGGTCCATCTTCAGGAGCACATCCCCATGATGTTATTACAAGGTGTTTGTCTCAATATGAAATCCTAATGGTTCTTCCTTTGTTAGCTCAGATACTGTCCCTATGCAGGCCGTCTTGTTAAGGCCTAAGAATTGACAATTTTACCCATTTCTGACAGAATATGATAAAGGTTGAGTGATACTACCAGACAAGCAGCCTATCACGATTATTTTTGTCTATGTTGGCAGAGAGAGCCATGATGAAAAAGCCTTGAAATGCAATGATCAGCGTATCAGGTTTGTAGGTCTTGCTAATAAAGGATAGGTTAGGTAGAAAGACATTCTGACATCCTCTGACCAGGCTGTCTTTGAGTAGTTTAGAGCTTGAATTGCTGCACATCTTACCCCTGAGGCTAGCAGAAAAATAATACAGTGCAACATCAAAATTATCTGGGTCACGGAAAAAGCTCCTCTAACTGTGATGCCTTGCCAGAGAGGCATGGTCGCATGCCAGTAAAGTTCCCATAATGGGTGCTTTCTGTTACCTTATAAAGCTCAAAATGGCAAAGCCAATTTCTCATCTTTGTTCTCCGTGTGAAGAGAGTTCACAGTGCAGCCAGGGACAACTTCTTGATTAAGCCATACCCCTGGGCATGAAAGTATCGGTCAACACGTTGTTGACCTCCATGGCTTCAATAGATATAAATGCTTCTCGCATCTTACGGGAATAGATTGGTTTCTTTTACACTGCAGTATTTGTGTCTGTGCATGAAAATAAATGTTGAGTACCAAAAAGTTTTACATATTTATAAGATGGTTTGATGTATGCAGTGCAGCATACAGATTGTGGCTATCGCCATACAATAAATTTCTCAAGTCTCCCGATGAACAACACCTAGTGATATATGCAGTCTTCCTGTGGTCACCCTCCAAATAAGCAATGAAAAAAGCCCAGCACCTCACTTTTTCTCAGTGCACATTACGTAAGCGGCAATCACCAACTAAACAATATAGAAAACCCCTTCAAAGTATTAATTATTACTACATAAGGTGGAGATTTCCTGATAAAATTATATTTGTATGAATTCAATAAAATGCACAGTGAGCCGAAGACAGAAATATCAAGGCAAACTGAAAAGTTCCTCAGTTACAAGGATGACCACAATATTGTCACCATCTGAGCATATCCCAAAGAGGGACAGATAACTGTCCCAATCATTCAACTCGCAAATCAGTGACAAGCTGCAGAGAAAGTCGAGTGGTTCTTGCACTGACTCTGTTTAGAGGAAATTTGAGATAACAGCTCCCAAAGCATTACCCATATTCATAATTTTCAAGACAACGACAGCAAATGGTAGTGAGACCATTGTGTCTCAATGTCGTAGTCGAAAATCAGTCCAAGTCTAAAACCGTCCAAATATGACAAATCTATCAACATGAACATTACCAGACACAACAGCGAGACCTTCAAGCTAACAAGCAATACATTATTCTTTGAACATCTGAAGAGGATAAGACGTCATATTGACAATGTAGAAATAGTTATTTTTCTGTCATGAAAAATAGATGTGGGCAACAGTTTTCAATAATGTTAGAGTAGCTGAACCGAAATTTTGAGTAAACAAGAACTATCCATGATCAAAAACGTTCCGTCATCAAGGTAAAAACATCCAGAAGGTGTAGCATTAACTTAATGATATCTTTAAATATCAGTTAACGAATACGAAATGACGTATGAAGGAAAACGTCTCTATTATCATCATTTATTACATAATTTATGAAACATCTCAAATCCGCTGGGTTTATATACAATAAATTTTCAATTTACCCTTCAAAATCCAAAACGATCGTTTCAATTACATTTTTAATAACCTTGTTTCACCATTTTTGAAAAAAGTAATAAATGACGGGAGTCAAAGATGTCAAAATAGTGCACACTCTAGCAAAGAGATTCAAGAGTTACCAAAACATTAACAGTCATCTTCCAATACTAGTGTGAAAAAAACAGTTTCACTCCTGACTTGAGACGGGCAGTCACCAATAAAAACCAGTCCTTTCATCTTTTGAAATATTTTTCATTAACTACAGAATTTAGTTTTCCTAAACATATAGGCTTAACCACCTAAGACCCAAATCTCAGCACTTGTGCCAAAGATGAAAACAGGCATGGTAGGCATGTGACCTTTTGGTTCTCCTGACTTGTCAGTCAGTCTGGTTTATAGCAAAAGAAGAATATAGGCCTACACCGTTTTGATATATTTATAAATCTGGAACATTATCAACACACTCTAATTCCATAATAATTATCAGAGAACACAGTATAGCATAGCCAGTGAAGTATTCATCAAATTGTTCAGAAAAATACATTCATAAATTTCAAGCCAAATTAGACAGTGTGATTACCATATCCAAACCGTAGTCCTAATGAAACAAATCCAAGTCAATTCCGACCAAAGGCAATGTTCCTTGGTATGTATAGCTGAAACATATATAGTTCGTATTTACCCAAAAGAGACCAAAACGTAAGTGCAAAGGTCCATAGGGGAAAAAAAAAACAAAAAAAAAAAACAACTTTATCTAGTTTTCACATGACAGAATGCAAAAAGTTTTGTTTGAAATTATAGGCCTATTTCAGTAAATTGGCTTGAACAGTTGTATCATTCATGCACATACAGGACCATACAATTTATGAAAAGGGACCAAAATTTGCATCACATCAAAGAATTTGTAAGCGGAGGTTCTTAACTTGTTGAAAATGTCTATAAAATTCAGTATTTAAAAAGGTACTACTTGCAACCACCATCTCAACAATGATCATCATCCATATAAGTCCACACACTGACACCAACATCAATCCATCAGAAAAGCCCTCTAGGCCTAAAATGACCATCAATAAGAATCTAAACAACATGATTATATAATTCGATGTGTTTTAGGCATGTAATTAAAGATATGATGTTGTTTTAAAGGAGATAAACTAAGAGTATTTCAAAAAGAAAAGTGTTTGAATTTCCAAATATAGTAAGTACATTGGTTCAAATGTTAAACATCAGCCAGAAGCAAGTGACATTAGGCCTCAAATCATTAAAACGTAGTCAAAAATGCATTACAATAGTCAAAATTTGTAAGGATAGCAGTCACATTTCAAGTTGGTTTCCAGAAGTATTTTTGAGAGGACATTTAAATGTTCAAGATTGAAATGTTCCTAAAGGTAACTGTAAGTATAACTGTTTTCCTGTAACAGTTTTAAATTTTTTCATTTATAATAAGACGTAGTTCAACTTGTCAGTCAGTTGATTTAGATGTTAATTATTTATACAAAAGAGAGATGCAGAGAAAGAGTACATTAAACACTTTGAGCCAACCTGACATGACCTTCATAATCACAAACTATATTCATCAGACAATTATAAAAAACAACATCAGTTTCACTACACTTGGAACACTTACTGCACTGCAATATGTGCAGAAAATGCCTGAATGTTCAAATTGTTACCAAATATATAAGGGTTCCATGAAAAGAGAAGTGGATAACAGTTTTCAATGATAGTGATGAGACCAAACCAAATACCAGTTTAACCTTGTCAGATTCAGGATCATTTACGAAATAGTAAGACATGCTAGTGTTCGTCGTCAGAAGGATCCATGACCAACAGTAATGAGATTAAAACGAATGAGAGTATCTTCTACCTGACTTGGAACAGGTTACCAACATATTGGCAGTGGGTTAAACCAGTTTTACGGGATCCCAATCCTCCCACTTTGGAAAACACTCTCATTCATTTAAAGTAGGCCTAAAACAAATTTAGCCCTTAATGTTAATGTACAGTTATAAAAGGTAATTACCTGACCATAGTTCACAGACATCATCCAAACAATGAACAAGAATGACAGCACAGAGATTCAAGAGTGACTAAGACATCAACAATCAACTTCCAATACCAGTGTGAATAAACATATTTCACTACTGACTTGAGACAAGCAGTCACCCATAAAAGGCAACTGGTGTTGTTTATCTGGTCACTCTCAACGCACACATCTGCACTACAATCTGGTCTATTCTTTACATTTATTTATTTCTATTGTTACCAGCTGTTTGTATCTTCAGCAGAAGTATCCATCAAAGATCGTGCAACTCTGCAGGATAGGTGCAAAAAGTGGAATAACCTGATGCCTTGGAGCAGAACACCTGCTGTGGAGAAGACTGACACTCTGCAGAACAAGGTATATTCTTACCGTGAAGCTCATCTATAGCTAGTTAGAGGCAAAATATGACAGCGTTACGTTGAGTGGAACTGGCAGACCTGAGGGAACAGTTCACAGACATCACAGATGGATCGAATCACCGTAGATAAAAGGGGTGATGTAGCAATAAATGGATTAGAGGGAAGCGCAGCAAATAGGAACAAATGCTGAGAAAAGAACTGATGTGTAAAGTGTCAACTGTGTTATGGGTTAGCCCATGCAACAGGTTTGGATCACAATTTGGGTTTTTGTGCATTCTGATCCATTTGGAGATATCATTATACTGTACAAAAAGTCAAGCCACTTTCCAATCCCCGTTTCTATTATAATGAAAGTGGCTTGACTTTTACTGGGGGACTTTTTTGTACTGTATGTATCTCCCAAGAAATCTTTTTGCAGCTTATCTTATTCCAGTGGGTTTTTTTAACCACTACAATTAAAATTTATGAATACGATGAATAGCTGTTTCCAGCATAATTTATCAGATAATGAGCAATAACTTTACCAGCATTAGCATTTTTTGTTCCCAATAAAAAATGGCTACGGAAAGGAATGCTTACATGTACCTGACGCACCAATGTCTAAATGTGCACCTGTAAAACATTGCCGACATCCAAGGGCAAGACTGGCCAGCAGATTGTGCATGCATAATGTACATAACAATGAGTACAAATGTTGAAAGTAGCCATGTGTGTTTATATTTATTCTCAACGTATCGTGTTTCCTTCACTCGTCTCGCATCATATGATTCTTTTGTATATACAGTGATACCGGGTGTGTGCAACCATTGCCATGAACAGACACATTGGTTTTTGTGGCTGCCACGAGTGGACATAGGAGTCATCGTCTTTGTAAATTTACCTGCAGTGACAGGCCACCTGCTGTGTGTGGTCACTTTTCCTTGGCCGTCTGATGAAAGCAGAGCTGCCTATCTACACAGGCTAGCTCCATGCAGCAAGTGTGATATTGTATTTCCCACTTCAAGAGAGGGCACTCCACTCATCAAGCCACCTGTCCTTTGGGGTGCCCATACTCTGTTTACCACGTATCCATTAAAAACATAGGTACACATGGTCGGCATAGATGAAACATTTATTATATATAAATGCACACGCATCCATTTGGTAAAGGGGTTCCTGAATATAGTATGCATTATTCTCTCTTTGGATCCTGAAGGAAGTCACTGTACTGCAGGTGTCAGGTAATGTATGTAACAATTATTCAATACAAATGCATGTGCCGGTGAATCATTTGTCTAGAACCATGAGACTGCATATAGGTATAAATGTAGATACTAGTTTCATATGGTTGCAATTTAGAACTGAGATTGTGATCAGAGGATTGCAAGGATTAATGTAGGCCCTTACAGTTTATGAACGGGCCTTTTGAATCACTGCTTTTGAAATTATGACTGGACCCAATCCTTTGCTTGTTTTGAAATTGCATGATTGGAGTAATGGATTTTGGAAAGAGTTGTGAGATCAAGTTTCAAAGTCCTAATATGTTAGTATCATTATAATCAGAGATTTTAAAGGTGAACTTAAACTTCCCCCCCCAATCTGTCCCTCAGGACATGCAGGGGGGGGGGGGGGGCAGCTATTTGACCCACCTATGCTGAAAAATCTCAGGAATCCAATCACAGAACTATTACAACATTTCGGGATTGTTACATCATGGAAACATTACGGGCTTGTTACAACATCACAGGAACATTATGGCAATTCTAACATTTATGGATTTCGAAAATTTTCTATGATGGGCTTCTTACAAGAAGGCTATGGGATTCTTATGGCAAAGGCAGCGAATCATAAAGGAACAAAGTTTCCTCCTGGTTTTCTCATGGGTGTGGAATGGGTACGCAACAGACATTTTTTCAGTTATCAAAGCGGCAATGTAACGGTTGTGTGGGTTGGTGTGGGGGGCAATGGTATGTGAAAGACATATGCCCATCTCCTAGCTGACATTCACATGCGGTATGACCAGACACACAATAAGGAACGCAATTCAGCTAGCAATGACAACTAAAAATGTCTTCAAGCTTTCAGGCGATGGCAACATCAGTTATTTTCATACCAGTTTTTTTTTTAATAAAGAAACAAACCAACAAGGAAACTCATTTACGTTTTTATATACTGTATGTATTATGCATTACCCAAAATTACCTACGTTGGGAATTTATCCCAAATTTTTCTTGGCTTAAGTTTCGCAATATAATGATCAAAGAAGACATGGTTAATAATAATGAATAATTATTATAACTGGCCCTGAAATAATTTAAATTTTCAAGAGGATTTGAAACACATGCGACGTTAATACCACTATGACTGCAATTGTAATTGTGAAATAACATGCAAAGTAACATTAATTTCTAGCAGGACAGATTTTGATTACACTTGGAACAATTAAAATCTTTGTTTGTTTATATATTTATTTATTTATTTATTTATTTATTTATTTATTTATTTATTTATTTATTTACTTACTTATTATGTGGTTAATTCAAGAATTAAATCTTATTATTTCAAGTCTCATTACAAGGATTTCAGAGTAATCCCATTCAAGCGACATTCCTATATGCTTCTTCTTGTGAAGTGATGGGTGAAGCCGGCATTTGAGCCTTTCGATATTAACAACCCTGGCATTGACAGACCAAAGTGTTGGTTTCATCCATCCGCCTATTATATCTTTCATCAATAACAGGCAAAATGCAGAAACTACTTTAAAATTAACAGACATCGCACATCGCACTGGTTCCTTAGCCTCTTCTGAAAATATCCTACGTGTACACCACTTAAATCAATTTTTCATGCATATCGACGTTTCATGCATTTGGGATGAATATATGGAAATTACACAAAGGTGTTATTTTACTAACACAGACTTAACCATTTAATATGTGTACATATCAGTGAACACACACATATTATTTATCAGACATCTTTTGGAGTATGTGTCAGTGGTATGGGACAAGTGCACGTTACAGGAGTCTGAACAATTAGAAAAAGTTCAATTGTCAGGAGCCAGTCTAATGTTATCACTGGGCCCACTTCTAGGACTAGTTATGAATTATTTTATGAAGAAACAGGCTTTGAAATATTATCTCAGCACCAAGAAAAGCAAGCTGATCGTATTTTGCAAGATCATACATGGTGTTGCTTTCCCACATTTGTGCAACCTCCTACCTAACCTGGTCAATGAAAGAAACAGGTAGCAGGTCAGATCTGGTACGCATTTGTCTGCTTTTTGATCAGGAAGAAACCTATTTAATATTTCTTTCTTTCCATTGGTTGTTCGATTCTGGAATAACTTGCCTGTTGACTGCTGTGAAAGATCACGGGAAAATGCAGACAAACACTATTTATTACACAGGTCATAGAAGGCTTGCTGTTTCGTAGGTATGGCTGCGTATTGGATGCAGCAACCTAAACTGAGATCTGTTTAAAGAGAGCCTTATAGACTACCTTCAGTGTGTCTGTGGAAACGGAAACGAAGATGGTTTTTATTGTTGTTGTGCATGTCCTTTTTTATAACTCAGAGAACTATACTTCAGAACAAAATTATGTCCTTTGTGCCATTTGCGTTTTCGATGTTACTATTTGGGTCCAAAACATGTACCTCCAAGCAAAATGAATTAATTTTGACGCCGTCTTAATTTTTATGAAAACAACAGGCAGATAAGCAGCTGTGACATAGTTGGAATTTCCCTTGGTTTGTACAGGTGATGTAGCTGCAACTGTTTATTTTACTATCACTGGGACTGAATTTAAGGCCCCAGCTTGTTTCCACTTCAGTTATACACTGGCGGATGATTTAACTAGGATAAGCTGTCCAGCTAGAAATGGTACATATTGGTTCAGGGGTAAGTCACATTATTCTTATCTGAACCTGCACTATACAAATTTAGTAATTATGGTTGGTTTGACAGGTATTCTTCTTTCATAATGAAGCTCTGCATTTATAAGCAAAACTTCATGTATTTAGCTAATTCATCATTTGCCACGTTCATATTTATTCTTTATTATGTGGGTTGTTTTTGCTGTATATTTAGCTTAGACAAGGAGCCACTACTCAGAGAGACATGTACGGGTAAAAGGCTCCGAAACATGTTGAGTAGTTACCCGCTGAAGACCCTTTAAATTATTTGGGCTGATACAGCCTATTTCAAAATTTTACAGAGGAACGTGCGCAATATGGACAATAGTAATTCCATATGTATATAGGTTAGACAGGGACAGGTTAGCTTATGGAGAGTAAAGAGTTCGTACTGCGGAATAGGGTATTGACTACTAGGAAGTGGTTCTGGGCAAAAAGACACAAATACAATAGTTCATATTATGGTGAAAATCTTAAAACCAGAAATATATCATCTTTGTCCCCATAAAAAGCGTTTAGTGTGCAGCTAAATAGCCGGTAGTTAGTGGCTGGTTAGCTGCAAAGCAAAAACTTAGATGCAAGACTAAAAATGACTGAGCGGCTAGCCACTAATCTGCTGCTAAGTAACCATTCAGTAGTAACTAGCTCCTAAGCTGCCACTACTTAGTGACTGCTTATGGACAAGATTTTGTTGCTGTCCACCCTAACGGTAGCTTAGTGGGAAGGACATAGTGTCAGACCCACCCAGCAACGGTTTAGCAGCAAGGACTTTGTTTCTGACCACCTAGTGGCAGCCTAGCGAGATAGCTTAGTTCCTGACTGACCTTAGCAAGAATAGCTTTTTGTGACCCACCTTGTGGCAACTTACTAATAAGGACTTGGCACTTTTTCACCTTTTACAAACATTAACACTTTAAATGTTAAGATTAACAAACATTTAGAATGCAATCTATATTCCATCAATATGCATACAAATTTTGATATTTTTACTTAGAATTGATCAGAAAGTATCAATAATTCCTATTTTTTTATATTTTGGCCCAAGATAATGACACGTAATTGTTAATAATCTTTAAAGTGGATAAGTAGAGTTGAAAATTTGTATTAAACCAGAAGTTGAAATGAAATTATTGCCTTCCATCTGACTCACTCTAAAGTCAATCAGTAACAGCATAGATTTTGTAAAACCATTTTTATGGGAAATATGTCAAATTAGATAACCGTAGCAATTAAAGATAATGGACAGTCAACTAGCTCTAACCTGTAGGTGAGTACAGAAAATCAGCCAATGGAATATTAATTAGCAGTAGCTTATCCGCAAACTAGGGGCTACGAAGCAGCACATCAGCCAGTGGGAGCATCTTGGGCACACCATGAAACAAATGAATGGCGCTGTAACTGCCGCGTGCACAACACCATACACACGTAAATATCATATATACATATAAAATACATAAGGTGCATACATATGCAGCACACAAACATTTGTGTTTATATATGTTCGTTACAAGTGTTCCATAAAGCAACCACTCACATATTATACAAGAACACAATGACAAAACAGTCTGTGCAGTATAACAGTTTGAGTATTATATATGCACCTGGGGGTTCTCCCATTCTCATTGCCATAATTTGTCATGTGACATGGTCATTGTGCTAGCAGATCTTGCCACAAAAATTCCTGCGTATATGCTAAGATTACTATTAGAGTATTATGTTCATATATTCTGGAAATATCACATGAAAAATACAGGAGTGTATTTGAAGGGTGATCCATGCAGCGAGGACAGCATTAGCATTCAGGCTGATCATAACTAGGGGACCTTGATTAAGCTATGCAAATATATAGCTCTTTCTGTTTGATACAAAAACTTCAAAAAAGAAAGCACAGCATTGCATAAGATCGTTACCCGTGACCAGCAACGTCTTTATATACACGAGTATATGCCAGTATAGATATACAATAAGGACAACATTGGGATAAAAGTAGTGGGAACAAAGTGTATATACATTGTATCACATTGACCAGGGACACTGTCCTGAACTATCCTAGGTATTGGTACAGGGACCCATGTTACGCATTGTGTTATATCTCTGGTGCATCAGAGAGACGCTGATAATACACAGTTGCAAATGAACGACAATGTTGGTTTAATAGATGAATACAGAGAAGCTTAATATGTCAATAGATTCAAATAAACGGTTACTGTGCCACACTTTTATCAGTCTTGGTTTTCCACCAGATGACAACAACTACATACCCCGCCCCCCATTTGCAGGTTTTGTGAGCTACAAAGAATAGGATTGAGATGAATTGTTGTTAGAACGGGAGGGAGTGAAAAGCAAATATGTGGAATTCTGAGTTTACACATGTTCTGAAGTTTCAAGCTTTTGCGTGACATGGTACCAAATAATGTGCACGCTCATATGACGAGAATATAATGTAAGTAATCAATGAATACGGATAATTAGCATGTAATACAATAATGATGTGCTTATAAGTGTCACAAAGTACAAATGTACTTCCATGTGAACTCCATATTAGTGAGATTGTAAAAAATATCTATCTCCATGCAGGAAGCCTCACATCGAGAGTTGGCCATGTATAAAACTTCTTTGATCATGTGACCTCACTGGGTACATACAATAAATAATCACATGCTCGCATCGCAGAATATACATTTGCAAGAAGAGGTATATTTATTGGCTATTTGACTAGGGAAACAAGAGAATAATACTGTAGTATTAGTATTAGATTGACAACATGACTGGCAAATAATATGGATATCGGTAGGAACTGACATAATCCATGCAGAATATGAAATGAATCATTTCAGCGTTCGTGGGAAAATGTTGAAAAAGGAAATACAGATACTTCAAAATAGAAGGTGTTCAATTATTTCAAAATTGCATCAACAAAATAGAGATACGAAGTGTAACGTATACACAAGAAACATGCTTAACAAGTAAATTCAGCCAACCTGCGCTAATGTTAATGAAAAAGAAAACCCTAACGCATGGTACGCACCGCACAAAAACTCCGAAAAAAATACAGTGATGCCATAACAGTCACTAAATATAGAATCAGCGCAAAATGTAAGTTTACATTTTGCATTGACCACGATCAGTGGCCGGATATTGAGGATTGGTTTAGTTGGTAATATATTGCTTTCGTCAGAAATTATGTAATTTATGTTGTCGTAATAACTCCAGCAAACTCAACCTACAGGATTGTCTTTATGCCGTTATTCCTAGCATTGAATTGTTTCCCTCCTCACTGAAGTCTCATCACGGATTCTTTCTTGTTTGTCATTAATCTGCTGTGTGTACAGTAAAGGCTGATGCCAAGCACTGATTAGTAAGTAGTAAGTAAAATATTTATTTATTGAGGGTAAACTAGTGAACACAAGGTTGATTTTCACAGGGCCCTTCTAAAATACATATAAAATACATAATAAATAAATAGAATACACTCTGAATAAATAAATAAATAAATAAATAAATGAATGAAGGAATGAATGAAGGAATAAATAAATAAATAAATAAATAAATAAATAAATAAATAAATAAATAAATAAATAAATAAATAAATAAATAAATAAATAAATAAATAAATAAATAAATAAATAAATAAATAAATAAATAAATAAATAAATAAATAAATAAATAAATAAATAAATAAATAAATAAATAAATAAATAAATAAATAAATAAATAAATAAATAAATAAATAAATAAATAAATAAATAAATAAATAAATAAATAAATAAATAAATAAATAAATAAATAAATAAATAAATAAATAAATAAATAAATAAATAAAATAAAATAAAATAAAATAAAATATGCAAATGAAAATCTGTAGGAGGTATTCAATCCATTCTGGAAAGGCTGTAAATATTACCTGTCCGGCCAGAAATGTTGCCTCTGGTAGTTAAAACTTTTAATGTACTTTTTGTACCTCTCTTTAAAAGAGGATGTTGTTGGACTTTCGCTTATGTGTACATCCAGGAATTCCACAGCTCTGCTCCTTGAGCCGGCAAAGTTCTAGCCCCTTGACCAGTTTTAAAACGGGGACAGTACGAACCCGAGGAAAGACTGTGTCTTGTCCCAGAGTAACAATGTCTTTGTTCAATCTTTTAACATCTTATCTATAACATTGACAAATAAGGTCCTAAAGCTCAGAAAGTCCCCTTTTCTTGGAAATAAAGGGAAAACAATCGGACTTGGAAACAAATATAAGCGTAAATTCACAGTCCAGCGTAATGATGAAAAGCACATTCTCTGCGCTTTCTTTGATTACGAAGCTACAGTTTAAGTTGCAGAAGCTCGTTGTTTGGTGATTTATTGAGGTTTAAGTAAACGTAACGCCTTAATATATAATAATCGTGGTAATTTTTGTACCCAACCCCCTAAACTGTGGTGTTTTGTAATAAAATGACGGTCGTCGAAATTAAAAGAATCTTACATAAGCGGTGCTCCGAAAGGTTTGCATTGGAAGATGCAGCTAGTCTCACGATTCTTTCAAATCCAGTGCGTCAGGTCAAAAGCATACTGATAACAATGTGATGTATGTATGTATGTATGTATGTATGTATGTATGTATGTATGTATGTATGAATGAATGTATGAAAAGACGTGATATATGGGACACACGTGCACATGAATAACATGAACAAGGCAGATATATAGACATATACATCATATCATACAGAGGTTGGTGCATGTGTGCTCTCTATTTTGTTACATGTTTATTTTTCTATCTATCTATCCATCAATTGTTTATTATTGGGTAATGCACGTTACATAGGCTTCGTAGGTAATACGGTAACAAGGACACACGTGCACATGAACAACATGAACAAGGCAGACAGTAACGGGGTATAGTAACCGCGCCGTCGTGTTTCCAAGACCGACTGTTGGCAGAATCTTAATTACGTGCCCTAAAATAAGTCGGCTTGTGGTACATTCAATGTAATGCATTATATATTTCAACCATAACTAAATTTTGACAGTTTTCCGGTCCGCATGATAGATTTTTCAATAAAATGGTTACAAGGAATAACTATCTTACAATAGATTTTCTTGTACGAAACACAACGGGTACTCTCGAAGGTAGTAGAAAACATCTTCATTAGCAGAAAAACAGGGTCAGGGACATGATAGACATGCAACCTCTCCCATTTTGTACAGGTCAGCATTTAAACAGCCGGCCTCCATACGGAAATAGCAAGTATTACGTTTTCTTTCCTGTTGCCACGAAAGAACATTTATGGCCTGTTGGTTTTATTTTCACTGCCAAGCTTATATCTGACTTCCTGTGGAGAGTCGCTTTCCTTTGTATTGTATTGTATTGTATTGTATTGTATTGTATCGTATTGTAAACATATTTATTTCAAAAATTGGATAACCTTATAGTTACATTGCAGATTGCAGGAAGATGTTGAATTTCTTACAGCCGGCGGCATGTCATTCCATGACCTAATGCTTGAAGGGAGCAAAGAGGAGTATAAACGGTCAGTTCTACATTTAATTTGTTTCAGTTCAGCGGGATGGACGGCGTGTTTGAGCAAGCACATAATTTGGTATCAGGTCGTAAAGGTATTGCGGGGAAAGCTTGTTCAGTATTTTGTACAAAAGTAATAATTTGCAAAATATTCTCCGGGTATAAAGTGGAACTCACCCATACTCCAAGATGGGGCGAACCATAGTAAGATACAATTTCTCAAGGGTTTTCCTGGAGAGTTTAAACTGAAGTCGCTTAAGGAGTGCAAGGCGTTTGCTAGCTTTTGTAAAAATGCGGTTAATATGAGAGTGCCATTTTAAGTTATGAGATAGTGTTATGCCTAGGTGAGTACAGTTTGTGGTCTCAGGTATTACAGAGTTTCCGAGATATAGTGTTGGATTATTTACTTTTATCTGTTTACAAGTGAACAGAAGCGATAGGGATTTTAGTGCATTAAACGAGACACGCCAAAGTCTGCCCCAATTTTGAAGATGCCCAATATTAGCATTCATATGAGTGCCTGATGCCTCGGGGTCATGAATTATTTTGAGAAAACTTGTATCATCGGCAAAAAGTCTAATGTCACATGTAATGTCATCAACAATGTCGTTAATATAAACAAGGAACAAAAGGGGGCCGAGAGTGTACCTCTGAGGGACCCCTGCCTCAACAGGTAACCATGAAGATGACTGACCGTGTATAACAGTTCTCTGTTGACGATTACTTAGGTAAGTTTCGACCCATTTGAGGACAAGGGGGTTTATGCCTAGTTGTCTTAGCTTGAACAAGAGGCCCTGGTGCCATACCCGGTCAAATACATTGGAGATGTCTAAGAAGACCATCCTTGCCTCTTTTTGGAGTTCAAGACCATTATATATATTGTGTACAATACTTACGAGTTGGTTAATGTACAATCTTTAGAAACGAAACCAGAGTTTCGATCGGTGAATAGATTATTCCCATTAAGTATTCGTATAGTGCATTATATAAGAGTCTCTCAAAAATTTTAGATACATTACATAGGAGGGAGATAGGGCGATAATTTGACTTTAGTAGCATATCTGATTTTTTGAAAACTGGGCGTGTATTTGATTTCTTCCACTGGCTCGGGAATTCACCCGATAATAGAGACAAATTGAGCAAACTACATAAAGGTTTACATATACTACTAGCTGTGAGTTTGAGTAGGAGATTACTCATTCCGTCAGGACCAGTTGCGGAACTAACTCTCAAACAGGACAGAATTTTGAAAACTTCATTTTCATTTGTTTCGAACTGATCTAGCCTTAAGTCAGTGCAGTACTAGAAAGTAGGAAGAGGGGGTGCATTTTCATCCTCTGTGGTTTTACACTGGTTTGCAAAGTACTGATTGAAAATTTCAGCCTTTTCTGTGTTGTTAGATATAATTGTATCATTTTCCACAAGAGGTGGTATGCTCGGATGGAGCTTGCAACCGAGAATAGATTTAAAAAGACTCCACCATTTCTTTACATTGATTACTTTGCTGTCTGAATCCGCTTTTAAGATTTAAAAATATTTTCGAATTGATTTTTTGTTTGCTGTAACAGAGATATTTCGAAAACGTTTATAAAGTTGAAAAAGGCGTTCAGTGTGTGGAGAAGGATTACCATTATCTTTTTGTGCTGATTTCCTGTACCTTTTCCACGCACGGTTTCGTTTTCTGATGAGGAGTTTGTTATATGGTGTGACCCAAGGTTTGTCTTTAGGACGAATGATTCCTTTGCGATTCCTACAAGTAAATTTGACCAATAGTCAACTTTTTCTTCGAGAGTATCAAACAAATTGAAACCAACCTCCCAAGGTGCTTGCTGCAAGGCTTCGTTTGGTTCCACAGTATTTGCTCGCTTAAAGTCCCAAACAGTTCTGTGATATGCCTTATCATCGGGAAAAGTAATAGAAAAGGTACCAAAAATAACACAGTGATCGGAGAGAGGGGAAGAACGCCACTATTGATAATGTAACCCGAAGAGTCTGTAATACAGAGATCTAGAATAGTGTTACAAAATTCAGTACATCTTGTGGGTTCATCTATAATGTGATGTAAATTGTTACGAGCAACTAAGTCTACAAGTGTGGTGCCTGATTCACTGTCGGTGTGGTCTGAATCCCAGAGTTCGCAACGTTCATTGAAACTCCTGTTATAATAAGAATACGGGGGTTTAACTCCATAGCTCTGGTAATGGAATCTGAAAGATTTTGAAAAAACATGTCGCGCTCATTGGCAGATTGGCCCGGCGGACGACAGTAGGCGCCAACAAGGGCTAACCCACGGTGAGTAGCTATTTCAACCCACACACATTCACAGTTAGCTGGTTCGAACTCCTGACGTCGGGTACCGGGCAGAGAGTTTTTAATGTAAATGGCAACACCACTTCCATGAATGTTGGCGTGACAAAGTTTGATTTTCTTTAAAGTTTGGGGACCAGGATTTGGGTGAATATCTATGGCAGACTTTAAGAAGTAATAAAGTGTCAACGATACGTGTCTCAGGCATATAAATAAATTTAGTAAGAGAAGTAAGAAAGCAATTGTCAGGAATGCCAGGCATAAACCATTTTGATCAGTGTGACAATCTTCAACAGTTATTTTGAGAAGAAATTTAGAGCAATGAAAGAGTCCAATTGCAGCCCTGTATTGCTGTATGCTACAGCCCATTTTTCAAGAAAAATTTTAATCAATAGCTGCTGAATGCTGTTGTGTGCTCGCCTTCCTAAGTTGATTCAGACAATAGGTACAAAAATAAAAGTGTAACTCGTACAATGAAATGTCCTGATGGCTGTAACTAACAGTCAAAGTACATATATCATGACACAAATGTGCAAACAGGAAACATATAAGCGGCATAAAAATAAAAAACAAAAAGAAACGCAAAAGACCTCGTGGTGAGGAATGTTAAAATAAGGAAAACATAAACACACACACAAAGAAAAACGCGTACAAAGTGATAATAATTGCAGCATTGAGGGGATTCTGGATACACACTATTAGAGAGGCTGATCGTGACTTCAGATGAAAAACCTGTTCTAAGATGACATATTAAATCATGCATAATACTCATATTGAAATATCAATTGAAAGAGATTGTATTGGATGACAAATTGTACGACATTTGAATAGTAGAAGGAAAAAGGAATTACCACACACACACACACACACACATATATATATATATATATATATATATATATATATATATATATATATATATATATATATAAGTATGCACTCGGAAAGTTGTAAATGGAGAGCCTGATCAAACATTATACATTAAAGTATTATGAGTTTTGTGTCGCTGAAGCTCTTGTAACTGTTGGGAGGGGGATATATTCTTTTCTCACTTCTATTTATTTCTATAATTTTTTAAAATATGCGATAGAAGTTAATGTCGCGGATGGGGGGGGGGGGCCCATACCCAACATCAGGTAGGGTGTGTGCCTCGGACATTTTTATACAATTAGGGGTGCTCGGTGGACCAGCGACTACGCGTTGGCCTGTCACCATTGCGGCCCGGGTTCGATCCCCAACGATGGCACAAGTTGCTCGTCCCGGGAAGCTCCTCCGACGGGTAAGTCCAATTCCTCCGAGGGTTCCAATTTCGCGGGGCTTTTTGGCTGGGGGATCGTGGACGCATGTGGCAAGTTTTCCCAAACACCTGCAGAGCACCGTAGGTTTTCTCCGTGATCTGCGGTTTCTTCCTACATTGGGTTTGGGATAATTGGGCTAAGGTCTGGCCTCCTGGACCCTGTGGAAAAAACAGCCATAGGCTGAACAGGCTATCCAATTAAAAGATGTTCAATTATTATTATTATTATTATCATCATCATCATCAATCATCATCATCATCATCATTATTATTATTATCATCATTATTATTATTATTATTATTATTGTTGTTGTTGTTATTATTATTGTTATTAATATTATTATACAATAGCCTATATTAATCCTACACCAGATGTAAAAAGGTACCCTTTCTTAATCCTGTAATGTGTTGTAAGGAGTGTTGCACTTGTGCATCCTAATTGTTACCACTATCCCAATCCAGGTGTTTAAATTTTGGGGGTCCTTTTCTAATCCTGGGAGTAATGAAAACAGGGCCTTTCCCGCGGCACATACCGAGTACAATCCTACATGGAAGTACCCCCCCCCCCGGGGGGGGGTAATATAGGCCGCGTTGCTCCCCGAAGGCTTTTGTAATAAAACTATTTTCAAATAAAGCACAGCGATAGCCCTCATATATGTAAGTGGCGTTTCAATAAGACCTGACTTTACCAATATAGTCAGTGGACCATGTCAACTTTCATTTCCGTTTTCCATTATTCAGATTTAGAGAGAAATGAACAGCATCCTGTACAAAGACCTCAGACACCAATCATTCAATTGTGATGAAATAGAAATGACTGAGGTTTCATAGTTTTGCCAAGAAAAGGGCAAAAGACCTTGTTTTCAGGAAAAGAACTTCGGGAAAAATTGTACTTCTACAGTTTGTACGCATTACAGTTTACTGGCTTCAAGTATTTTGAAGAAGCTATTTCAATGGGTTGTTTTGGAACTCCTTTGTGCAAGATATTTATAATTCAGTGTGTTATTGCAGCCATAAACCCAAAGTTACGTTGCAGTGTATCCGAATTCTTCAAGCAAGTCAAATATCAGATAAAATATGGGCAGTTTGGGGCAGGAACTTGCAATTTATTATGTTAAGCAATAAAAGGGGACCCTACTACATTTTGCACCAATCAAGCAACGATGCGCCTTACATTTCGATGCAAATCAGTTTGCCAAAGCGTCTAATCGAAGTGGAAAAGCGTGTGTGTGTTGTCTGTTACACCACGAGTATCCCGGAGACCAATATATCGTATCCTATATAAACCACAAAGTTCAATGCAGAAGCACACGGTTGTGTGTAGGCGATGCACGAGCAGGTGACCCTTTGTTTATCTGCAGAGAAAACCAACGGTTAGCCAGGAAACTCACCTTCCAGTTGAATCAGGGCATTTTGCATGGCAGAATGACAAGCGTTGATTACGGCCTGTGGAACACGACAAGACCAGCACGGGATCCATGTAATTTGGACTTGAAAAACTCGGAACTACTACCAATTCTTCTACTGACTTTGCTGTTTACCGCTGTGGCTATTGTTGTATTCGTGCAGATGTCACACAGTAAAAACACGGCCATACATCATTCGTTGTTGATCATTCTCACCATCAATGATTTTGTTCAGACGTTGCTCTTTTTCATCACGTGGCTCGGCTCGTCCATAACTTGCGGAAGGTTTGGTGGGGAATTGGGATGTAATTTAATGGGCTGGGCATGTACAACCATGTTATTTTGGTCAGCTTGGATTATTACAACTATGTCCTTCGTGAGATATTTGTCCATCGTCAAACCACTCTTTCATCGGTCTAAAGTTACGGCTTCCAGGGTTCATTGTGCCGTTGTGTTAATGCTCTGCGTTACCGTTCTACAGTTTTGTTTGCCGCTGACTCGTCTGGTCCCTCCCTTTCGCTACTACCCAGGAAACAAGATTTGTGCCTATGACCTAACCCCTGGAAGGGGGCACACACTTCATAAATGTGTCTTGATATTTGTTACCGCTGAAGGCCTAGTAATGTTGGCTCTTCTCGTCTTCAGTCAAATCTCCATCATAGCAGCCGTAAGTACCTATGAAAACAAATATCTACTACATGCATCAAGTAGCAAACAGGCTTCTGTGGTGTTTTATTCTTTGTTTTACATGTGCATCAATATGACACTACAGACCGACATTTTGTCAACATTTATTTCGAGAATTAGTATTTCATATTCCGACCTGAAATTCATTTCATATCCGATATACCATCAAGCAGGCAATATTAGCAGACGATACCACACGTCATATGTTGACAAAACTCAGGAATATTGGCACAAGAAGCACTGGTTGTTACTTATAAGCTACTAATATAGTTTGCAAATAAATGGAGCGCAACTTTATGTTTGTATTTTTACTAAGCTACTGTAAAATAAATCCTACATTTGCACTTACGGTCAATCTAGCATTTTTCAATTATAATATGTTTTTAAGTAGGCTCATCAAGCAGGTTCGTAAACTTCTTCGCTTCGTCAAAAGTTCCAAAGAAAGGCGTTACCTGAAGGAGGTTACCTCCATCTCAATGGGAAGTTTAAATATGCCTGTGCAGCATTATAGGGACCTCGCAAGCCGTTTTAACGATACGAGATACACCAAAACCTTTTTGACATGCAACTTTAGGGTTTTTGCTGATTTTGACAGATGTATATCGTATCTATCGACTGGCGAAATGTCAATTCGGAAAGCAAAAAATAAATATAAGAAAATGACGGAAAAAATCGAATATTAAATACCACGTGTTTCTTTCTCGTTCCGTATTCACACAAGAAGACCATAGCGCTCGTCATCATACAAGCTGTGCACCTCGTGATGGCCGTGAGCGAACTATCGCTGATGCCTCAAGCTTTGTCAGATCACTGATGGGCCGAGTACTGCATTGTGTTGGTAGCCCAGTGCTTGGTCTGACCAAGCAGGCTACACGAATGACCATGGTCTGACGATATGAGAGTGTTAGTCAATATGCCGGGCCAATTTGGATTATGAACTGTTCATCAACGGCCAACAAAACCGTTTTTTTTTTTTTAAATGAAGACATTGAAAGAGTGTCTTCATTTAAGCTTTGATTTTTCCGAATTAACTAACTGACCGTAAAGTCGTTCGAAGAAAACGCGTCACGCAAAGTGTGTTGTTTGCATTAATGACTGAAACTATTACTCACGGCTGTACTATTGATTGGTGGGGTAACTTCCTATACAGTTTGGTTTCAAATGTCTAAGAAATAATATCTGGTGATTTTAGACATATACATGTATCATTATTTAAAATGATGATTTTAATGCATTGAAATGAGCCTCCTTGACAAGCCAAAAGCGCGACTTTCCTCCAGATCGTGGTCATTGACGCCACAAACGCTATCTTTCTCTCAGCCAGCGTGTCACAGCCCACAGAACTGCATCAGTGCTAAACATGGCAAGACAGGCGAACGGTAGCAATAATAGTGAGTGTTATGAATGTGGTTGTGCTTGTTTGTTTTGATTTGGAGAGGTTACTGTACTCATTGAGTGTGTGCTGGATCACTCCGTTGGCCTGCTTTGTCATTGTGCTTTGTCATAGTGAACAATGGAGTGCCTGAAATAGAGACCTACAGACAGGCACAGATGTCTTCAGAGGGGAAATTTATGATGCGTTCTAGAAAGATCAGAGAAGTATGGTGTGTGATTAATTAGAAAATTGGAGAGTCCTGGTGAGAGTTTTAAGCCGAGATATATAAAGAATCTCCCTGCATGACTAGGAGAGAGAATTCTGATATCTGACAGGAGCTGTGTGACTGAAGCCAGTGAGACTGTGAGCCATTGTTAATGTCAAAGAGACACTCACTTATAAATACATTGTACCTGTGGAGTGTGGATAGTGTCTTTGAGTGGACTGGAATATTTGGTGTTAATTGTGCCACAATGGAACCAAACTGCAACTTTGTTGGACTTAGATCAGCACCGTTCCTTTTTGTACCATATTGAAACTAAACCGTACCTCTGTGGGATTTGTACCAGACTATTTGGCACCTGCCATAGGACTTCGAACTGTGGGGCAGTACCCCTGGATAAAATCTCACTAGGGATAAAAATTTATTTACAGACTGTTTTAGTGTTGAATACCAACCTAGCTAAGTGCATAATTTCATTTACCTACTTTGTACTGATTTTTTAAAATTGTTATAATATTGTTATTGTTAAAGTTGTATCATTGTTGTCATTCTTTGTTGAGTTCAGCTGCGATCTAGAATATTCAGAAGGTGAGCATCGTAATGGTGAGCATCATGATGATAATGGCAATCTGAATTAATTCTTCACATTATCTGACGCAGATGAACAAGATTGAATAGACAGGGCAATTGCGGCAGAAGAGCAGACAATTAAACCGTACTAATAAACGACCAATCGTTTGACAAAAAAAAAAAAAAAAAAGACAGAGCTGATGTTCCAGTCAACTATAAGCCAGATGAAAGTAAATAGAAAAGCTAGTAAACGTGTGCTGTTACTTGGCCTGGTATTTTGGAATTTTGCGTTATTGTCAACTCAAACACAGCATTGTTCGGTGATCATTTTCGTAATATTTCGCCAGATTCCAGGTGTCCGTTCTCCGAGCTACCTCCGCAAACGGTCGTTAAAATATTTTCCATGCAAGACTTACTATCTTAACTTTATTCTGCCCGTTCGGTTGTGTTTGAAGCAGTAACCATTGTCAGTTACAAGTCCAATATGAGATATGATACCCTAGCTGGCAAAACACGCACGTGTTGGTGAGCGCCATTTTGAATATGAAGCAATACATTGCTAGACAGTCGCACAAAGCCAAAGTAACATTTGATTTTGACATCAAAGTGAATCACGACCACGTTTTCAGCACTGTTAATATGCATGGATGAAAGTAACGAAGTGGGCTGAACATACCGAATGTACCCAAGTTTACACAGGATTGTATTACATCTCAAAAATGCTTGGCACATAGTCTCGCGCTGTTTGTTGACTATCATTGTTTATTCGTAGCCCGGCTTACGCACACATCATCATGTCTTGTGTAAATTTAAGTTTTGCTGGCTTGTTTTTCCGCTTTGTGAGAATACCTAATTTTAAAAAGTGGATTCGGGTATGGTAACTTTTGAAAGCTGGATCGGAAGGTTTTATGTTACAGAAATGTATGTTTCTGTTCTATTTTACTGATTCTGTGATCCCGGAGTCTGGACATCTCCATTCAGTTTAACATCGCCAGGTCCCACAACTCACGGGATTCTGCAAAGTTTTCCATTTTGGTGATTGTACACTCCAGTTGATTATTCGTTACTAGGGCAGTTTGTACTTACCGCTTTGTGCACATGTGTACCGACGGCCAGGTTGCTACGGATTAAGTCCTGGGCAGCGCGAAGGCTCCACCCCCACATGACGTCAGAGGGCGAAACCAATGGTCCAAGTTTTTTATGGTGCTTCATAAGACTATGATATCGCTACTTTAAAGGCCATAAAACTCATCTCAATATGATTGTTTGAGTGGCAACCTGTAAGAATATTGAGACTCATGTAATGCTTCAAGTACAATAAGACTTAACCTAATTCGGCCAAGCTATAAAGCTCCACAGTCAATATATTGTCTTCAAAACCCTTTGAAGCTCGATTTCTCTCTTTGATGAAACGGACAAGAGAGGTAACTTTACATGGTTATTCCGGGAGGACGGCTCTAGCTAAAGAAAGATTATCCAGCAATTTTCATTTGCTCTCCCCGTTTTTTTTCCTATGGACCAATGAAACTGAACAGGTCAAAAATCAAAGTAAACAGGGACATGTCAAACTTTATGGTCTTGTGGTAACAAAAGTA
This sequence comes from Hermodice carunculata, assembly GCA_964020975.1. Taxonomy (NCBI): domain Eukaryota; kingdom Metazoa; phylum Annelida; class Polychaeta; order Eunicida; family Amphinomidae; genus Hermodice; species Hermodice carunculata. The sequence continues at coordinate 138,391,912 of OZ026612.1, forward strand.
ATGGGGATACAGAAAATATTAGGAAAGTTTTTTTCCGTAGATATATCAGCTACAGAGTGCACAAATATTTGTCAATTTACGTACAGCACGCAATGACTTATTTCGATGTTTTTAACATCGTCCATTGTCGACATACTAGTCAATGTTTATTTATAAATTAAAGAGATAAAACTCCGATCACAATGCTCAAATCATCTTTGGATCATAACGAACACGCACATATGTGGTTTGGGTTTAGTACAGAAAATACTTGTGGAAATATTAGTGACTATAGTCGCAAGTAGTTTTGGTGTGTCTCCTGTCGCTAAAATATCCTCGTCGGCGAAGTCTTTTTCACGCTTTAAACTTGCCTCACGCTCAAGCACTCAGCTCCCTTCGACAAATATCTCGCAGTGAAACTTGCATGTCGGAACCAGAGCTGCACAATAGTGTTTGATACTGGTACCCTAACAAAAAATTAATAAGTTTACATGTTTGCCTGAAAGCAGGACGATCATTAGACCCATGTCAGGGTTCAAAAATTATAAAATTCTTCAAATATATGGTGATAACTGTTATAGACAAGCAAATGCTAAGCTCACAAAAATTAATTCCAAAAATATATTCGAAACGTTGGAAACTATTTTGCGCATGCGTTTTAATTCATATCAATCACCAAGCTTACTGAAATATCGCTCAGTACCCACATTGTACGCTTCTGGCACGTTCTATAGCTGCACAGTAATTCTGGTGTAACACTGAAGTACCTTGATGTTTCTGGTGAGATTTTATGATAATGTCCATTCATCTCGTTATGATTTTAATATGTTGTAGGCATAGCCTAAGATGCGAGCGTCAGCATTACAAAGTATCCATAAAAACGTCCGTGGATCAGGCGGTAGCACCTGGTCGTTAGGTCCCTCTAGCGGCCATTTACTAAACCGGTCTAGAGTGGCGAGGCCGTACTGCCTGGAACAGCTGAACGAAATTATCTGTATAGTCTTACTAAATTTTTGTCAGACACTGTTCCACAAATTTAAGTATTGTTCCCAAGATCTTTATATCGCCATTTAACTAGTGCCGTATCCCGTGGCACCGACGCAGTGCGTATGGAGAGTGATTGTCGGATTCTCGCAGGACGACACCAAATCTGAGCAGGCTTTGGCAATATGGCGTTTTGGGGCCCCTGGGGGATAAATTTGACTGGATGTTACGTACAATTTGGAAGGCCCTGAGAACCGAACTGCTGACTGCACAGTGTGCAGATATTAGTAAGGTGACACGCAACATGCGCAACAAATACTACATACTTTGGGATGTTTATTTAGGTAACCGTCACACCCGTTAAGTTTTTCTATTCTACAGAAACCCATTTCCAGCCCCAGAAGCGTGTTTGCCAGGTCCACGTTCCATCGAGGTGTTAACGATGCAAGTTGGTGAATTGTTATCATTTATTACACTGTATCGACAACGTTTTCTGAACAATTATGAATTATTGACACAATTTCTATAAAGGCCGGTAAGTTTCAGACTCTGGTGTAAATAAAACTGCGAAAATTACCCGGGATGCCTAAAAAAGCAATGGTTGCGCCCATGTGCGCATGCGCAGTAGGAGGGAGTGACGAAGAAATCAACTTCGTTGGCTGATTGAATAATTTACTGTTCTGTTATATCCTATGTTCACATGTGTTTATGGTAAGAGCTCCCTGACGCTCGCTATTATCGCTCATGCAATAGATAATAATAATGTTAATAATAATTTTTATTACGGAAATCTACCCCTTTGACACGGGGGTACCATAGATCGGGGTAAGTCCAAGATGCGCCCGTCATTGCTTAAAAATAAAAGTACCGTAAACTAGGAATTAAAATGACCAGTATTTACTAAATATTAACATCTTTGCATATTTTTTAAATGCAATGATGGCACATATTTACAAGACAATGTTCGCTCAGGGCAATTTTTACACACGGGGCATTGGTAGCCCTGACATTACGCCGCCGGACTGCAAGCCACATTTAACCAGAACACACACACACACACACACACACACACACACACACACACACACACACACACACACACCAGCGGGACATGGGAGCCGTCTGGAGAGATGCTGCCAGAGCACACACCATCGCGTGTATTGTACATTCATTGCTATATACAGTATATTCCCATCTATATAGTAAGTACAAAGTTTAGATTGGGGCAGCAGCTGAACTTTTTATTGCACGGTTTACAAACTTAATGGATGTAAACGACCAGGGTTCTGTAGCCAAAATCAGCCTGTGGAGTCTTCTAAAGACCGCCTCCTGTTGCGCCAAGCTTCAACAAGATATTTTTGAATAACGTGGTCGTATGAGTCAGCAGTATCTTTACCAATATCATATGCATGCTCTCCACATAATTTGGTGCTTCGAGATGCAGCAGAGAGACGTTGCCAAACATGATCGTAATTTAACTTTTTGCACTCTTTTTCGATTGTATTCTGGAATTTTGTTCAGACATCACTCAGTGCTGGGCACAAAAATAAGAAATGGGCAAAATCTTGTTTTCATCACACAGTTCACACCACAGACGCTTGAAGCAGACCGCGAGCAACTGCATTCGCGCACTGTAGCGTAAATCCCCATTCGTTGTATTATACATGTAGTAAACACCATAATATGAAACTCGAGTCCGAACCGACTGACATCGCTGTCGTAAATATCCCCAGAAGTCTCATTTCGACAACTTTCAAGCAAAAAGATTGGGTGGTTTCTCCTCGTATTATGTGAACGTCGCGCCGGGTTGAAATGAAATCCTATGTTTGTCAGCGCAAAATGAGGTTAAATAGCTTTTTTCAATGTTCATACCACGCGAATCCTTTCAGGGACATTTGGTAGTGCATTTCTGTTGGTTTTTTGTTCGACCAAATGGTCAGATTGGTCACCTTACCTTATCTCAAAGTTCAAGCTCACTGGACTTGGAGGCGTCACGCACCACACCACATAGAAATGAAATAAAACACGGGCTTGAAAAAGAACGGGGAAATGGATGTAAAACAGATGGACGTGCAATCACTTGCAGTGAAGGGCCGTAATATTATTCTTACGGGCCAAACGGACACTTGAAAGACTCATTTTGCCTTTGAAGTAGCCAGCCTTTTAAAAAAAGAATGGAATACATGTGAACATTATAATTATTCATAACGAATGTTAATAACTGTATATTTTCGTCTCTTCTTTTTCTCTTTTTCTTTCTCTCTTTTTCTTTTATTCTTTTTCTTTCTTTTCTGTTCTTTCCGTCTCTTGATTTCGTTCTTTTTCCTTTCTCTCTATCAGTATTTCTTTCATCCATTCTTTCTTTTTTCAATTCTGTCTATTTTGTCTCTTGGTGGATTGATTGATTGGTTGATTGATTGATTGATTGATTGATTGATTGATCGATTCATTCATTCATTCATTCATTCATTCATTCATTCATTACATAGATATGCTTTGTGCATCATATTTTGATAAAAGTAAATCTTACTGTGCTTTTAGTCTTCATGTGGTGGACACTTTTCTGACACTGTCTGCAAGAGTATGTAATTGCACCGAATGGTAGGATCTGCTGGCATGTCTGAGAACAAATACGGAACAAATTATCCCCCCCCCCCTTCTCAATAGCACTTTTTCTTTTGCTGACATCAAATTATCACAGGCAACATTGCTTTCCCACAGAGACAGTCTCGAAAGAAGTTTGAAAAGTGTCACATATTACACTCTGGTGAAGAAAATGTTTGGTGGAAATCCACAATCTTTTTCAAATCAGTTTGAGTTTTTTTTAAAATAACAAGCCACATCATTTTTATCAGTGAAATATAATGAGTAGTCTTGTTCGGTATATTTTCGAATGGGTTTTGCAAAGTCATTGCATTGCACAAAGCCTTCCCTGTGTAAAACGTTGTAGTCCCCTCAGACCAGCTACATCCATCTAACACGGCGAAATTTACGTGGCTTTTTTCACGTTGCGTTGTACATTGGGTAAGTTTGTACAATATTCTGGCAAACGCACCGAGCTGGATGAAATTGTCACCAGTTGCTTCAACATATCTGTTATGGATGGAACTGACACCAATGGTGTGCCCATCTCAAAAAGATAAAAGAAAAGGACACGGATGTCAAAATCCTGCAAAAGACATCCTTTTTATGAATATCTACTACGTTGCCGAACTAAGGACAAGGTGATGTAATCTTTGTCAACTGGAATATTTACTTCAAAATACAAATGCATGAAGGGCATGGTAATAGGAACATAGCTTAAATCGCGTTTTTGTTTGTTTGTTTATTTATTTATTTGTATTTTTAAGAGTCAGGCGGGATCATTTGCTTTGTGGATTTCTTCGTATATTTTATGTTAATACATGAGAACAATTCTGGTTATGTCCAACCTGTTTTTGGATAATTGTTCATTTGAGATTTTTGGATATTTTGGTAGACAGACATGCTGTCTATCATTTGTCAAAATTAGGTATTTCTATCCTCAATGCAATCTTAAAAAGTGAAAAAATACTTTATTCTTTCGATAGTTTCAATAAAATATGTTAAAACCAACCTTTGAATCTTGACTACAGACAACAGGTATCTGTACTAAAATGTTTGTTTCACGTGGATATTTCTCAAAAACGAGTTATCTGATTTCACACAATAAAGAACTGATTTACTCTAAGACTTTTCTAGTGCCAAAATGTATCCGGAAAAATCTTAGAAATTATAATTTCTTTTTTAAATCCGTATCAAAAATGATATTATCCAAAACTTGAGCATTTTCATAAAAAATTCATTTTCACAAAACTACATTTTTACCCAAAAGGTTCCATTTTTAGTGCAGACAGATTCCTGCAAAGCCTTGTGGTCAGTTGAGTCTATAGGTTTATTATGTTAGGAATGCATATTTCTGTGAAATGAAGTCACTTTTTTAGGTTGGACATTGCCTTTATAGTCAATGCTATCTTCACACGTATATTCACACCGTGTCATTCATTAGTGCTGTTTGGTGAACATTAAGATGATGCTTGGGATATACATATATATATATATATATATATATATATATATATATATATATATATATATATATATATATATATATATATATAATATATATATATATAATATATATATATATATATATATATATATATATATATATATATATATATATATATATATATATATATATTGTTTTGTCGTGCTCAGTTTTGTGTTTGGGTATGTAGGATAGTGTTTCACCTAAACTAAAATTCTAAATTAGTCTTAGACCGATAGCTGTTATGAAAGTCAATAGTAAAATAACAAAACATATCAATGAACAGCTGTTAAAAATTAGACTGGTTTTTGGATTCACTTTACAAGTGTTAACAAAACGTGCACACCATAGTTTTGATATTGAATTTCTCAAACACTTAGTATTGTTGTGTCATTATTACGATGAGTAGGATATTGGCAATCATGATAGAATATACATGATGTACTCACCAATACACGCATTCATCCATGCATCGAATTTGCAGTGCAACGACATGTTTAAAGTGTGATGTATGACCCCCTGAGACACATGGAGCTTGAACTTTGACATAAGGTAAGGTGACCAATCATCGTTTGATCAAGCAAAAGACCGACAGAAATGCACGACCAAATGTCCCTGAAAGATTTCGCGTGGTATGTGCATTGAAAAAGGCTATTTAACCTCATTTTGCGCTGACAAACACAGGATTTCATTTCAACCCGGCGTGACGTTGACATAATGCGGGGAGAAACCACCCTATCGTTTTGCTTGAAAGTTGTCGAAATGAAAGTTCTGGGGATGTTTGCGACAGCGATGTCAGCCGGTTCGGACTCGAGTTTCATATATTGGTGTTAACTATAATACATTGAATTGGGGTTTACGTTACATTGTACGAATGCAGTTGCCCGCGGTCTGCTTCAAGCGTCTGTGCTTTACACAGACTATCGGATAATCCCACTCTTTCCTTATCTTCTCCCAACCTAAGACATCCCGTGCGTGCTTGGAATTGCAAAGGTGTGCCAGCAAAATGATGGACATTAAATGAGTAAATATCTTTCGTCAAAAGGATATTGGGGGCCACCAGAATAGCTTGACTCAAAACTAAGTCAAAGGTGCAATATGTAAACGGGCAGCACCGTAAAAGCAAGCGCAGCTTTAATCCTTATGGTCTAGTGTATCGTTTTTCTATTGTGCGACCTGACGGCCAGTCAAAATGTGGCAAGGGCTTTGTGTTCGGAACTCCGAAGTTCAGTCCACATAGGTTTTACGCGTAGCCGAACCTCCACTACACTAAGTCGAGGCTCTTCAACGCATAGTCGAGTAAACCAATCAGATTGCAGTCTCTACTACGCGTAGTCGAGGCTCGGCAACGCGTAGTCGAGGCTCGGCAACGCGTAGTCGAGCTAACCAATAAGATTACAGTTTCCACTACCCGTAGTAGAGTCTCGGTAACGCGTAGTCGAGCCAACTAATAACATCATAGTCTCCACTAGGCGTAGTCGAGGCTCGGCAACGCGTAGTCGAGCTAACCAATAAGATTACAGTTTCCACTACCCGTAGTAGAGTCTCGGTAACGCGTAGTCGAGCCAACTAATAACATCATAGTCTCCACTAGGCGTAGTCGAGGCTCGGCAACGCGTAGTCGAGCTAACCAATAAGATTACAGTTTCCACTACCCGTAGTAGAGTCTCGGTAACGCGTAGTCGAGCCAACTAATAACATCACAGTCTCCACTACGCGTAGTCGAGGCTCGACAACGCGTAGTCGAGCTAACCAATAAGATTACAGTTTCCACTACCCGTAGTAGAGTCTCGGCAACGCGTAGTCGAGCCAACTAATAACATCGCAGAGCTAACCAATAAGATTACAGTCTCCACTACGCATTGCCAAGAAAATGTTCTTCTGGAACGTGTCGCCGAGCCTCCGCGATGCGTAGTGGAGAAAATATGCCTCCCATAGCGTGTAGCCAAACTTTCCAATCACTGATGCCCTTGTAAACTGTATTAGACCTGTTCGACTACACGTTGAGAAATTACTGGTCTCGACGATGCGTAGCCGAGGGAACCAATTACATTTGGTTCTCCACTGAACAACGCACCGCTGTGCTGTCTTGAAAAGTAAAATCTGATACCCTTTTCAACCTCCATTTTGAAATATGGGTTACAACCATTCGGCTATGCGTCGTAGAGACCGTAATTTGATTGGCTGCCTCTACGACGCGCTGTGGAGAATTTCAAGTCTCGACTACGCGTTATAGAGAATTTCATGTTTCCGCTACGCGTTGAAGAGACTCTAATTTGATTGGCTGTTTTAATGTCAGTAATGATTGTAAGGACGTAAATGAATGGTTTGCTTTTCTTCAGCCAAAAGGTGCTATAAGTTGCTCCACTATGCGTAGCCGAAGCTCGACTACGCGTAGTGGAAAAAATTTCTCGGCAACATGTAGTGGAGACTGAAATCTGATTGGCTAGCTCGACTATGCGTAGTGGAGGCTCGGCAACGCGTAAGACCAATGCGTTATGGCCCTGTTGGCTTGCCATACACGGCAACCGTCACATGCACATTGATACAATGTCATTCAAAACTGGAATTTGTATTGTGTGAAATATAAAACATGCAAAACTGATTGTATGTGCATGTGTGACTCGGTCAGTTTCATGACTGAGAATAAATTACAGCGCATAATCGACAAGACGAGATCGTTTTCGTTATACAAAATGGCGCTCCCCACAGCGAAAATCTCGGTCACGAGAAGTCGACCGCGTTTTGTAATGATCAAAAATATTCTTCATGGTAGGGACATAGTTAATGTACGGAAGTTACCATAGGAGCTCGCTTGTGCTTGCTAATATGTAAACAGCTAGCACCTACAAAGTTACCGCAGCTTCAATCCTTATGGGTCTCGTGGATTTTCTATTGTGCGTCACCTGACGACCAGTGAAAACGTAACAAATGCTTTGCGTTCGGAATTCCGAAGTTCAGTCCACGGCACCCGTAATCTGCACACTGATACCATGTCATTCAAACCTGGAATTTTAACTGTGTAGAACGTAGACATACAAAACCAATTGTATGCGCATTTGTGACGCAGTTTCATGACTGATTAAATTATCGCGCTTTATCTACAAGGTGAGATCATTATTTCGTCACACAAAATGGCGCTCCCTAGGAAGAAAATCGCGGGCCCCACAGCAAAAAAAGGAGACAAACATTCCTGGGACATACAAGCCACGCCAGCTGTCGCGTTATAAGCTAAGGCCAAGTTATGATGATATATCAACATTTTGGTGTATTTCATATAATCACAGTAATGCCTGTTAACATTATATTTGTGTCTTTACGTCCAGAACCAATTCATGGTAGCCATTACTCTATTCCGTGGTCCAAACTCTCCACGCTCCATGAGCTAACTTGTCACTGTCTAACCTGTATAGACATGGAAGTACAATTGTCCATATTGCATACGTTCTTCTGTCGAATTTCGACATAGCCTGTATTAGCCCAAATCAATTAAATGATCTTCAGCTGGTAACTACTTAGAACATGTTTCGAAGCCGGAATGCGTACATGTCTCTCTGTGCAGCGGCTCCTTGTCTAAGCTAAATATTCAGCAAAGACAACCACCCACATTAATGAATTAATGTGAACGTGGCAAATGGTGAATTAGCTAATTGAAGTGAAGTTTTGCTTATAAATGCCCAAATCAATTAAATGATCTTCAGCTGGTAACTACTTAGAACAGATTTGGTGGCAATGTTAAACAAAGAAAATGTAGGTGTTTCTTGTGCACATCGGCTGATACCAGCATTGCTGTATGCTGACGACGTTGTTCTGTTGGCAGAGAACGAGATACAACTCTCTAAAATGCTGCTTATTGCAGATAATTTTGCTGTTAAATGGGGTCTAAAGTTCAATTCAAAGAAATCAAAAATATTAATAATTGGTAAAAGAGTAGACCCTCTCAAGAAGTGGGTCCTAGGAAACTCATGGATTGAAGAAGCCAATACGTACAGATATCTTGGTATAATCTTTTCCAGGACGTTATCAGATTTGACGCATGTTAATGAATATCTAGGTCCTAAATTAAGGAAATTAAGAGGGTACATCACAAGCATTCTTGCAAAGCATGATGATATTAATAGGATAGTTTTTGGAAACACTTTATACAGACACGTTGCGTTGCCGTCACTATTACATGGATGTGGTATTTGGATGGAGAATACACGCACTAGTAAAAAACTGTTACGGTCATTTCAGTACAAATTGGCTTGTTCAATTCTACGGATAAAAGCTAGCCCTGCATATCTTGCAACCATTGGCGATCTAGGCTGGTTGCCATTGTCACTTGAGGCCGATAAGCGTAGAATCAAATATTTTAGTTACCTGAAACACATAACTGATAGCCAGAGATTATGTAATATTGTTTTTAAGGAAATGTGTAAACGCTTCGAGCAGGGCCGGAGTTCATCATGGCCATATTGCGATGAGATAAAAAACACCCTAAATTACGCTGGAATGGATTGGGCATTTTACTCCGAGAATGGTGACTGGCTGTCCGGATTTAGTCATTTGCAGACCGAAGCATGGAAACTGGATTTTTTCAACCAATTAGACGAATTTCCCACTCTTGATTTGTACAAAACGTTCAAAACTGACATATCATTGGAAAATTATATGTTAAACATAAGAGATTTTAATGGCGTCAGAAATAAATTTAGGGCACGTACTGCTACACTAGGTCTCAATAACGACCAAGAGAGGTGGGGTGTCCGTGATAGTTCATGTGATTTATGTGGTTCACACAGGGAAGACATTTTCCATGTATTTTTCTCATGTTCTACTTATGCAGATATTCGGTCTGATCTATTTTATAAAATTGAAGCGCAGTTATTGGCGAATGGTCTTAGTTTCTTATGGGAAGAGTTTATGGCCTCTTCATTAATTAACAAAATGAAATTTTTAATTGGTGATGTTGCGAAGTCACACAGCAAATGTGCATTTCAGATATTTGACGACTGTAGCAGACAATTTCTCAATTTAGCCCTCAGTCGCCGTAGATCAACCTTACAAGTGGAAGGCCATGTGGGACCCACATCGTAGAAGCTCCTTTTTTCTATTTCATATGCCTGGTGCTTCTTTAGTATGTTCATAATTCTGTATACTTTTTTTTTAGATTGTATGGCTGTACAGATGTAATGGATGCGCCACTGTTGATACCCCGACAGTGGCGCCCCCGATGTAAATGGGGTATATCTTGCACGAATAAATAATAATAATAATAATGCAGAGCTTCAATATGAATACACAAATACCTGTCAAGTCAAACATAATTACTAAATAGTGTAGAACAAGGTCAGACAAGAATAATTTGACTTATCCCTGAACTAGTATGTACCCTTTTTAGCTATGTTTCATAATTATATGTATCTAAAAACCGGTTGTAACAGACGATAACGAGGGCCTAACAACAATGATGGTTACCGGTGCCATATGATAAGCGTCCACAAGGAATGTCTGTTGGGAGTAGCTCACAAAACAGCAAGTTCTATTTGTCCGCTTTTGAACTAAAGTAGTTTTCATTGTGAATTCGAATTGTGTTTGTAGCAAGTCAATTGTACTGATGGAGGTAGTTGGTGCTCATTCAACTCTGATATTACCAAACTTTCCGACAAAAGTAGGGGTACTTTGAATTCACGTCTGGGTAATGGGTCCATCACATTCTTCGTAAACCGACCACTCATTCAGGACCACCGTGCCTACAGTTGCCATAAGAATGACCCAGGTCAACAGCTTTCCTCGGCACGTTTTTGTTTGCGCATTGCACCCAAACATTGCGAGGAAACTGTTGACTTAGTCAAACCCCGGCACTGAAAGAGTTAACCCTCAGACTTTTGAATCTTCGACGAAGCAAAAGGGTTAATAAAAGTACCTTGAGAAACCCCTATTGCGAGGAACACACTTTTACACGACCACTTTATTGCAGTTGTTAGAATCTTGATATATGCATATGAAAACGCATTGACCACTTCAAAGATTTATTTGTATTACAGATAAATTTTCTGTCATGGGGCACATTTGATAAAATTAATTGCAAAGTAAGCATACCAATGAAATGGCGCATTGTAAATATAGATACCGTGAAACTCCCACAGATGAACATAATCAGATAAACAATTTGCCAGGAACACGTGGATTCTTTTCATCATCTGTTTTGCCTGATTATATTTCACACAGTTTGCTGCCTGCAAATTATTTTGGTTACTATTTCCACACAGAAATATGTATGGAATCAATCGTATTTTGTACATGGTTCCCTGCAAAGAGCATAGGCCGTAGCGTTTACACCCCAGATTGTACTTTCAATTAAAATGACCATAACAAACGGAATTAATGTTGTTCTGTCTTTCAACTACTACAGAAAGAGAGCATAATTGTACTTTCAGTTAAAAGAACCATTCCCAACGAAATTAATGATGTTCCGTCTTTCAAATACTACAATCCCTGAAATCATTATAACTACTGGTCGTTTCAAACCATCAGGCATTGGTAAAATAGCTTCACTATATCTAGGCTTAGCAATTGAGTTCGTCCATTAATGTACACCAACGCAGCAAATGACAGTATAATGATGCAGACGCAAACGTTTGACCCCTTCTGTCTGTCCGTGTCTTGTAACTGTTATTTCCAAGCATGTTTTTGTTTAGTTTTGTTTTGTCCTGTCTCTGTCTTTTCTTCGCAAAAGGGATTCGGATAGGGCACAGTCCTTTTTCCCAATAGACCTGTTCATGGGACTCGGGTTTATTGGGTTCACTTCGGGAAGCGTACCCTGCTTTGTTTATATGTTGTGCTCGGCCACGCTGGCCGGATTACAAGTGGAAGCATAAAAAAGTAAAATACAGGATGTGCTTGGATTTAACGAAAAATCAAACCGTCAGCAATCTATAAATGCAGATTTCTTCACTGGTGTGACAATTCAGGTAAAAGATTTGCACTGTTCAACACAATCCATGCTGTAATCACTAGCATTTGCCGTGGCACCCGTTGTAAACATATGACGGCGTGAGCCCGACTCGGCTACTTGCTGATTGGACAATCAGGCCAACAATGGAATGCATAATTAATTACGGTCCGGAAAAGTTTGGTGCACATCGGTATGACCAGGTCTATTGTTGTATTATTCCTGAGAAACTTAATGCATTGTACGTTTAGAAATAAAATATGTTTATATCAAATAGTACGAAAGAGAGCGCTCCTTCCATTTTACGCAGTTTGATTTAAACAGACCAACAAGCATAATTTAGTCCGAATCGTTTTATTCATTAATAAAGAGCAATTATGTGAGATAAAAAGTAACGGTTTTATGGTATTTTGTGTAGTGTCAAATTACTTGTGCATAATGGATAATCAATACAAAAATCTACCAATGCTTGTGCTTTCTTGTCACAGCTCCGACGACAACGAACGGTTGGGTCACAGAGTGGTCAACTCGAACAGAGCAACTCCAGAGGGCAGCACCGAAAAAGCCATTTCACCAAAGTAATTTTTATTGTGTCGCTGATCATCGTCTTGTGTTATGGCCCTTTTCTGGTGAGTTATTGCGGTGAGACATGAGCTTATGGTAGTAGCTCACGTGTCTAAAAGAGCAGCATCACGGAGTTAATCCTTGCTTCCTATCATTTGCAGTTATTTTCTCACGATGTACTCGCTAATAGCTTACTCTCAATATTCGAACTGTGAAAGTTTGTGTCCAACTTACGTATCTAGGATTAAAACGTGTCTTCTAACTCCCTAGATCAATGTCCATCTAAAACTGTATTTGATACAAGATATCACTTGTTCGTGTCTTAGATGAACTTCAGTGGCAATCTTAAAATATTTTAAAGAAGCTTTAAAACATTTTTAGTCGCAAAACATTAAGAGGGTTTTTGAGTTAGTTTGAACATATATGCATAAGTGTGGATTAAAAACCACTACGCAAATTCCCATATATACATATACATCAAATTAAGCAATAGGTAACTGCATAGTTGTTACTTTTAGGGGTGAGAACTTTCAAATAGACGTAAACTGTATATATGTATAAATAAATAAATATATATGTATAAATATATATATATACATACATACATATATATACATACATACATACATACATACATGTATCTGAAACTTATTTGATACAATGTAACAGCTACTAAGCATAATTTAACGACGGTGTCACAAACCAACAGGAGGATGCACTTCAGGATTTTGTTTGGGGCATTGTTGTCAATTTTTGCAGTGAATTACCCTAAGCAATGGGCAGACAGCTTGTTCGTAAACAACCAACACGAACAAATTTATAAACCCTATTCCACGACTATTCCTAGCAAAGAGAGTGCAGATTTACGTCTGAACTTTTTTGTTGTGGGGTTTTTTTTTGTTTTTGTTTTTTTGTTTTTTAATCACCGCTCTTCAATACAATCACGTGCACGTAAGCTATTTAGCTTTTGTGCGTGTTTTCTAAGTAAGGGTTATTCAATGACAAGAGTGTAATATTGGATTTACACACAAGTGGCCGAAGGCCACGCGTGGGTTAATCCAATATTACACGAGTAGTCGTTTGAATAACCCACTTAGCCCATGTTTGCCAGGAATGTGACATTTTGTCAATCGGGACATATACATCTAAATCCTTTGCCCTATTGTTACTGTGTCCTGCCAAAAAACAAAGCAAAGTTGCACTGCATGATCTGAAAACACCTTTTCTCTCTAAAAATGAGTGATTTTAGACAAGTTCAGAGCTATTAAAGTTTCAGCCAATGACACACGTGTACTTGTTGATCCAGCAGCAGATCATATGTTTCACCTGATATGCTTTTCTACTGAGCTTTCCACCAGAACAGCAAGCATGGCAGCTCACTTTGATTTTGGGAACAATTTTTATCTGGAAGAAAATTTTGATGTGGAACATTTAATGGCATTGCCAACACAGAATCTGATTTTTGGAAGAATGCCACAGAAGTCTGATGAAAAGACAAACCATACAAATGCCAGATTCTTTCTTTCTTTCTTTCTTTCTTTCTTTCTTTCTTTTTTGCGAGAAATGTTTCCTTGTTGACAGTTGCCTGAATACTTTTTGGTCTGTATTTCAGTAAATAAAGACCATTGTTTGAAATCCTTTGTCTTACTTATTTCATTGTGTGCAGTGGGGTATAGGATTTATTCCACTGCTTCGATGAATGGATAAGTGAACTTTCTACTGACAAACATGGGCTAATAACATTTATTTTAGGGTGTGATGATTGCAAAGGAAAGGCGGATTTCTCGGCTTTCATTGGAGAGAAATTGTGTAGCCGTCATAAAGAGAAAGGGAAACTATCGATCTGAAACAACTTTAAATGATACCAGTTGGCAATGCAACATTATGTAAAGAAGTCTAAGCACCCTTTGCGTCCGCAGGAACCTTCCACAGTGTTTACATTTTCCAAATATCATTCATGTTGTTTTTTAATATAAACCCAGAATTGGAATAAAAAGGGTTTTCTGGTGCGTGGCGGCCAAAGGTTTAACACGGCAATAAGTCATTTATACTTCAGATATGTAAATATTTCTATATCTATTTAAAAGAAAAATCACTGGAATGTATGTATCGACATTTCAATAAACCTGAAATTTTGAGCAAGGTCGGTCTTTATTATGAATAATCAAAATAGTCCTGGATAACAATACTTATGGGAAGCAGGAACCGACCTCCTACATGCGAGGAAATGGGTCTGATGTGATTGCCAACTCTACGTTTGATGTTCAATTAACACATAAGCAAAACAATACTTATGGGAAGCAGGAACCGACCTCCTACATGCGAGGAAATGGGTCTGATGTGATTGCCAACTCTACGTTTGATGTTCAATTAACACATAAGCAATAAAAAATAATTGTATGCGTATTGTGTAATTTCACAAAAGCAATATAAACCGACATACAACATTGCATACTATTCTTCCTTTCAGTTGCGGCTGTGTGTGGATATTATCAGGAACAGCACCAGCCAAAAGGGACGCGAGCACGTCGCTACAATGGCAATGCTTTTCTTGAGTCCGTTATTAAACCCTGTGGTATGCATAGCATTCAATAAGAACTATCGGGGTCATTTTTTGCAGTTATTTAAATGCAGAAAGATGCGCAGATGCCAAGTGTGTCCATTGGGACGGGATTCGCAGCCAAATATTTGTCAGAACAGTGGGAGTGGTTGACGACCAGCAAACGCTGCTTTTCCATATCCGGTTAATATATCAACCAAAGGTTTCCCCATTACCGGTGTATATGTCCCCAGTGGTTTGAGAATTTATGAACTAACAAACTCGTTCAACAATGCTGTATATATTAGTTCGCGGCAAAACATAACAAAACTGTAATCCCATCATGATTAGGACGTAATATTATGATGGGCTTTAATTCGTTTGTCATTGGTTTATATACTAGTACATCCTTTTTTCATTATCAGCTTGTATCAAAGCGTTTGGTACGTATTAATCCTGTGGATTCT
Organism: Hermodice carunculata; assembly: GCA_964020975.1. Classification (NCBI taxonomy): domain Eukaryota; kingdom Metazoa; phylum Annelida; class Polychaeta; order Eunicida; family Amphinomidae; genus Hermodice; species Hermodice carunculata. The sequence continues at coordinate 138,407,451 of OZ026612.1, forward strand.
TGTCCCTATGAGTGTATAGTGATGACATTGAAATAGATACGAATAAATTTGTTCCTTGTAAAGCGACAGTGCACCCAACGTGCCGTGTTTGCAAGTGGTAAGTAAGAAACATAATTATATGACCGAAAAAAGAATGTTTGAAACAGTAAGTTAAAAATGAAATTTGCATAATAAATATATGGATTCTGCCTTTGCAATTGTTGATTTGTCACGGTATATGCATCGGTTTCGAAGAAACTTTTCTCTTTTAAAAAGCTCTGACATTACCATACACTGAAAATATTTTTACACCTCTCCAATCGAGTCACATATTTGTACACGTATATATTGTAATTATGGCTGGATGCGTGCGAACCTAGACGTTTAGTTTTTCCAAGAACCATTTATTTCTTTCGCTCGTTCGTTCGTTCGACCTTTCTTTGCGCCATACGTTTGTCCGGAGCTTTTCTCTAACACTCTTGTTCTAAAAACATATCAAACTTTGGCACTTGACCTACCAGGGAAATTGTACATATTGTTTGGAATTGTCATGATGTTCAAAATTATACAAATTAGCGGCAATCGAAATTTTAAAAGCTCCACATCTTCTGAACTATTATCGAAAAACGAAAAATTCCAAGTTCCAAGTTCACTTTAGAGGTTTATGGCACTTGTCACTCAAGTGGAATATCAAAAAAGCTGTAGCATTCTAAATTATGTTAGTTAGGCGCACCTGAATTTTTTTAATAGAACCGCTCTTCCCAATTTTTTTTTCAGGGTTGTGCCACAGGGAAATCCAATGACCATTAAAGCAAAGTTGTAGCATTTTAATTTATTCTAATTAGGGCACTTGGAAATTTTAAATCTTGAATACCTTCAAAACATTTTTGACAAAGGGGCCATTCTAATTTTGGTTTGAGCCAGTGGCAAATCAACTGATTAGTAAAACAAAATTGTGGCATTTTAATTTATGCTAATTCGGGGTTCTTAATAATTCAAGTCTTGAATATCTTCAAATCTATTATAGGTAGAGGAGCCATTCCATTTGAGTTTATAGGTTTGTGCCAGTGCCGAATCGTACGTAAATTGAATTGGTAGCTTTTTAACTTGTGCTAATTATGGCGCTTGAAAATTTAAATCTTGAATATCTTTAAAACTTACATAGATAGTGGTGCCATTCCAATTTCTTTTAACATGTTTGTGACATTTACAACGACTCCAAAATGAATAGTACAGCAACGTTGTGACAATCTAATATATGCAAATTAGGACACACAGCTCAAGCGTGGGTGGCGGTGAAGTCGAAATGTGACCTGAGTTGGCTTTGAACCCTTTGAAGTGGTAGGCCTGTGCCAGTCACGTGGCACGTATCCCACAACGCTATAGATAAAAGCATGTGATATAAAATCAGCGGAGCATCCCAATTCTCCTCAAAACTCCCCCTAAGTTGTACGCTTTTTCATAGGAAATGTGAGACTCTGTATTAAAAGTCATTCTACATATACAAGTTCCAATAAAAACACGGTGACTATGAATGATTTTAAATAACACTGTATCCGTTTTCTATGAAAGTGTTGTTTGTGATGGATGGACGAGGATACATGGGCCAGCAACCCTTACGGACTTCCTCATATTCAGCTGTCTATGAAACTGTTGTTTGTAATGGATGGAACAGGATAAATAGGCCAGCAACCCTTAGGGGCTTCATTTTATTCAGCTATGAAACTGTTGTTTGGGATGGATGGAAGAGGATAAATGGGCCAGCAACCCATACGGACTTCCTTTTATTCAGCTGTGAAATAACTAAGATTTGAAAATCTGGATTTTTAGCAACTGGTTCCAAGCCTGTTTCTTTGTAAGTCGGCCACATCCACTGATGACAGGTGAATTCACCTAAATATGAGCATTTTCATGGCACACACGCAGCAATCAGACGCTAGTTTTCAAAGTCATAACCCCGTTGTAGTCAATTAAATTTCCATGCAGTTTGTGCGTACGTAGCCTATTTAAAACGTTACTTGTGTCCATTGTAGACAGTGTTCAGCTGCAAAAAAACAAGCAGTAATACGGAATTTATAAGCTGATTATTGAACTGTGGCTTACCAAACGTTGTGATCAAAGGTGAAATGAAAAAAACGCATGTGAACTTTTATTGTATATATATTTTATTCAACTCATTTTGCATTTTGAGTGTAAAAATGTGATTTCCATGTAAAAGGGTCGTGGACTTATGGCAGATTCTGTTTCACATGTTTCTATCTATAGTGTGTAGCATGACACTTCAGCATAGGTCTGTCTACAACTTGCTCAATATTCTCTTTATCCCAAGTTGGCTCTAGCGTGACCCTAATACAGAGCCATTATCCAACTCTCATTTCTTTTGAGCTGTATCCGATCCTTGCATTGTTGTTTGCCTTGTATGGCACATGACCCAGGTCAGCTATCTTTATATATGGCATCTGACACCGGAATTTTCCATACTCTGAACTGGTACTATTTAATGCTGCTCTTTTATCGTCTGCACGTGTGTCTAGAAAACCACCAACATGCAGTTGAGCGGTCATCATAATATTGTCAGTGTCAATAACTATGCTATTACCTCTCTTAAACAACAACGTAAGATGTGAAGCATCTTGACAAATCCTGGACGTCCTCAAGCCAGCCGAAGTGACGTTGCGTGCGAACCGCTTCCTGCTTTGAAGTCTGTCGAAACCATGGCCATCTGGCCTTCTTAAGGTGCTTGTCAACTCACATCCGAAACACCATCCAAAAATTGTGTCCAATGTAATTCAAGAGCTAAAGTTGCGTCCAATGTAATTCAAGATGTCAACACTGTGACATGGATGCCCCCTGCCAATAACTTAACATTACTGCCCCTTCAACTTCGTAATTTATCGCTCAAACGGAACTTGCTCGTCACATTTGTGAACCTGTGTCCAGTCAAGCGATGTTTCTCTTTGTAACTTGCGCTTGAGTTGTGCGTGGCAAATTAGGCAAAACACACAATTTAAATGTTTCATGCTAAACAGATATACACAAACTTTAAATGTTGAATATCTTCTAAGGTGTTATGGATACTGATGCCTTTACAACTTTGATTTTTAAACTTATTTCTAGTGTATAATTTTTGAATAAATTATTCAAAGCAGTATGAGAATTCAAATTTGGGAAGCCCACAGGCAGATTTGTTGTGAAGCAAATCTTCTTTTCTAGTTTTAACATTGTGTGCTATTTTAGATTTCCTTGTAGTACACAATGACGCTAATGCACAGGTTCGCCAGACAAAAGGATGAAATGACCTAGTTCAAAAAGTGGATTTAATTTGTTTGGATGAAACAAACAAAATTAGCATATTCTAAACTAGCGGCTTCCCTTAATGCCAATCGGATGCTAAATGCTCAGCGGAGCTCGGAAAGCTGCTGACACAGTCGTGTTCCACACGCGTAATGTCAAGAAATAACTTCTTTTGTGCATACGTCATCTTGAACAATATTAGCACCTTATGTCTGAGCAGACGAATTCAGTATACATTGACGTATGAAATAACAAATGTTTACCAAAGAAATTGCTTTCTATTGACAATATTGCTTTTTATCATTTTTAGTTGTCCAGCATAATACTTTACATTGTAGTAAATATTGATATAAGAATAGATTTATCATACAAGAACCTCAAGGTCTCATATATGATATGGTTAAATACATTGAGTGATTGCCTTACATAGTTACGTCAAAACCCGGGGTTGCGTGCGTTAACAATACTTGCATGTTTTCATCAACTTCCCATCATTGGTCATGTTTTCAGACCCATGAACGATTTTGTTCATTGAGATGTATGTGATAGTGTCCACTTAAAATAAAGAAACTTGGAATGTGTTTGTGTGTGTTGCATAACCACGTCCATTGTCTAGCCGCCCATAAAATGGACAAAGCAGAACAGGACTTGCATATTGATTTCCCTCCAAAATTACTGACTCTGTCACTAAGCAACGGTGACAATCGGCCGCCATGATAAAAAGCCAAGGGCATTAGTAACATAATATATGGGATCAAAGAATACACATATCAAACATGTGCATGTGTTTGTAGACACGACTATGAGTTTTAAAGCGGTAAATACATTGAAGTTTCTAGCATGGTAAGGGCAACATGCGTCGCAATGTTTGATACAGGGTTCTATATTCGCACATACAGGTACTTCCTTGTTTAATAACACTAGCTAGATAAGCACCGTAGCTGGTATGAATCTCTCTTATTGACTTATTTCTAACGAGAGAAAGGTGGATGAACATGGCAAAAATCTCCTATCGTTTTGTACATCTCCTACCATGAGGATTGTTAATGGAAGAAAAATTGGTAAAGTGACAGGGAAATATGCTTGCTTTGCAAAGAATGCTCGAAATCCTAAATGTATCAACTACATAATATGTGACAAATCTTTGTTTAATGATATTCCACTGATGAATGTAAGTTACTTTGATTATTTCTCAAATAACTGTGCCTTATTGATACAGTAACAGGGTCCCAAACCCTGCCACGCTTTGTATATTTCTGATATTATTCATTGGGTACAAAACCGACATAGGGCGCGCGTGGGCTTTACTTTCCCTGCCGACTAAGTTCATATGGGGCGCTTAAAACGGCAATAAATTTCGTGACATACTAACGACACTTTGCAAAGGTGATTCAAAAACATTTTTTGAAAAAATTTATGAGAAAAAGGAACGTAGCCATATTGATATACTTATAGACAACTTTAATGATATAATATATAAAGCAGCTTCATTATCTATGAAGTTTCACGAACGACCAACTCATGAAAAACGCCTCCCAAGTAGCGAGATGAAAGAATTTTCAGATATGACAGATCTTGTAAAGCAAGTCAGCACAACCCCCAGAAATTATGAACAACGACAAGTGTATTATGCGACAGGGAAAAAAATCGCCAACTTTGTAAATCTGATAAAAAAAAAAAATTAAAAAAATAAATAAATAAATAGTAATAATAATAATAATAATAATAATAATAATAATAATAATAATAATAATAATAATAATAATAATAATAATAATAATAATAATAATAATAATAATAATAATAATAATAATAATAATAATTCAGCACAATATCGTGCCAAATTTGGTCACAATTAAAAAGAAAGACCCTCAGCAATTTTGGAAACTTCTAAGAGAACTTGAAGATGCAACTATGCGGCTAGCAAATTCTTTTGAAAAGATTGGTCCTGAAATTTGGTTCTGTCATTTCTCAAAAATTATGCCCAGCCAGATCGAAACTCACACGTCATTTGTTTAAAACCTTGTAAAATCTGAACTTGTGACGCAAATAAGCAGAAGTTTGATGGAGTTGGGTTACATTATTTCAATAAAAGGGATTAATACGGCAGAAATTGCAAATATCCAAGGATAGATATGATAATTGGCAAGATGATAAAGAACACTATAAGGATGCTTTAGCACCTCTCATGCAAAAATTATATAATGCTATCTGCTCTTCAGGATTTTTTCCGCAATTATGGAAATCAAGATTATTAACTCTGATACATAAAGGGGCTCTCTAGTTTATCCCAATAAATATCGAGGACTATCACTCGGAAGCTGTCTTTCAGAATTTTTTTTATAGTATTCTAAATTCCCATCTTATCTTTAGATTGAAGAAGTATTGGAAATGAATGCTAAATTGGATTTACAATGAATGCACGTACAAATGACCATTTATAACCTATTGTGGATATACATCTATAGACTGATTGAAATTTCCCACTGAACTCTGTTACACAATTTAGCTTTCTAAAGCCGTCGGTCTCAAGTCCGGCACTCTTTAACACTTTTATGAACGATCTTCCTGATATATTTGATGGCAATTGATCTCCCGTTGAACTCACAATAAAAAGCTTATATGTCTTTTATATGCAGACAATTTACTCCTGCTAGCAGGAAGTCAACAAGGCCTGCACACACGTTTGGATCATCACAAGTTTATTGCAAAAATTGACATTGAAACAGAAATTATCAAAAGTGAAAATTTCTCATTTTTAACAAAGCTGGCAGGGGGTGTAAGCAGCAATTTTCGACTGGGACACAAAACGCTGGAAGTCGTTAATCACTATTGTTATGTTGGAATTCAAATAAGTGCCAATGAACCTGTCAATCTTGCTGTAAAAAATTGTGTGAAAAGGCTACGAAAGCAACAGCAAAATTTTTTTAAGTATTTTGGAACAATGGATTAGATCTGTGGCTTGCTGTAACATTATTTGAAAAACTCATTACCCCTAAATCCTTCCTATACTTTTAAAGCATGGGAACAACTCCTAGTGAAACCAGTAAAATCTTTCTCGGGTAGAATTACTAATCATATAAGTTATTCTTTTGAAAAGATGTGTCTAATTTATTCGAAATCTTGTCTCGGTGCGAACAAAAATCCTTGTAATTTTGCTGTTTTATGTGAAATGGGTCAATACCCACTCACGCTTAATATTTTACACAGATTTCAAAATACCGGTTATGAATTGTTAAACATAATCCAGACCCTTTATTGTCTGATTGTTTTGTATGCAATATCTATAACATTGACTCAGGACAATTTTCATGGATGCAGAGGATGAAAGCGGTCTTTCAAATATCGGGTCTCAGTAACATGTGGAATAACCTTGATTACCATACTGATGTTTTTCCCTCAAAACTTCTGAAAAGACAAATGCAAAGGATATTTGAAAATCTATGGAAGGGTAATTTGGTTTCTAATAGTAAACCTGACAAAACTTGCGCACTTATTTAATATTTAAACATCGATTCAGAACAGAGAAATATATATAGTTGGTGGAAGATTATGTGATTAGGAAAAATATTGCCCGATTTCCATTTAGTGCTCTCAACCTAAAAATGGAAACTGGCAGACACAAGGGACCCACTAAAATGCCTTTTGGAAGAACAAAAATGGGACACTTGCGCTAAACTGGAAGATGAAGTGCTTATTTTCACGGAATGTAAACATTTGCGCGACGCCGAACTACAATTGTCTCCAAATTGTGCAACATTTTCCCTACATTTTCGACTTTGTCAAATTCAGAAAAAAACTTTATCATAAATGTGGATGATGCCGATATTATTTACAATCCTGAGATAATTGTCGAAGTAATGACGAAAGCCAGCTCAATGTCAATTTTGATATATTTGAGTGTTGGTCATAACAGAAGTACCCCCCCCCCCCATCATGCCAGTTATTTTGTATCATGCCTTCCTCTGACCCCTGTTTTTTACCCTTTCGAAGTGCACATTTGTTCTATTTATACACTTGTACCTATAAATATGCTTACAACAGTCTGTGTGTTTACTTGTTACTATCATATATTGTCCATGTCTTGTGTATGTATGGTGTATGTATATATGTTCCCAAATTTACCATCCACCAGGGAAAACCAAGGGCTGGATTCACTGAACACGTAGACATAATGTGGGTGATTTTGACCTGTAGGATTGTGCCCAATGGGCAACTTTATTGACAATTTTACAGATTTTGATTGTAGTCCTAGAAAATAAGTATCTACGGTACACTGTTCTGGAGCCGAAGTGAGTAAAGAATCATGCCATGAGAAGGATCAGCAGGCTGTGCTACCTTGGGAAGCTGATGAAGTCTGCAGATACCTTAGCCTAGATACCAGGCACCCCCACTGCACAGACCATGTATACTATAAGAGGTCATGCAGAGACTAGTGCACCATATTAACTACAGGTACCACATGTAGGAGTTTTTTGGATCATGTTTGAAAAGGGCCATGTAGCATCCAGATCCTCTAGGATGCACCGCATGAGATCAGGTCATGTTCTAAACCATTGTATCACAAATAAAATTTTGTGAAGGCACAGAAGCATGATGTACTTGTACATTTTGAAACTGCCATGATGGAGACAAAGAACGTGACAGTCCAGACCCTGTGGGACATATTACGTGAGGAAATTCCATATCTCGTCATATCATTGTTAAACACACAGAGGAGACTGTGCCACACCGGAGCCCACAGGGATGACAAGAGATCAGGTCTGTTTCTATACACTGCTTAAGTACTGATTGCTGTGAGGCAATTTATGCTTTTATATGTCTGGAATGCAATGAAAGAATACGACCAGGAACCTACCCAGACACTGTAGGGCATGAGACACGGTCTTCATCCTATCAAAGCCCAGTCCATGGGACAGATGGACATGTCAATCCCACCATACTGCCCCGTGACCCAATTCCATAACTACCATTAATTTGTTTTCTGGAATGCAATGAAAGAACATGACCAGGAACCTACCCAGACCCGGCAGGGCAAGGTCTTCATCCTATCAATTCCCAGTCCATGGGACAGATGGACATGTTACTCCCATCCTACCACTCTGTGACCCAATACCATAACTACCAATAATTTGTTGTGACACAGATATACGTCATGAATGTGTCTGAATTCCAGCACCCGCACAGCCTTATCTGACTGTCAGGCATGCCAATTTGTACATTGTGAGAGGCTTCCCCTATTCTGAAACCATGGCCATATAAGCGGCACTGTGCAAGCCACAAGACCTAAGACAAAGTTTGAGATGGATATCGAAATAGAAGAGTGTTACTGGTTTCATAGCAAGGTCAGTGAAAAGATTCCCCCCACATGCACCTCGTAATGCGAGGTATGCCAATAATTCTATCACTGGGCATTTTTCTTTGTGTCTGGCTCTGAAGACAATCCAGTGGGGTTGGCCAGCCAAATTATGTTTACATTTCCTGAAGCAAACCCTTTTTTCAAAAGGCACTTTATTTTTGGTGACAACTTTGATATCTTTAAGTTGCAGAACAATGGGGGGGGGGGGGCTCCTGTCGTGCTGGTAACCATTAGCTCGCCATGTGCTGAGGTATAGAATGCAAAGTAAAACTTCGATTGACAAATGACAGAGTTGAATTTTGATCAAGCAGCTGGGGCTCCTCACAGCAGTATATTTAGAATGGGCTTTGTAACAGGAGGATTGCTTATCAATTGATGGGCGGAGGTGGTATGTCCCTGCTACAAATTTCTTTATAACAAAGTCATTGACAGAGTCAGGCGTACCTTTCATTTTATAAAAATTGGAAATTGCTGATAAATAGGTTGATATGGTTTTGGGTGATAAGCTATAGCTGAATAAGTATCCAATATAAAGAGACAGTGATAGTCTTGACATTGGGCACGGGGAACCCAAACCATAGTTGTGGCAAAAATTAGCACATGACTCCCACACTTTCACGTAAAGCACTGCTAATGGGGGAGGGGGGCAGGGATGCCTTTGACAACTTCACTACAGTGGCATGAAGTCTGTGGTAACATGTTGTGTGGCATCACAGTTGGAATTTTGCGGCTTTGAGGAGAAAGGATTTTATATTTGTCAATTGATCCCCTAGAGTGCACATCGACTGAGACGTTAAAAGAGCCAGGTAAATGGTGACTGGAATGGCTATGTCTTCACAAAGGACAAGGAACGTGAAAAGAGACTGCTGACACTCATGCTGAGTGGGTGTGCGGTCCATAAATTGTCCAAGCATTGGGCACAACATGGCACTTTCAACTTATAGAATGTGATCCCCTCTGGCACAGTGCTCAGCATCTCAAAAGTTTTACAGAAACTTGCCCCTCCCAGGGCACACATTTATTATAATAAAATGTACCCTCCCAGGTGAAACATAAGAGTGGAGAGTCTTTCGGTGCAAGGGGAAGATAGTAGAATGCTTGCAAGATGTCAATCTTAGGCATGTAGGCTCCTTGTCCCAGAATCCTAAGGCATCTTATGACACTCTTAACCCCTGCATACTTGACGTGGGCCAAATCTTGGAGAATACATTCATTGATTGATGAGGCAAGGTTGCTGTTTTCTTCATAAGATAGGTTATGAATCAATCTATTGTCACTGCTCTTTTTTGGCACCAACCCAAGAGGGCTGAGATGCATGTTTTGGGACAGTTCAGAAGAAAAAAGGCTGGCTATGCGACCCGCATCCAATTCTTTCTTTAATTTTGATGATACTTCTGTCATCTCAGATGACTGGCAAGGCCAAATAAAAAGTGTGGAGACACTGATACAAAATGATTCCTCCATACTGGTTAGGCTTGAAACATCTGACGTAAAACAGTAGACACTTTTTTTGACACACCCCATGCACCTTAAACCATTTTCACCATTAAAACAGACATACCCACACATGACACACGCCCCTGTGCTCTGCTTCCAAGGATACCACATCCCATGTGTCTATACCATAGAATTCTATTATGCCATTCCAACGCATGTATTAAACCATTCCAATGGATGTATTAAGCCATTCCAACAGATTGAACTGCAATAAACATATTGCCATTTCTTAATCCATTCAAACCGCAAATTTTTTATACTCATACTTGACCATATATATTTTGTCTGTTCACCCTTTCATTAACGTAACCATATGGATATCCATTGTATATTCTGTTTAACTATTTTACTGGTATGTATCATACTTTTGCACATTACACTGCAGAAAAAATACATAAACTTCATTTAAACACTTTATGACCTAGTGGAAACCCCGCTGTTATATATCAATATAGATATACTGAAAACCTTTATGTCTGAGAACGTGTAACTGAGAAGAATATACTCTTGCGCGTTCGACCATTAGCTACGCTCCTAACCAATACATTAAGAGTGTAAAGTTATATGACTCAAACATATGAAACCAGTCTGAGATATTTCATTTACTTACAGGAATATACTTTATCCCAGCCAAACCTTCTTGACAGAGAAGTTTAGTAAACTAATGCAGAGTGAGACCCGTGCAAACTGCAAAGCAAGCATATATATGTCTTATGCCCAAAAACGACTTAAACCCGTACTAAATATACTGGAAATTCACGTATAGGAAACCCATAGATAGACGTTCAAAATTTCAAGATACTCACAAAAAAAACGGTGCAGTGCCTTCAAACCCCATGTTAAACTACCAGCAAACTCGTTTTTTCCTTGTTACCCCATGTAACATGGGAAGCACCTTAAACTTGACTTAAGCTCTGGACCTGCACCCTGAATAATCTTCACCAGTCACCGGTCACTCCGCAGATGCAAACCAAGAACACATCCTATGGGCCCTAAGCCTATATATATGGGTACCTACCATGGATGACTGATTTTACCCTAGTCCCTCAATTGGTATCCTGTGTAAGAGGCAGATGTTCCTAATAAACCCCAGTGTATAGTCACGTAGACCTCTACGCTGAAAATCTGTATAATCAAAAGGCAATCGGAACCAGGCATCAAATTGTAAAAAGAAAAAATATAAATTTAATTTTGATTAATAAACAAATACAGCTATTTTGTATTTGACAACTATATCTGGATGCAACATAGCACTTTTTGCATTGGCACAATTTTGCACAAGATGCTCCCGTTGGCAGCCTAAAGAGAAACCAAAAGGGGATCCATGTAAAAGATATGCAACCTTGTTTTCATCATACCCTTTCAAATAAACGTTTAATCTAGAAGGATTGACTGGCATAGGTAGTTTATTGCTTGTTGCAGGCTTGTGTGTCCAATGGAGATAGGCGCTGGTATGAGGCTGATGACCAGATGTCTCTGTGTCCCACTTCCTGCACTTCTCTCTGAGAACAGTGGAAGATGGGATGGCTTGTGGGACCGTAGAAACAGGTATGCTTATATGGGGGGGGGGTGCACTCAGTACCTTTGTGATAATAAAAGCAGAATAATTTGGGTATTTTGATTTTGCCCATTTGGTCCCTGCCTGGAAAGGGTTGGCTTGAAGTTTCTTTGGGAGCAGAGGTGTCTTTATGGCAAACCATACCACAAGAAGTGACCAAGTTTAAGGCCACAGTGTCAACCTTCTCCCATCCAAGATTTTCAGATGCCTTCCTGTGCCAAAAGGATTCATCATAGTAGCGGCAATCCGCACTTTTTAGAACGATCCCTCATTCAAGCCTATTATATTTCATGATTACCTGCTTCATGCAGCTCCTTCACCAGCAAGGTACTCATGAAAATATCTAATGCATCAGTCTACCCATTCAGACTTAATGTGGTCTATTTGTTCTAACACCAGACAAGCTTGGGAATATTTTCACCACTGTCAAACATGCCTAACTGCATTGATTTTTCATCTTTGTTGACCAGAATACCAAAATCTACGGATGCAAGCGTTCAAATCTGTTGTCCCATTCTAGTGGGCATATGGGCATGGACCAGCCTCGCTATCGAGAATTGTATGGCCATGTGTGGCAAGACAGGGATCATTTTAGCTGCTTTGCAGCCACATTTATTTCCTTCACAAGCTCGTCTGGGTCAGAACAATGCTCAGCATTACTACACCTATCTTTGTTCCTGTCATCAGGAAAGGAGTCTTGGGTTGGTGTGTGTGCAGTGACAGTGCTACCTGAATGACCTGTCTGATGGACCGTGGGCTGCACAGCATGCCTGGCAGTCATGGCCTCTAATGCCAACTGGACCCCCTTTTTATCCCTTCAGCCACTAACTGGGATATTGTCTGAGGGTCCAGTTGTTGTTGAGGTTGAGCTATCTCAGTAGGCCCTGCTGGAATTTGTGATAAAACTTGGGGTTGCCATTAGGGTGTAGCAGCGTGGAGATGGCAAGATGTTCTGTTGATGGGTCTTTAGTGCCTCATGGTGGGAGCGGCTCTAACACCCCATCTACATGGTGGCCCTCTGGATGGCATGACGAATTGAAACAAATAAAGCCATCCAGCCTTGTCTTCTAATAAATGAAAAAACAACTATCCAAATGTGCTATGAGGATGTTATTTTCTTGCATATGAAGTTTCGATATGTTCCTAAATCGTATAGTGCAAGATAGAGATTATTATCTGGTAATGTACTGAATACTTATGGCAGTCAATACTCTTGCTGATCTTGCCTGAAAGATATACCACCATAAATGAACACTAATGGTCTACAAAGGTGACACTAACATGAGTTTACGTCCATCTCCATCCAATATGTCCACATGATGTTGAAATTTATACATAAAAAACTGTGAATGTAACCTAAAATGGGGGCTTGACTATGATATGAACATATAATATGCTGATAAAGAGTCATAGCCTAATTAAGTGATCTCAGATTAACAATTTGCATTTGAAATAACTGAGAGTCGGCCACTCTACATTCACGAATTTCGCATATTGTTGAAATGGTGTGATACTTATTTACATCCCAACAGAATGTGGCATGAATGGGGTGGAAAAAGCCATTCATCACTAAAACACACATCTGTTGATATGTAACTATACTTGCCATAACTCTAGTTCAACACAACATAAGAGTATGCATGCACCCGCAGATTAATATGGATATGTCAGTATTAAAAACACATCCAAGCCTTATTCTTTGTTAAAGACAACAATGTATTATTGATCCAAACTATTAAACCTAGAACTGTGTCTAATTGAGGACACATATATCTATCTATTCTAGTAAAGAATTCAGACCTACAAAGGCACATCCCTCACTTTCTAGCATATGTAGCAAGTGGGTGGCTAAATCATTGTAACAATGACATGTGTTACTCAACCTAGGTTACTGTCAATAATATTCAATGTATCAGCAGCGTAAGAACACATTTATTAGTGTTAGTGAGCAGTAAATCTGTAATACATTGTACAAAAGTACACATCTTGAGTTACACTCCCTGTTGAGTATGTTAGATGTCTGGATGTCTTAGGTTGGCAAATTAAACAATTGGGAAGTGGAACTGAAATGTATGCATACATAAAGGCCTAGAAACTAGGGCCAGGTACATACAAAATGGGTGGCAAGATAACAGGTGGTTCAGGAATCAATAATTTCCAGACACAGCATATGAAGTCTTTCCTTACATTGGTATAACACAAAACAAAACCATCTTCACTGTCGAACTCCATCCCCCCCCCCCCCCCCCGCCACCCCTATAGTAAATTGGAAGAAATTGCAAGTATTGTTAAATTTTACAATCCGGAAAACAACCAGATGACCGTCCTGACGAAATTTATTTTATAAACCCACTCAGCTGTTCCAAGTTGTGAATGTAAATAATATCAGGCTACAAAAGGAAAAAAACTGACAGTGAAGTTACCTGTGTTGGGAGGGACAAGAGTGCCACTTCCTTCATATGTTACCCCTTGAACAAGGTCATAAGCAAGCTCCAACCCGGTATACACTGCTAATCTAGATAAAATGCACTGCAGTTAATGATGAATATTTCTAAGGTTGAGAGGACCGGTTTAAAACCACCAGTTGCCCTTTATGGGTAACTGCCTGTCTCAAGTCAGGAGTGAAATTTGTTTCTTCACATTGGTATTGGAAAAGAAATGTTGATGCTTTGGCAAGTCTGAAATCTCTTTGCTATCACTGTTGGTTTGGAATTAATGAATATGGATCATGTGTTTCTGTACTATTTGAAAATTACTTCATTGGCTATGTTGTGCTGTGGGCTTTGTTCTCCGACTCATATTATAGTGGAGGTAGGGCGTGTTTATAATGTTCCAGATTCATAAATATTACAAAAACGATGTAGGCCTACTTTACTCTTTTACTTTAAACTTAGCTGACTGACAAGTCGGGAGAACTAAAAGGTGATAGGCCTAACAGGTCTCTTTTTATTTTTGGCAGAAGAAATGAAATTTGTGTTTTGGGTGGTTAGGCCTATACATTTTGGAAAAAGAACTAGCGTCTGCAGTTAATGATGAATATTTCTAAGGTTGAGAGGACCGGTTTAAAACCACCAGTTGCCTTTTATGGGTGACTGCCTGTCTCAAGTCAGGAGTGAAATTTGTTTCTTCACATTGGTATTGGAAAAGAAATGTTGATGCTTTGGCAAGTCTGAAATCTCTTTGCTGTCATTGTTGGGTTTGGAATTAATGAATATGGATCATGTGTTTTTGTACGAACTGATAGCAGTGTACATTCAAATGCACACAAACCCTCCCATATTAAAAATCATATTAAACTTAAACCGGAAATACTTCTGGCAACCATTACTGGCCTAGCTTTGTGCTGAAATCTGAACTGGAAATTGTCCAGCGAGAACAGTCACGATTAAGAAAGTACTAAACTGCAGCAAAATGGGGAGGACTTAAACATGCCACCTTTACAAATCAACTTTTGCATGAAGCATCGCACCAGGCATGACTCGCCAGTACTTTGAGATGCCTATTCTGCAGCTCTGTCCCTGGCGAAGATCAGCAACAGACTCCCTTCCAGCCTCCTGTGATCCCAGACGCGTACACAGCCTGCAAAGGCCCAGTTGAGAAATCCTACTCTCGACGCAAAAATTCAATTCTTCTGGCCTTTTTTCATAAGTCTCTTGGCTTATATGCCATGGCCGTCTCCGGGCAAAGAATTTCAACACTATGACCTGTTTAACGTCGGGTGACTCCTTCAGATTTCTCACCAGGGTATGGATATGCTCCTTAACCACGCCTGCTTCCAGATTGCCCAGGTCACTTCCACTAACTTGTAAAATAACTGTTTAGGGACGGAACCTTTGGGCGATAGAGTTCGGTGGTAGCGTATCGTAGTCCAAAGTGTCCAGAGCCAAAGCTGCCCCTCGACTGTGCATTCTAACTGCGGAACTATTCAATTTCTTCTGAAGCTGTGCCTCTCCCATGCGAAACGCAGATCTCAGGCGTTTGAAGAAACTTTGTCGCTATATAAACACCCAAGGCCTAAAAGCTTAAGCCGCCATCCATGACAGAAAGGTACGTGTTGCTGTTAACAAATGATTCTCACAGCTCTTTTAATTGCGATGTAGTTTGATGTTGAATAAGACTTGAACCCCCCCCCCCCCCAAAGTTGAAGAAAATCATTGAAAAGAAATCACAGCGGGATGACCAGTATAGATTTGAAACTTTACTGCAATGCAGACCTTGCTTGTGGGCCAATCATAGGTCTGCTGCGCACGAAAGGATGGTGGGCCATACCCACTCTAGACATGAGGGTGGGGAGTATAAACCAAGGCTGATCACAGTTGGGGCCATGAAAGGTGCTACTTTCACAGCTTGTCTTCATTTGCAGAGCTACCCACGTGTAGTATTTTCTCACCTCCCTAGTTAGAAATACATGTTAATGATTCCATGTTTTGGAATTACTTTGAGCCATCTTGCTGTAACGTAAACCTTTTTCCCTATGTCTCGGAAGAAAAGTCTACTGGCTGGTGCTTGTACATAAAGGTAGATCTACACGAGACCCAAATATGTATAGGGGTATTTCTCTCAGCAGTTGTGTCTCTAAACTTTTTGCACCATCATGAATAACCGACTGCAGAAATATTTAAAACAAAATAGTATACAGACAGAACTTCAAATAGGATTTACTTCTGAATGTAGAACTAGTGATTCACATTTTTGTATTGATTGATAAATACACAAAATTAGTAGGAAAAAACAAATTTCTTTTTGTATGTTTCGTACACTTTCAAAAAGCTTTTGATACTTTTTTGGCATGATGAACTACTTTACAAATTAGCGAAAAATTGTATTAGTGGTTCTATGTTTAGAGTAATTCAAGATATGTATTATGATTCAATTTTACAAATAAAATTTGCTAGCGGTTTATCGGACAATATAATGATTCAAAGAGGGGTAAAACAAGGATGTGTGATCAGCCCTACTTTAGTCAACACCTTATCAATGATTTATTAACCCAATTTAATGAATCGTGTGATCCAGTATCTTTAAACGAGAAAATATTCAATTGTCTTCTTTATGCTGATGATTTAAAACTGATATCTGAAACCGAATATGGACTACAAAATTGTCTAACTATTTTTAGTGATTATTGCAAAAATTGGAAAATGAATATCAACATTAAAAAGACTAAAGTCATCATTTTTAACAAAATGGGCAAATTAATTAATAGAAATTTCTTTTTTGATGGTATTAAACTAGACATTGTCAAGACTTATCTTTATCTTGGAATTCAAATGTCTTTAACTGGTTCCTTTGATGGTGCAATAAAGTAATTATGTGATAAAGCAAATAAAGCTTTGGCAAGAATAAAGAGGATATTTTTACTACGAGATACGAATATAAAACTATACTTATCTCTATTCGAAAAAGTTATACAGCCAATTTTACTATATGCGTCCGATATATGGGGCGCTTATACTGTAATTCCGTCGAAAATCCTTGTACAAGACAATATTTCTTGTTATTTAAAAATTGAGCTGGAAAAATTCTTTACAAAGTTTCTTAAATATAGTCTCGGGGTACATAGTAAAGCATGCAATATTGCAGTATTCGGAGAACTAGGAAAGACCCCTTTGTCACTCAGAATATTATCTTCTGTCTGTAAAACCTGGTTTAGAATGGTCAATAAGGAGCAAAATTCATTATTATTTAACGCATACAAATGTAATGTTGACTTATCTCAAGCAAATCAATCAACCTGGTTAAATTCTGTAAAAGACACATTTAATTTGCTCGGGCTGCCGGAGTTTTGGGATAACCAAGAAGATTTTTTTTCATGAATTTCCTTCTAATTTTTTCCGTAATAAAGCAGAAAACAAATTTCGAAATCAGTGGAAAAATGAAATGTTGAATCAAAACAACGAATCTAAATTGAGAACGTATACATCTTTTAAGACAGAACTTAAATTTGAACATTATTTAGATGTTGTAAAGAATTTCGAAACAAGGAGTAATATAACTAAATAATGCAATAGTGCACATAATTTATATATCGAAACAGGAACACATAAGCGTCCTACCAAAGTTCCTGTTAGCCAGAGAGTTTGTGACACTTGCCAAGAACTTGATGATGAATTTCATTTTGTTATGACATGCACTAAATTTCAAAATCCAAGAGAAAATCTGCTTAAGAGTATACGCCAAATATTTTGTAATTCGGATGCTTATGATGATCAGAGTATGTTTAGATTTATTATGGTACTGCATGACACAGAACTCGTATACCTATTTGAAAATTTCATGGACAAAGCCATTGCCCTAAGAAAGAAACCACTGTAATTGTGTAACACCGTGCCAATTTGATGATTGCATTCTATTTGCATTTCAGGTGATTAGTGATTTATGTAAATCTTTTGTATTTATTGTACTGTACTGTGCTGTACGTGTCTGTACTGTTTTTGTTACATTTTTCTTTTGATTGTGTGCATATTTTAATGTGATTTCTTTTTTTTTTCTTTCATACTCTTCATGTGCACATGTTGTATATTTGACATATTGCTGTATTTTATGTAACAGGGCAGTCAATAAAGATTCATTCATTCATTCATTCATTCATTCATATTATGCTTTCAACTAAGCAATATATACATCCTTCCTTTGCAGTTTTTAAGTCACACACGCACACACACACACACACACACACACACACACACACACACACACACACATATATATATATATATATATATATATATATATATATATATATATATATATATATATATATATATATATATATATATATATATATATATATATATATATATATATATATATATATATATATATATATATATATATATATATATATATACTAAGTAGCGCACAGCCATTGTTGCATTTGGCAGCAACCTGTTACTAATTTGACACTACACCTTAATTTTGGTATAGTTAACACCTTCCTGAATTTTATCAGTAGGGGTCACAATTGTGTCTATAAAGTTCTCTCTCCCTCCGTCTGTCTGTCTGTCCCTCTGTTTCTCTCTGTCTCTATCTCTCTTTATGTTTATGTCTCTCTTTTTCGTGTATTGTCTGGGGTTCGTGTGACGAAATTCGCCGGGGACAACAACCTGCCTCTCTCTCTCTCTCTCTCTCTCTCTCTCTCTCTCTCTCTCTCTCTCTCTCTCTCTCTCTCTCTCTCGTGTATTGTCTCTGGTTTGTGTGACGAAATTCGCCGGAAACAACAGCCTGCCCCCCACCCTCTCTCTCAAAAGTAATATAATTTCAACCACTTTTCATTTGTTTATCCAGGATAAAATAGTACACCAGTGTGAGTGAATTTGACAGGGCTCTGTCTGCATACAATTGAATGTTAAGATGGTATAGGTCTACGTCATTTGTTATGACGTTTGATATGTATAGAAATGTGAGTAAGATCTGCTTGTGTGTGTGTTTTATTATTATTATTATTATTATTATTATTATTATTATTATTATTATTATTATTATTATTATTATTATTATTATTATTATTATTATTATTATTATTATTATTATTATTATTTTGTGTGGAACGCCGAAGTAAAACAACATCTTTGTAAACTTTATTGTATATTTTGCCGGTGCGGACTCACAGCATATATACAAAATGTCAGTACGTTGGTAAAAACCCGCTCATTACCTCATTCATTTGTAGACTTCACCGCTGTTTAAATAGACTAAATACAAATTTACAAACCTGCACTGCCACATAAGCCCCAGAGGAACGAATATTCTTTATGTCTGGATTTGGCTATGCTAGCAAGAAGACAAGATTCTTTCTCAAATAATCATAAGCATCACAAAGCAGAATGAAATGTTCTTGGCTTCCAACAGCTTTGCTCTCGCAGTGAGCACAGATCCTAGAACCGAAACGTGCATTCAATATCTGCCTAATTCAAGACGCAAATCATGATTTTTCAAACACAACTTAGACATAGATCTGCGGAATTTGAATTTTTACAACTTCTAAAAAATCTTCCAGTCTTTATTCAAACTTGAAAGTTTGGTACGTTAGGAACAGACACCATTGGTAGCATTGTCCTAGAATACTGATGAGTAGAAAACTTGACACATCCAGTCACGAAATTAACTTTTCAATTCACTTAGAAGACTAAAATTATCACCGGTGGCTTCACCATTTAACCTTACCTCTCCAAAGCCACTGTATTGTAAACTTTGACGTACAGCAGTAAGCCAAACAGTTTGCCCCATAGAATCTAGACCAACCACATCTTGTAGAGACAGTTTCGGTATATGTCCATCAAGAAAATCTGTTCTGCGCAACTAGTATTTGACAATTTTCAGCTTCATTTTTTTTTTTATAAATATTGGGTGGGTTCTGGGTTCTGCTAATGAAGCATTCTTCTTGCATTTGTTGGAAAACCCAAGTACGATCTTGCAAATATAACACTGGCCTCTCTCCGTGTTACTTAAGTTCAGCAAATTCTGTGTATGAGGATTAACAAACTGTCTGCCTCTCTCTGATTTTTTTGGAAGTTCCAACTGACCAAATTTAAAATCCATGTTACAAGCTTGGTCCACAGCAGCAGGTGGTCAGACCACGTTTTGTCTATCACCAATACACCTTATTCAAAGTCCCCTCCATATTTAGAACACGACTAACCTCTGGTGACAGAAACCAGAATAAGGCTGTGATGGACACCAATTCAAGTCTCTATTTATTTACATGTCAAATTTGTTTACTTTGCCAGCTCATATCTATTATTAAAACACTTTTGAATATAACCATGGTATTATTCTGTTAGGAAAACTGTAGGACTACGAAATAAGGGTAAAGTCTTCAGTGTTGCAGGTAGTACATATTAAGCACCCAAATGAATGACTGGTCCTAAAATACGAATTCTACAGATTATGTTTTGTAACAAGATGATATAAAACATGTTGCCATGAAAACTAATTTCATATTAATAAACTGCATCACAGTAGCTTTTGCAACAATGCATCAAACATTGGGGACCTGGGGTTTTTTTTCATAGTTGTAGCGCTATAGTTGTCACAGTGGGATAACATAATGGGTGTATGCAAGAGTGGTGTTAAATGATAGATTTGAGCTAGAAAAGTAAGCAAACTTAACATGTAAGTGAATGGGGGCCTTGATTTGATTTCCACCCTAGCCTCATTCTGGTTTCTTCCCCCAGAGGGTAGTAGTGTTCCAAATATGACGGGGATCTTTTGAATAGGGTGTATTGTTCCTTTTTTCAGAACAAAGCTGAATTTTTTTTAGTTTTGTCGAACAATTGTTGTTTTTGCGAGGGGAAAGTGCCACATGTTTTCATTTTAATTTCTGTTGTGAGTTGTAAGTGAATATTGTCAGAATAAAAACTATTTGGGCCATTCAAAGACCAATCCTGCTGATTAAAAAATAATGATGGACTATTTTGAAATATTTAAACTATAAAAACCTCAAGCATCCTTTTTAAGCCATTTATGGAGTTAATGGTTTGAGTAAGACCGTCTGTGATTTTAACGGAGATTGTAGATTCCTCCTACATATACCTTAAGAGTCTCGTGGTAAACATGTATATGTCTGCTTTATACATTTTGAACAATAATTTATCCGTCGGGACGGATTCAAAGGCCGCCTAAAATCGATACAGGCAGCAAATACGTATTTGTTTGTTCCATATATTTGTCAATAACATTTTCATAATAAATATATTGTCAGCAGTGTGGCGCCCTTCAATACACCCAGACCGATCTTCATGAAAGAAACCATTCTAAACCAACATGTTAACGTTTTGTTTAAACCGCAGCAAAGATTTTGTTAATAGTATTAGAGTATTCTGTTCTGCTATGCCTTAGTAATTAATTTGGTGGTCCTTTCCCCCTTTTTGTGAAAAACATTGGGAGGCTGTACTTCCACGACCACCGAACAGATCTATCAAACAAAATGGACTACGTTGCCAAGCTCAACGTATCCAGGGCAAAGTCCTCCTTAAGTTTTACAACCCTGGATTTTAATATATTGGTCTGAAGATAATAAATTTGTTAAGATACAAAGTAACAGTTATTTTTTGCCATGATATGTATTGCTAGGATTATTTGATTGATTAATTGTTCTCTGTGACACAATTTTAACTAGAATTTTGCGGAGTTTCTTTTATCAATCAGACATCATTGGATTTTGGTATAATAATAATAATAATAATAATAATAATAATAATAATAATAATAATAATAATAATAATAATAATAATAATAATAATAATAATAATAATAATAATAATAATAATAATAATAATAATAATAATAATAATAATAACAATAACAATAATACATTTTTAGTCCCTGCGAACGCAGAAATATACGGGCACACTTCAGTCTTTCACTCTTCTGTTCATGAGTATTGTCATTCTTTGAGGTTTTCCGGTCACTGTGGCAAGTATCGCATCATGGTAACTGGCAACAGGTGCTTTGAAGCCATCTGCTCCTTCATCTGTTTTAGTTGGCGTTATGGAGGATGCAAGACAAATTAAGCTCCCCATTATATGGTTGAGTCACTCTCTTGTGAAGACGCATCATGGAGTGTCTTGGCACTGTCTATTTTATTGCTCTTTGCACCACGACGCAAGTCCCATATTGTAACTACTATGAGGCTAAGGATTATGAAGCATGCGCACAGGATGGCAGCCAAGTCCTCTGAAGCCAGATGTACCGCTGGAAGAGCCACTGGAAGTGAAAATATAGCGGAGGAATTAGAAGGATATGAAATACAACACATGATTATGAAAAGATACAGGAGGAATAAGAAGGGCATAAAATACAGCACATGATTGTGAAATGAAACCGGAGGAATAAAAATGATATAAAATACAGGAAATGATTGCGAAAAGATACCGAAGGAGTAAAGTAAAAAAATATAGCACATGCTTGTGAAAAGAGACCGGAGGAATAAGAAGGATATAAAATACAGCACATGATTGTGAAAACAGTCAGAAAGAATAATGATATAAAATATATCACATGACTGTGAAAAAGAGACCGGAGGAATAAGGCTATAAAATACAGTACAAGATTGCCAAAGATACTGGACGAGTAAGAATATAAAATACAGTACAAGATTGCAAAAGATACCGGACGAATAAGACAGATATAAAGTACAGTTCATGATTGTAAACAGATACTCGAGGAATAAGAAGGATATACAATACAGTGCGCGACTTGCTCCATCATCGATCATTTAGGAGGACATTTTGCGATCAGTAGATAGAAGCGTTCAAACGGATCGATTGAATAACTCTTCAAAACACTTCATCGTCTTTACATGATTTTTGTAATACTGTAGAGGAAACCTTTTTCATCACATTTCCCTAATATTTGTTCAGTGAAATATTGCAGGTTAGCATTTGTTCCTATAAAACCAAATTAAGCCGTCATGCCCAATGAAAATGCTATTCATGTTCTGTAAGATGCAACTCCTATAGTGGATTTCTCGCCCTAGTTAAGCATAGACAACAGTCATTTTAGCCCACCCTAGATCGGATGGGTAAACCGTCCTGGTTGCTCCATACCTCACAAAGTAAAAAAAAAAAAAAGAAAGAAAGTAACAAATAGTAAAAAAAGAAAGAAAGAAAAAACTTCTGCTAAAGTGTGTAAAGATATAAGCCCTGATAAGGAATATCATACACCAGAAACTCTCTGATCTGTCCTCGTATTTGAAAGCTTTCTATGCAGCTCTGAACGTACAGCTTGTGCACAGAGAGCTACTTGACGTTCAAACCACAAGTTTATTTTACCGATACCACATCGATTCTCCTGCCAGCCAACACATTGACTTTGATTTGATTTGATTTTGCTTGGCAAAATCAACATACAGCAAAATAATATGATACATTTATAAAATGATAATACACAAAAACATAAAACAGACGATTAAAACATCATATAAACTAAAACATAAAGTAGAAACATAAAAGATGACACATGAAACTTATGAGGTTAATTTTGCAGGATAGCTCAAAAAGTCGATACATCAACTTATTTCCATTGGGGTCTTCAATAAATATGTTTTAAATAATAAACATTGTCATGTCTTTGTACAGAAGCTAGCACGTTAGAAAATGTACACGACTCAAACTAATCAAACTTAATATATTTATCATACGAGCCATATATATATATATATATATATATATATATATATATATATATATATATATATATATATATATATATATATATATATATATATATATATATATATATATATATATATATATATATATATATATATATACACCCATAGTTTAACTGCTTTAATGAGCATACCGCCAGCATCTAGGAAAATGAGGGCCAAACTGAAAAGCACATAGTGATGAAAACATTTTTTCCAAAACAATAAATCATTGTTTACACAGAATGCCAGCACATTGTAGACGTAGATTTTCGAATGATAATCGATGTCAGATTCTGAAACTACGTGTTAAGCATTAGAAATATGGTAAATACAAAATATCTGGAACTATTGACATTCTTGTACGTGTTTGACAATGTGGAAATACTCGCTTGATGGAGAAAGTATTCGTCAGTGACAGGATCGAAACATACATGACTAATTGAGCATGCATAGATATCATTTCTTACAGATTTGAAATAGACCATGTTTGCCTTTGGAGATTGTCTCTGCCAAAACGATACCAAAGATCTATGTAATGTTTTTATGGTAAAGATACATTTGCCTGTACCGTGGACAGTGCATACGTATGTAATTCCACAAAAAAGGTGTCGGTTGGTATCTTCCACGTTACACATGGAAATGGCACAGTTTACGGCAGGGAGAGCATCAGTGGGCACCACTGGTAGGCAGCCCAACAATTAGCTCATCGTTATATTGAAAGAATCGTACGGTGGAACTGCATCACATTGTACGAAGCAGCTCAATATGACATATTATCCTGGAAAAGCCCTGTTTAAATCCGAACGAACGACACAATTGCCTACCCGTTACATTTAGTACTACCTATTCAAAACTACTGGAAATTTGTATGCTGCCTTCAGATAATCTCAGTGATTTGTAATGTGGATTTCGCAAAAAACGCAGTATATCATTTGGCTGTGCATTATTACACGACATTATCATGCATATCAAGGACAGCGGTTCTAATCTCTTCATATGCAGCCTCTATGTAGAACGTTGCTTCGATGCACTTTTCTATAAATTAATGAATGCAATACCCGTACCACGCTCGTTATTTCTACTTACATGGTACAGTGAACTGAAAGCTCAAGTGAAATGGAATTCTACTCATAGTTCTATCTTCAATATGATGAGATGTACCAGTCAAGGCAGTGTTCTTTCCCCTTTTGTTTTTAATATTTTTATAACTGATTTACTAATTGAATTGTATAATTGTGAATCCGGGATTAGAATAGGTAAAGACAAATACGATAGCTTCGCATACGCAGGAGACCGCACCTAGTTCTCATCAAGTGTTACAGGTTTACACCAGCTGATAGATAAGTCCGTTTTATACGCTTGTAAGTGGAAATTTTCCTATGGAATAGATAAAACAAACAAAAATTACAGATTGGCAAATGTAACTTCACAACTGTTTCAAACTGGTATCTGGGTAATTCTCATTATGATATTATAATCTTGTTTTGAAAAATTGTTAGGAATTCCTCACAGCGCATCTAGTGGATATGAACAACATGTAGAAGGTAGAATAATGCTGCCAGGCGAGCTATTTGCACATATGGTAGTGTTGGATGGAGCTATCCTGTGTTGTCAACAGAAACTAAAAAGTATTTGTGGGAAAGTGTAGGCGTCCCTGCCCTGAGGTACGGGATGGACTGCATATATCTGTCCAACTTACATTTTAAAGAATTGGAATCAGCCCAGGGCTCCCTGATTAAACAGTCTCCAGGGCTGAGCAAAAGATCGCACCATTCTGCTTTGCTAAGAGCTCTCGCTATAAAGCCAGTCTTTGAAACAATTAAACGGAATACCTTTGCTTTGGTGATTAGACTTTATCAAGTTCGTTAGCCTTCACTTAACTTATTTATGCACGAAATTTCCAGGTTTATCCTTTGCGGGGAGACGGTGAAAAACAATATTCTTACCAAACTTCTATCTTATGGGGTTTCACCCATCTCTATACTCTTCGACGATTCATCCAAGGCTCATATCTGCGGGAGCTGAAGACCCCGTCTCACTCAAAGCTATATTTTTTACTTGGGATAGAATTGCTGATTCCCTCCTGCCATTATTGCGAGCGAAACCTTGTTTAACTTCTCGCGTGCCAATGGAAAATTGTCTATATTTATATGTGCCTGTTTATAGACGGTTGTTCATACTGCTATTATTACATATGTTATATGGAATTGAGATCCCGGCGGAGCTTGGCCCAAGCATGGACAGACAATCACTGGTTCCCAGTCTCTACAGGGGGCTCGCCCCTTCCGGCCGGAGCTTCACGTCTTCCTATATGGTCGCTGAAGTGATTCATCTTTATTTCTGTGTAATGCTGCTTGCCTGTGCCGAACCTTAATGCTAATCCCATGCGCCCGGTTCAGTGAGCCACAAGTCTTTACCTGAGGTTTTATGCACAATTTTATCTCACTGCCTCGGTTTTAGTTTTGTTACCTGTGCAAATAATTATGTTGATATGTCCATTCCTTATGATATGTTGCTGTCATTTATTATTTCGATATATGCATTTGTATTCTTTCCCATTTCTGAGGGTTTAATAAAATTATTATTATTATTATTATTATTATTATTATTATTATTATTATTATTATTATTATTATTATTATTATTATTATTAATTTCATCATCATTAACTTTGTCGTAGCTTTCGCCGTACAGATTATTGATACCTGGAACGCTCACATGGAGATTCAGCCTGTTTTAAAGCCAATCATCTTCACAGTATCTGAGCAATGTGGAAAAAATAATGTTTCAGCATCTTTGCCCTGGCACAGAGACAGCGATATTAGCATTTGATATCTGCACAAAGTTAAAGTGAATGAACGATGTACAACGCCTTTTTTTATGCTTTATTTTTTTTTTGGGGGGGGGGGTGGTTTTGGTTATTGTTTTTGTATGTGTGTGTGATATCGAGAGTGAATTTTGGATATCAAAAATCAACATTGGATATAAAAAAAATCAGTTTTGGGCATCAAAAGCTAATCCTGTAAGAAAGTGAAAATAAATTTTTGATATCAAAAATTGTTATGAAGACGGACAGAATTCTTGAAATAAAAAAATCAGTTAGAATATCCAAGTCCTTTCTACATATCGAGAAATTATTTTCAATATCAAGAAGTGAATGTTGATATCAGAAATTCTATCCGTCTTCAGAGCAAATTTTGACATCAAAAATTTATTTTGTGACATCAAACATTTAGAACAAATTGCGGCGAGTTCAAATAAGCAAGTAGCTCTCACCTATTGGCTAAAGTGCACCAAAACAGAGTTTTGTCGGGATTGTTTCACTTTATTTATGTTTTTTATTCCGAGATTGAAATTTCTTCTTATCTAAAATTTTATTTAGTTTCACACATGGTATATAAATTTTTCTACAAAAATAAAATCGTTAAAGGTTCGGAAACAAAGAAGGAACTACCCTTCAGTTTCACAACCTGGTGGAGTGAGCACAGTGGTCGACTCTCTAAGGGCGATGCCTGATTCTGAAAGTTTCTGCAACTCCTCCTTCATTTTAGTCAAAACGTTTTCTATTTGCCTGAAATACATTGGGCAAAGTTTGTTTATAATACGATTCAGATTAGATTGTTTGCGTCGCCTTGGCTATAATCCCATAAGCCTGACACACACGTGCCAACTTTTACTTTCAACTTTTCTATCTTGCAGGTTGGTAACAGTTGGGGAGTGCGTCATTGGTATCAAATCTAAGTTAGGCAACTCTTACATACTTCCACCAACTTTTCAAGTGGGTCACTACAAAGTTGGTGCAAGTGTCTTCGGTTCCAGCTTTTACTACCAACTTCCTTCTATCTAGAACAGATTGACCAATTCAGTGAGTGGTCGGTTAGTGCACATTTTGGAGGATTTAAAGGTCAGGGCCTTTCATGTAATTCACGACAATCACAAATATGGGGAAGCGAGCTAACTGGACAACAGAAAAAAGCAGGAAAAAATGGGCACCGCCCCACACTTGAGAACAGTTGTCAGTCATTTTGAATAACATGTAAAATCGTAAGGAGTTCTACACAGCAATGACATTGATGCCCCAGTGAAAATAACTGGAGTAATTATGCATGACCTAACACAAAATAACGTTTCACCATGCAAGATCTAAACTTGGCAGGGTAAAATTGGTGATAGTTAAGGGAAGGTTTGCGCCTGTGTCATTTTTCACTTTTGTACAAGTTGGTTGACGGCCGGGGGGGGGGGGGGGGGAGTAGTCCCTCAAATGTTTGGTGGGGGTGTGCGGGCTTGACCTTTCAAAAACCCGGCCTTTGTAAGGGAACTTTTTCAAAAAAATGACACCTTTGTTCGGGATTTTTTTCATCCGAAATATAGTGGAAAATATGGTTCCAAATTGGCGTGACAAGTGCTCCAGGAAGAACATTTTGACCTTATCTAGGAAAAAATTTCGCAAATGTTTGGGCCATAAAAGAGAAAAATTACCCTCTTCAGAGAAATTTTGGCAAAATACTGGACCTTTGTTGGGGAAATATGGCTGAAAAAGGGGTCTTCAGAGCGGCACATACCCAGGGAGTAGATGGTAGCTAGAAGGTGGTCCAAGATTGGCAGTGTGACTCAGCCTTAAACTGCTCTAGATCATTGCCTTTTGCCATGCGTTGGACTTTTCTTGTATTTTTCTTTATTCCATCCAGTACTACACCGGGTGCTTTGTCTCTCTGGCTTTCATCTAGTACTACACCGGGTGCCTTGTCTCTCTGGCTTTCATCCAGTACTACACCGGGTGCCTTGTCTCTCTGGCTTTCATTTAGTACTACACCGGGTGCCTTGTCTCTCTGGCTTTCATCCAGTACTACACCAGGTGCCTTGTCTCTATGGCTTCCATCTAGTACTACACCAGGTGCCTTGTCTCTCTGGATTTCATCCAGTACTACACCAGGTGCCTTGTCTCTATGGCTTCCATCTAGTACTACACCGGGTGCCTTGTCTCTCTGGCTTTCATCTAGTACTACACCAGGTGCCTTGTCTCTCTGGCTTTCATCTAGTACTACACCAGGTGCCTTGTCTCTCTGGCTTTCATCTAGTACTACACCGGGTGCCTTGTCTCTCTGGCTTTCATCTAGTACTACACCAGGTGCCTTGTCTCTCTGGCTTTCATCTAGTACTACACCAGGTGCCTTGTCTCTCTGGCTTTCATCTAGTACTACACCGGGTGCCTTGTCTCTCTGGCTTTCATCTAGTACTACACTGGGTGCCTTGTCTCTCTGGCTTTCCATTAAGCCTCCAGCAACACATCTCCACAAAAGGGACCAGCCATTGAAGCACATACATTTCTCTTGAAATTGTGGCAATTTTTTATATCAAAGACACCTTTCTATATAAAAAAAATAGATATCAAGTATTCATGTCAACGACTAAGGAATTTTTATATCCAAAAATGATCTTTTTGATATTAAGAAATTAATTTTTATATTTCGGATTTACTTTTCAGAGCAAGCATTTAAAAAATTGATTTTTTTATATCAAAACTCTTATATCTATAAATGAATTTTTATGTCAAGAAAAGATTTTGTATGTGAAAATAACAACGGGTTTAAATGTTAAAATGGCTTGCCATACCCTACTAGACACTGTGGAGTAATCGAAGCAAGCTGTTTCCCAATGAGCACAAAATTATTGTATTGTTAACCATGATATGATTAATTTTATAAATAAGCATGCAATCCCCCTGCGAATGGTTTCCTTCGGGATGTCCAGTGGTTCACATGATCAAACGGCTACCTACCTTCCAGAAAACAAGCACAAACGGAGTTACATAATATTGTAAACCTTCTTTAAAACGCAAATATAGCCCATAATTTTGCTAAAAACCCAACTGGTCAAAATAACATGCTGTTGCACTTTAGGTGTTACAGTGGCCAGAGCAATAGGTATGTAACGGTGAAATAAACGTTCTGTTCTTACTAAGCAGTACAAGTTTTACATTTCAGACTGCCAGAAGTAACACCATTACAAAATTCTTTAAACATAGGAGATATCTTTCAAAGAGATACATGCATTGCGTCGGTACAGTAACCGGGATGACGCTTGTTCTGTATGTTCTGGTGTGAAGTGGATTGGACAGAGGTTATTAAAATGATCATTCCACATTTTCGCAACTTGTTTTCACTTGATGCTCCTCCAAAATGATTGATTAATTTTGTGTTTGTGGGTGAATAATAATTTTCAGAGTACATTCAAAAGTGCTAACTCATTGTAGATCGCATGGCCTATACATTATTACAAGTAACAATGTTTATGTCATTGTTGCTGCATCACGGACGTAGTACATTAACAACTAGACATATTCAAATGTGCGCACGGGATGTTTGATCAACTTCACATATGAGGTGAAATAACTACAATGAACGTAAACAAACAGGTAAACTACACCAGGTAGGCGTTGAAAGTAGGCCCAGGGTATATTTTTTGTGATGAATACCATATTAAACATACAATGAATAAAATTTCACATGGCTGGAGAATGCTTTACCATTTTTCTCTCATTCGCTATCGCTCTTGGTGGGGAAAATCACGAGTGACCGCAGGTGGCAAGTGATTTTAGAATTTGGATCGTTACCGCTTAAGTTAGTGTTAGATCTGGCCCTTATCCCCTCACATTCTGCGTCACAGTTGAAAGCTCTTATATTCAATCCTCTCACTAATTTTGAAGTCGTTAATTTTGCTTTCTTCCGTACTTATACTGTTTAAAAAAACAAAAAACAAACAAAAACAAAAACAAAAATAAAAAACCCAGAATACCCCCACTGGGCTGGCGCTAGAAATTTTATCGCTTTAGTCGTTTCGGCTAAAGTCAGAAATACTCCATTAGCCAAACAATAATTGTTTTAGCTAAAAATATTCAATATTAGATATTCCTCATATTCAATTAAAAGTATGAACGGTTACATACAAATGCTTTAGCCAGTTTCGCTAATTAATATAGAAAGGTGTCCGTCAAATCACTTTTAAGCCAGTGGTTAGCTGGCTAATGGCAAGCGCTAGCCTAGCCACATAACAAACAATGAAATGAAAGTGTCTCATTTTGTTTACTTTTCATCTACCCCACACTCCTCTTCCAAGGTGATCCAAACGAGACGGTGAATGAACGAGGCTCAAGTGAGTGACATAGGCACAAGTGTCATTGGGTCAGAATCTGTTTCTTGCTGCTCAAACGTTTTGTTCAATAGATTTCAATACAGCTTATTTCAATCAGCAGATAATGTCCAGGGACCGTTTCTGCCAGCATACATAATCATGACCTCTGTGACACCAAGTTCACATCTCACTATCATGTAATGCAGACTTCTTAATATGTTGCAATTTTGGTCTGCTTAGCAGGAGCTTGCCTTTAATTTCTTTGAGCAGCGGGAAAAGATGGATTCCCCACACCATCATGAGTCACCAAAAATTGTACAGCTCAATAGCAGACAATCAGACAAGGGGACATAATTTATGAGAATTAAATGAGCAAACGGATAAGTGGTAAATAAACAGAAAATAATAAGTGACTAACCAAAGCAGATACCACACTTTGAATCAGCATGTCGTCAATCACTTTGCGCTGCATAAAGTCTAGCGCAATAACAAATGAAAAATCAAAATCAGTTTCCATTTTTATAGTCTTTACAATAGTTAGTTGTCTATGTGTCTACACTTTACCATAGATATGTATATAAGGATTACTGATTCCCAGGGCTCGTTCCAACGTGTAACCAGGTTCTATTCAAAATATACATATTATTAATGTTCAACATGATTAATTTCAATACTTGCCTTTTTGGCCACTTTGAGGAATTCATGAAGTTTACACTAAATTTTCACTGTGTAATTCACTGTGGGTTACACACTTGGCTAATAAGAATGCAGAAATTAAAGGTGGAATGGAAAGATGAACCTAAATATCAAAAAGAGTATATCGTCTTCACTTTGATTAATTTGGATACTCGAAATATGAAACCATCATTCTTGAAAAGAATGTCAGTATTGTTGCGAACTGTTATTTATTCAATGGTGTCAATGCGATCACATCTATTGCATTTGTCTGGCTCTTAAATTTTCATGAAACAGAGCCTTTTATTGGTCGAGATTATTCTGTCTATGTTTAAATTGAAAAATCTGTAATTTGGTGTCCTTGCAACCTTTGGAATGGAGGTTTAAATATTTTATTCCATTTCTCCTCAAATTTCATAGCTGGTATTCCATTTTCTAGCTGCTGTTGGAAGAACATAGCAGCTGTTTTGTAATTCCCAGCTTAAGCTTCCACTTGTTACAAATTTTACTGGCATCGATTTACCCTCAGTATATACTTTGCCCATGATTTACACCTCTGCCCTTTTATTTTTGTTTCCTGGCAGGTGACAGTACAACGTCGTAAGAAAGAAATTAACATTGATATAAATCTTTTGTTGAAAAATGTCCTGGACACAGTTCTTGTTCGTTGATTACATCTTGTACAAACATTATATACCTTTCATACCAGTCCTGGTGAAAAAAAAAAAAAGAAAAAAGAAAAAAAGATTTCCCATTGAGTTTAATGTGAAAATTTTACCAGATAAATTCTCTCATTATGTCTTTTGTTGTCTTGGGTGTAGATAACCTTTTACACCTCTTCCTTTTGCGCAAAAATTCTTTATAAAACGGTGGCACATTTTCATCTTCGTAGCCTTTATGCCGAGATGGTTAGAAAGTTTGGCTTCAATAATTTTAGAGATTTTAGACTGCCTGTTTTGCTACTTAATTTTATCTTTTGGCATCATTCTGTTTTGATGTACACCTTTCAGACATTTTAGGCTAGCTTGTTTTCTGTTAGGTCAAACCCCCAGGGGCTATAGGTAGCAAGCAGCTACTGGCGACAGTTACAAGCTTGCCTAACTGTGCTTGATATCTGGTTAAGAAATATTACATATTCGTTGCATTCTCTTGACTTAAATACAAATAATGACTTTCATTCTTTCCTGACTTGCCCTATAATTTAGCTGTTAATATCCAAAGATAATTAGAAAGTTTGGCTACAATAATTTACAGTTTTTAGACTTGTCGGTTTTGCTACTTAACTTTATCTTTTGGCATCATTCTGTTTTAATGTTCACCTTTCAGACATTTTAGGCTAGCTTGTTTTCTGTTAGGTCAAACCCCCAGGGGCTATAGGTAGCAAGCAGCTACTGAGGACAGTTACATGCTTGCCTAATTGGACTCAAAATCCTGTTAAGAAAATTGTTTTGATAACATGTTTTTGACATAAATGCTAATGACTTTCATTCTTTTCTGACATGCCTAAATGAACAGTTACTCGAAATTGACACTTTTTTCTCAAATGTCACAAAACTGACACATTAAGTTGATACATTGATTCAGGGTTGGCAGTCAAATAGAGCTTAATTGTTTGAGGGGTAGGTGTCATCACAGAGTTTGTTTTACATTTCTGGTGCAGGATGTCCATTGTTGCAGTCCTTGTTGGGATTTCCCTTGGTTTGTACAGCTGGTCTAGTTGCAAGTGTTTATTTTACTATCACTGGGAGTGAATATAAGGCCCCAGCTTGTTTCCACTTTAGTTATACACTGGCGGGTGGTTTAACTAGGATAAGCTGTCCAGCTAGAAAGGGTACATATTGGTTCAGGGGTAAGTCCAACTGTTCTTATCTGAACCTGTAAAATTTAGTAATTATGGTTTGTTTGACAGGTATTCTTCTTTCATAATGAAGCTCTGCATTTATAAGCAAAACTTCGCGTATTTAGCTAATTCTTCATTTGCCACGTTCACATTTATTCATTATTATGTGGGTTGTCTTTGCTGAATATTTAGCTAAAGACAAGGAGCCACTACTCAGAGAGACATGTACGGGTAAAAGGCTCCGAAACATGTTGAGTAGTTACCCGCTGAAGACCCTTTAATTTATTTGGGCTGATACAGCCTATGTCAAAATTTTACAGAGGAACGTGTGCAATATGTACAATAGTAATTCCATATGTATATAGGTTAGAGAGGGACAGGTTAGCTTATGGAGAGTAAAGAGTTCGGACTGCGGAATAGGATATTGACTACTAGGAAGTGGTTCTGGGCAAAAAGACACAAATACAATTTAGTCCTTGTTTTAAATAAATAGCTAAGATCAATCTTATCAAAAGAGCCATTGCTTCCTGTTCATCATTTGGAGCTGTTCTGTGCCAGCAATCTCTTAACACACACCAGTTTGTATTTATTATGGAACCAAATAAATGTGTCATAAACACAACCCTAAACAGACAGTAACTCACCGACAGGGGTTTGGCATAAAAAAGTCATCTACTTTTTCTCTTTTTCTTAAATACTTCACTTTTAGTAAATTTATTTATTTATTACCAGGAAAACTTCCCCTTTACAGCGGGGGCACCGATGGAACGGGGTAAATTTCATGATGCGTCCAATATATATGTACAAGTAATTCGTCATCCTTATTGACACAGATAATATGTATACGTTGAAAATTAAGTATCTATAATCAATAATTTGTGATTTGTGTCCTCCGCACCAAAACTAGCGATAAACCACTCATTGGGACAAAACTCTAGAAAGTGTAAGGACAAGTACATTATACATATAACATAAATACAATGTAGAACATACAGCCTCCAGAGGTATAATCATTGAAATAGAGGCATTACAACTGTATGTGTATACAAATCAAATTACAAAATTGTCAATTCACCATGATTGCATACTTATGGAGATGTGGGTTTATATTGGGAGGGGGGGGGGATCCCAAGCAGAGGGAAGTGGGGGGGGGGGGGGAAGCTGCGCTGGCGTAACAAGTACGCCGCAGCGGACACCGGCTCTGCGGGTTTGGCTCCATCTATATTCAATATAATAAAAATCAGACCAGATAAAAAAACTACTAAGTGTCTACATATATTTATAGGGTCCCTTCTTCCACAAACGCTCTTCTAACCTTCCAGGCCTCTGTAATGTATGTTTGCTTGCTGCATCAAAAAACCACCCCACTTCATCCCCGTGATCGAAAGCAAGATCACCAAGCAGGAGAGACAATTTTGAGTTAAGGGAAGACGCAGCAAAAATTCCCCAGGTGTGCCTTTTTTTACCCCTTGATAATTCGTTTTCTAACCATTTCCAACTTTCTTGCCGAATTGAAAGTAGGTTTGGGCACAAAAGACATAAAATGTTGCAGATTTTCACGACCGTTGTGACAGAGTGGACAGTTACTCTCTGTGACTTTTTCCATCTTAAAAGATCCTCTTGAATTCCAAGACACCAGGTTTAAACGTGCACTTTCGAAATATTTCATGGTAAATAAATACTTTTCTCCGAATGAAGATCTCTTCATTGGGATGTCTATTTCGTTCTGTCACTGTTTCATATCAGTTTCATCGCATGACATAAAGAGATTCATATTTTGCAACAAACACGTCAGCAATATCGGCAGGATCTGAAGCATCATTAACCGTGCTAGGCTTATTACCAGAATTTTGCCTTATTTTCCTTACAATATTCCAGAATCAATTTTTTGCATTGGTTAACAGTGCTTCAGCAAGTTTCTTTCCTTTACAGACTTCGCTATTCTTCTAACATATCTAAAAGCGTAGAGATATATAAGTCTTGTTTTGCTCCTTATATTTACAATCATCCCTGACCTACGCCATTAATATCACACGCTTGAGATATATCGTTCATTTAAAAATCAAACGTTCTTATTTTAGAAAAATATGAAGTGAAACAGCATTTTTGAATAGCAATACACGGCAGCTTATTTTGTATTAATTAGAAATATTGTGTTAAGCAAACTATTTTATCACCAGTTCTGTTTGCTTTACAAACCCCAATTTTCGTGTACAGCGTGAGTTCACCTTTCTGCGTTAAAAAGTTACTGTTACCACGGGCCAAATCATAAAGAATACGTCATTGGTGTTAATATTATGCAAATAAAGTAAAAGAGGCATTTTGTTCAATATCACTCATCTTAGATCACCATTTACCAGCCTTTAAATGAAAATCATTTGCTTTGCATTGCTTTGATATATCGCAAACACATCACAGCTCTCTTGGTTGTGATGCTAATCAAATATTGCACATTTTGCTAACTTTATGTACCTTCAGACCATGCTCAAAACATTTCGCTTTGAAGACATTTTCGGCAGTTACATTTGATTATTCGATCACTGCTCTAATATAGAACACAGAGGAAGTTGTTGCACTGCCTTCTACAAAGCTTTGTGTATGTGGTACGAAAATTGACTACATTGCTGTATCGCTATAGGAAAGTCTGCATTGAAATGCTTGTATTCTCAAAATGTCAAAGAAACATTGTACTGGAATCATTTTTCCTATCGCCAAACATGCAACAAGAACCAAATTTCGGAATGAAATATTTTGATAGTTCGGAATAAGTTTCAAATTTGATTGACTGTTCTTTTGGTCTATGTATGTTGGCCATTTTTGGTACTTGGGACTTTTTGATGACTACACGTCTGTGCTGGCCTTACTGTGAGCTTCCACATATATAGTTGCTGTTGACATACCCGAGGTCCATGTTTTATTTACTTTTTAAAAATTCTGATAGGCCAGCCAAAGTTGTACCAGGAATGCAGCCCTGGTGTGGTAACAACTTTAAACTATAGATTCCTACATACCTGATTGGGGTCCAGTCGTTGAATTTCCCACTCCTGGAAACACAGTGACAGTGCTTATATCCCAAAATGATCAAATCAAATATTTAATACGTATGTAATTGCAATCCTGCCAATTGTGGCTCTTATAAGTCGTGAATTTACGAAAAATTAATATTAATAATTGATGTTCAATGCAGTTTCGTCGTGCATCGTCTCAGTAAAAGTGAAGGTTTAATTGTAAGCAGTTGGAGGCTTGCAATCTCACAAAATCTCAAAAGTTATGACATATTTGAACTTAATTTATTTATGACACCATCACCTCGGAAAATGTCAAAACAAACCGCTTCTATTCACCTTAATTGTTATTTTCTTTAGAATTTAGAACTGTAAACAAATAGAGACTTTTCGTTTGGTCAATGATACCAACGTTCAGTGATACTCTTTTTCATCGACAGAACCGCTGATATTTCAGGATCACGGTATTTTATATAAGGATATGTAAATACGGATTGGTGCATTACAACTCTTGCATTCCGATGGATAAAGAATGTTCTTTTTATCAGGGCAGATTTGTAATACTAAAAGCGATTTACGCTAAACGTGCATAGGTTTCTAATATATTAACAAAAAGAGCGTGAAATTTCGATTTTATGATTCTTTCAGATTCCAAGCACGTTTGTCGGAAAGTTTCCATATTTATAGAAAAACGTAATATCGACTCATGTCTTCTTCTCTGTCAGCCATAAATTTCAATCGCAACGTAAACTTGCTATTTCTTTTTGAATGGCATGTTTTGCGATCAGGGTAATGTCGTTGTGTTGGCATGTTTTATGGGGAACACGGTTACACTGTAACATATATGGGTTTGTTAATAACTGCATGTCCCAGGTAGAAATTTTCCTGGATCAGTCTACCAGTCTTATTAAAGTGTGTGTGTGAGCACACACTTTTCTGTTTTTCTAGGAATTCTTTCTTTCTTTCTTTCTTTCTTTCTTTCTTTCTTTCTTTCTTTCTTTCTTTCTTTCTTTCTTTCTTTCTTTCTTTCTTCTTTCTTTCTTTCTTTCTTTCTTTCTTTCTTTCTTTCTTTACAGGCAAATTTGTCCAACATTTCATTTGAAAAGTATTACATGTAGAAACTCCAAACTTGGCACAATTATACTTCTATAGATAAAGTCTGGCCTTTTTATAATGAGAGGTCATGCTTTTCAAAATTATGCAAATGAGGGCTAATTAAAGTTTTAAATCTTCAATATCTTATATACTATAGTAGATCTAGTTCTGAGTGTATAGGAGTTTGATCATAGCAAGGTTAAGGTCATCACAAATGTCAAGGTCATGTCAAGGTCAAAGGTCATGTCAAGGTCAAAGTTCAATTTTAAGCCAAAATGTCATTTTTGAGGTCAAGGTTCGATTCAGGTAGAGGTCATCTCAAGGTCAAAGGTCATTTCAAGGTCAAAGGCCACTTTCCGTGGTAACTTTCTTCTAGCCATACCTTGGTCAATTTTTATCCAATTTTGATCATGTTGGGCTCAAATGGTAGCTATGGTAACACTACACATTTTGAATTTTACATGTGACCTCTAAAGGTCAAAGGTCAAGGTCATTTGGACCTTTAAAAGTTTCATCCAGTCATAACTTGGCCAATTTCCATCCAATTCTAATCAACTTGGACTCAAATTGTAGGTATTGCAACACTGCACATTTTTATAAGAACATGTAACCTCGAAAGGGCAAAGGTCAAGGTCATTTGGCCCTTTGAAAGTTCCATCTTGCCATAACTTGGTCAATTTTTATCCGATTTGGTTCATGTTGGGTTTAAATTTTGGGTATTGTAACACTGCGCAATCTACATGTGATCAACTTTTACTAAGGGGTTGTTGACCATTGCGCACCTAATGAATTAAAACTAAATGTTGTAGCAATTTAAATTATGCTAAATAGCACCATTAGAAATTTTAAATCTTGAATAACTTCAAAGCTATGATAGATAGAGATGCCATTCCAACTTGTACTCCTGTGTTATGGAATAGTTGTACATTGCCACACCAATATGCTTTGAAGACACACACACTGATTTGCTATGCAGCAAATCATCTTTTCTAGTTTAAAATTGTATTTATTGCCCCTTTCAGTGAGCGACTTTGTATGCTTTGGCCCAGTTCGGGCATGCTTTGTAATAAAGATTGTTCTCTTAAAGATAATAAAATACCCCATGAACAGTGTTCAGAAACATTTTGAGTGTGTAGACATCATGGACCAGCGAATTATTTCTCCTTCTATGCAGCCTTGTTGCTAAAACCAAAGACAAGAGTTCCCTTGTCCCCGGATAATAAAT
>OZ026612.1:138451262-138566262 GCA_964020975.1 Hermodice carunculata
TTTATTTTTAATTCATTAGGTACGCAATGGTCAACAACCCCCTACAAGAAGTTGGAATGACATATCTATCGATTATAGTGTTAAAGATATTCAAAATTGAAAATTTCGAATACTGCTAATTAGCATAATTGAAATTGCTACAACTTTTGTTTTAGATTCATTACATGCGCAATGTTCAACAACCCCTATTAAAAGTTGAAATGACATCTCTATTTATAATAGTTTTGAATATATTCAAATTTTAAAATTTCAAATGCTGCTAATTAGCATAATTTAAATGGCTACAACTTTTGCTTTAGATTCATTACATGCACAATGGTCAATTACCCCTAGTAGAAGTTGGAATGACATCTCTATCTATCATACTTTTGAAGATATTCAAGATTTAAAATTTCAAATGCCCCTAATTTGCATAATTTTAAACATCTTCATTCCTCTGTATGAAACGGTCAAACTCCTTGTATGGAGGTACAATCATGCCAAGTTTGGAGTTTCTATGTATAATAGTGTCCGAGAAAGGTGTCGGACAAATTTGCTGGTAAAGAAAGAAAGAAAGAAAGAAAGAAAGAAAGAAAGAAAGAAAGAAAGAAAGAAAGAAAGAAAGAAAGAAAGAACTCGAGGAAAAACAGAAAAGTGTGTTCACACACACACTTTAAATAGGGAAGGTTTGTGCTGCAATCATTGTCAGCAAACTTTCTCCACAAAGAACTATCTAGGGTACCTATCGCTAAAGCCACTGGTTCGGGTGGACTCTGGATTATTAAACGTCGCAGCTCCTCACATACCTGTTCAATGTATTGCTCAAATGTGCCACAGTACAAAATAAATGGAAGCAGGCAAATGTCTTCGTTCCACCACACAAAAGTGGAAGCAGAAATGACACAAACAGTTATCGGCCTATCTTGATTCTGCCTATTGTATCCAAATTACCTGAGCGACCTGTTCATGATCAGCTGTATCGTTTCCTCAAGAATAAACTCCTTATTAGATGACATTTCGAATTGTGTCCAGGTTTCTCCACAAACACATCTTCGACTTATCTAAGAGACACTATTCTTCACCAAATGGATTCAGGAAACTACACTGGAGGGATCTTTATAGACTTGAAAAAGGCAGTCAATACAATTGATCATATCATATTTCTGAATAAATTATGTCTCCCGGTGGAAGCCGGGGGACATATTGTTTTAGTGCCCGTTTCTTCTTCTTCTTCTTCTTCTTCTTCTTCTTCTTCTTCTTCTTCTTCTTCTTCTTCTTCTTCTTCTTCTTCTTCTTCTTCTTCTTCTTCTTCTTCTTCTTTCCGTGCGATAAGTCTTGAAGGACTTGACAGAATTTGATGAAACTTGGTAGGATTATGTATCTAGGCAAGACCTAGGTTGGGATTGTATTTGGATGACCTTGACCTAATTTTCAAGGTCACAGGGTCACTTATGTGAAATTGGTTTCCGTTCGATAAGTCATGAAGAACTTGATGGAATTTGATGAAACTTGGTAGGATTATGTATCTAGGCAAGACCTAGGTTGGAATTGTATTTGGATGACCTTGAGCGAATTCTCAAGGTCACAGGGTCATTTATGTGAAATTGGTTTCCGTTCGATAAGTCTTGAAGAACTGAATGGAATTTGATGAAACTTGGTAGGACTATGTATCTTGGCAAGACCTAGGTTGGGATTGTATTTGGGTGACCTTGACCAAATTTTCAAGGTCACAGGGACATTTATGTGAAATTGGTTTCCGTTCGATAAGTCATGAAGAATATGATGGAATTTGATGAAACTTATGTGAAATTGGTTTCCGTTCGATAAGTCATGAAGAACTTGATGGAATTTGATGAAACTTGGTAGGGTTATGTATCTTGGTAAGACCTAGGTTGGTATAGTATTTGGATGACCTTGGGCAAATTTTCAAGGTCACAGGGTCACTTATGTGAAATTGGTTTTCGTGCGATAGGTCTTGAAGAACTTGACAGAATTTGATGAAACTTGGTAGCATTATGTATCTAGGCAAGACCTAGGTTCGAATTGTATTTGGATGACCTTGAGCGAATTCTCAAGGTCACAGGGTCACTTATGTGAAATTGGTTTCTGTTCGATAAATCTTGAAGAACATGATGGAATTTGATGAAACTTGGTAGGATTATGTATCTAGGCAAGACCTAGATTGGAATTGTATTTGGATGACCTTGAGCGAATTCTCAAGGTCACAGGGTCATTTATGTGAAATTGGTTTCCGTTCGATAAGTCTTGAAGAACTGAATGGAATTTGATGAAACTTGGTAGGACTATGTATCTTGGCAAGACCTAGGTTGGGATTGCATTTGGGTGACCTTGACCAAATTTTCAAGGTCACAGGGACATTTATGTGAAATTGGTTTCCGTTCGATAAGTCATGAAGAATATGATGGAATTTGATGAAACTTGGTAGGATTATGTATCTTGGAAAGACCTAGGTAGGGATTGTATTTGGATGACCTTGAGCGAATTTTCAAGGTCACAGGGTCACTTATGTGAAATTGGTTTTCGTGCGATAAGTCTTGAAGGACTTGACAGAATTTGATGAAACTTGGTAGGATTATGTATCTAGGCAAGACCTAGGTTGGGATTGTATTTGGGTGACTTTGACCTAATTTTCAAGGTCACAGGGTCACTTATGTGAAATTGGTTTCCGTGCGGTAAGTCATGAAGAACATGATGGAATTTGATGAAACTTGGTAGGGTTATGTATCTAGGCAAGACCTAGGTTGGGATTGTATTTGGATGACCTTGAGCGAATTCTCAAGGTCACAAGGTCACTTATGTGAAATTGTTTTCCGTGGGATAAATCTTGAAGAACTTGATGGAATTTGATGAAACTTGCTAAGATTATGTATCTTGGCAAGACTTAGGTTGGGATTGTATTTGATGACCTTGACCTAATTTTCAAGGTCACAGGGTCATTTATGTGAAATTGGTTTCTCTGCAATAAGTCTTGAAGAACTTGATGAAAATTGCTAGAGTAATGTATCTAGGTGAGAGCTAAAATAGGATTGTAATTTTCAAGCAAACTTGGTCATTTGTAATTTGTTATCACCTGTAGCTTATTCAGAAACGTAAGTGTAAGACATTTGATTTTCTGTTGGAAAATCAGTCTGTTCTAGTTTTCAAATGGTATCAGGGGAACCGAGCACAAATGATTTCATACCTATCTTTCAGGTCGAAGCAAAAGCTGTATGTGTAAATGGTTGTCTGGCTGACATGCTACCAATATCCACTGGTGTCCCGCAAGGTGCCATCTTGGGCCCGTTTCTCTTTTCACTTTTTAAAAATGACCAGCCAGACGTCCTAGCGAAGTGGACAATAGTCTGTCATGCTGACGATACGGCGGTATTGTACAGTCATCGGCAGGTCTCGAAGGTCAAACCTACACATTGTGTCAAAATGGTAAGTAGCATATCATTTGACCGATAATAATAACCAAACCAATGCCATTTATTTGGGAGCAGTGTGAGGCTCGGACATGCTGAGCCACTAAATCTCTGCAGAGATGGTCAAATCAGTGAGCGGTACAGTTTTTGTATCTTGGGGTTTGGCTTGGAAGCACACCAACTTTTATCTGCTCACTTTACAAAAACATTTGCCAAGATTAGATCCAAATTGTACTTGCCTAGTAGCATTTCCAAATATCTCTGATTGTAGCCTAGAAAAACTTAGTTCCTAACCCCCCTCCCCCAATTAAATTCTTTGTTTAACTGTGCAAAAGAGCAGGAAAATTGGTGCTAGGTGTCCCACGGTGTACACCAACAACACATGTCTTGGATTCACTTGGTTGGCCCACACTGGAGACTAGATGGAAAAACAATAAGTGCTACTTGTTATTCGATGTTTTTCAGGACAAATCTCCTTTTATCTCTACGGAAATTTTATATTAAAAAATCAGAGCTATTCCTGTTCTACTGCGGTAGCCACTAATCATGGTTTGACAAACCGGTTTGGTGCCGGCCTTACTTGGAATTCCCTTCAGACTGACACCAGGCACGCTACATTACCAGCAAATTTTAAGTCCAAGTGCAGGGGGGACATTGGATTGAAGACCGACAACTCTTCAACAGTATATGTTGGTCGTCGATGGATTTGACTGGTAAAGACGTTCTGTTTCTTGTGTAATTTATAGGTTTTATGAATATCTCATGCATATATATATATGGAATTTTTACAATAATTGTACTTGATATCTGGTGAAGAAATATTATAGTTTGATTGCATTCTCTTGACTTAAATACTACTGACTTTCATTTTTTCTGACTCGCCCTAAAAATTTTGCTGTTAATATCCAAAAGATTATTAGAAGGTTTGGGTACAATAATTTACAGTTTTTGTACTTGCCTGTTTTGCTACTTAATTTCATCTGTTGGTATCATTCTGTTTTAATATTCACTTTCAGACATTTTAGGCCTTCCGTTTTTTCTGTAAGGGTAAGCCCCCCTGGAGCTAATGGTAGCAAGCAGTGGCCTACGACAGTTACAAGTTTGCCTAATTGTACTTCAAATCTTTGTGAGAAAAATTGTTTTGATAACATGTTCTTGACATAAATGCTTATGAATTTCGTTCTTTTCTGACATGCCTTAATGCACATTTACTCAATACTAAAACTTTCTCAGAATTGGCAGTATTTTCTCAAATGTCAAACCTGACACATTACGTTGAAACATTAACTCAGGGTTGGCAGTGAAATAGAACTTAATTGTTTAGAGACGTTCAAAGTTAGGAGTAGGTGTCATCATGGAGTTTGTTTTACATTTCTTGTGCAGGATGTCCATTGTTCCTGTACTTGTATGATTTCCCCTGTTTTTAAAAGGTGGTCTAGCTGCAACTGTTTATGTTACAATCAGTGGGACTGAATACAATGCCCCAGTTCAGGGCCATAGCCAGCCTTCTAAAATAGACGAGGCAAAGGGTACTCGTGGGGGGTGGGTTTGGGAGGGCGGCATGCCCCCCTCCCAAGATTGAAAACTTCTGAAAAATGGCACATAAAACGGTGTAATTTAGTGGGTTTTGAAGGAAAAAAAAAGACTTTATACAATAATATAATTCTCAAAATTTTACTTACATCATTTTATATGAATTGAATT
The DNA here is from genome assembly GCA_964020975.1 of Hermodice carunculata. NCBI lineage: Eukaryota > Metazoa > Annelida > Polychaeta > Eunicida > Amphinomidae > Hermodice > Hermodice carunculata. The sequence goes on from OZ026612.1 coordinate 138,456,371, forward strand.
TGGTCCTACAACTACTAGGGCAAAGATACAAGTAATTATTGAAAAAATATGCCTTCTGTGATGCTCTTATCTTCTATCACTATGAGTGACTCAAAGTCTTAGTTACAATAGGGTCTTTTTGTTTTTGTTGTGTATAATAACTTGAACTTAACAAGTCTTGTTGAGGCTAAATAAACTATTTCTATGTTAATCCTAACATCATCAGCCAAAATTCAGAGGAGGCAAGCGCCTCCTCTGCCTCAGCCTGGCTACGGCACTGTATCACTTCTTTTAATGTGAAATGTTAGAGAATACTCTGGACTTCACATACATGGGATAAAATAAAATACTATGCCTAAACACGAGATGAAGAGGTAGGGGGCGGAAGACCAAACCCGCCATCCGTGCACTGACCACGAGTGGCCGTGGGCCGCCCTACTGAACCAAGGCAACACAACTTTCGTTGCCAAGCTTAACGTAACGGGGCCCGCAGGGCCGCCTCCATGACGTCACACTTTGAAACCAAACTGTCGCTGTCGCCGTTTGACAGATCGCTGAATAATGTTTTCCGTACTTCAAAGGCTTTTTTATTCATGTGATTGGCCAAGAATTGATTGACAACCTTCCCAAATGTTAAGGGACGATGTTTACTACGTTTTGTACAAATATCAGCTCAACTTGAGCAAATGGTATTGTTTCAAATGATCAACATCAAAGACCTTTGAAGCTGGTTTTCTCAGAAAGGATAATAGGGCGAGAACCCCACCTAAGAATGGTTAGGCCTATTTCAAGAAACGGCTGGGCGAAATTTAATCCGGTTAACGGCTTTTGATTCTGTAATGTCTGAACTGCAAAAACGATTCAGCGATTTCCTAAATTTTTCTTCCTTCTTTTTTTATGAAATGAAAAAAATGAACATACTGAAAATCAAAGGGAAAATTGAAACGTCAAACTGAGGATGGATAACAGAAAAACGAAACCAAACATAAAAAATCACAGGGTCGCTTTTTGTTGCCAATATGTCAGGATTAAGATGCAAGTTTAATTATGATTTTATCACAAATAATTCGTAACCTTGTCAACCTTGTCTATCATTTGACGGCTACTAATACTACCTACCTCCATGGTAAGTAAAGCGTTAAGTTTATCAGTCAGTCCGGAGATATAAGAATTATAATTAATGCACTCCCGACCACTCTATCTTGAGCATGGACAAGACTTCAGGCCTTTATATGATGAGTGTTTGAACAGGTCACTTTGGTTTCCTTTCCCGTGTTGAATCTGCAGAGTCAATTGCGATCAGGTTGACAAATGATTGCTTACATTATAGGAGTCCAAAAATACAGTCGCACAAGAACAAATAATATTCAGAACGTGGGTCATACAGAGACCATGGCCAATCCAGCTGTTATTCCCGTTGCCATGGCAAAAGAATGTACACTTGATATGCTGCGGGTATGAGAAATCCACCAGTTTTAAATCATTTGCTGCAGCCATGCAATATACAACTGGTCTCATTAAGCCCATCATTACCATTTCTTGTACAATTTTTGTTTCATAGGAAGTCGTGCATTTAAGTCACAAAAAACTTTTACCTAGGCAGTCACACCATTATTGATCAATAACTGATGCACTACATCTAGTGTTTCCATGTGTCCATTTACAGTATCACAAGGATCTGGCATGCATACACACAGAATGACCCGAAGTAGAGAGTTATTACGATCAGTAGGAACAACGGATATCACTCGGTCACTACGGATTTCTAATTCATGGCAGGTGATGCCAGGTATATGCTGGCACACAAATGCCATACCGCCAAATTGGTGGCCGGAGTATGAATTAAAATCTTTGTCATTCATGCTGGATAATAATAAATACAATAAAGCGATAGCCCAAATCCAACCAAGCATTAATACCTTTGTTGTCAAGTTGTAATAGAGAAGAGCGCAAGAGTAAAAGCTTCCCTATACATATGCTCTCTACAGGGCTCTTCAATCTGGAGGGCCAGAATTCTGCATCTACATTACTTACCATTGTACTTTGTACCTAGATAACATTGAAACTAGTCGCTGAAGAAGCATCAAATTTGCCTTGGTAAATTTACGTGTATAACTAGAGGCCCATGGGCCTAATGCTCTGCTGGCACCGTGCCATCGTGGCTATCTTACACCTGTTCATTTCAAAGCTGTGAGTCCACGAGTGGCTTCTGAACATATAAAGCTTAATGTAAAAATGTCCACCAGATGGTACTTCGCTCCACATGTAATCATAGCTTATTTGTGCAACTCCTGTGTTGAATTTTGTTGCATGTGCCAAGACAACAATGAGTGAGTCCCTAACTTTATGTTCTCAGTGACCTTGGGACAGAAAATCAAGGACACCCATATAGGCCTGCCTGCTGTTGTGCTGACATTGCCATTGAAGACCAAGCTACAGCCTGCCAATACAAAATCACCTCTTTCAACTTTACAGGCATGGTGACCTCATAAAAATAGATCAAGGTCACTGATATTATATATGATTCTAGCTTTGGACATTGTCTATATATCCTGTAAATTTGGCAAGTCTAATCCAATTAATTTTCGAGATATGGAATTTTATATCTGAAAACATATTTTGGCTCATAATTTCCATCAAATTATAGGTGGTGCCACTAATATCACTACCAACTTTTACTTTTACCTCCCCCCCCCTTCCCCCACAACCCCACCAAATTTGGGGAAGATCTGCAACAAATTAAAGATGCTAGAATGTTCACAAGATTTTCATATTTTGACCCCTATATTGCATAATATTGTAGGTCGCCACCCTTATCGAAAAGAACCTAGATTTTTTATACCCTCTATAAGTCTTGAAAGTTATATTGGGCTAACTTGAAAACTGTGGACAGTATTGCGGTTGCAAGATTTTCACATTTTGACTTGTATATTACATAATACTACAGGAGGGCCCACCAACATTAATGTAGACAAAGCTTTTTATACACTTTATAACTCCTAAATCCCATCTCAAGAATTGTGGGGTGCAGAACATTAACGAGATGACCCCAATATTCAAACTGGCCATTTGAACTATAACTCATTTTTTAAAAATGTTATGTTCAAAATATGCGCCCAACATCTAGCTGTCCATATATAGTCTGTTTGTTCAAATCGGGTAATAACTTTTCGAGTTATTGAGGAAAAACAATAAATTTAGACAAGCGCCAAACTCCATAATTATTGGATCACAGTGACCTAGAAAGCAGGTCACCAAGTTCAGTTTTATGTGTTATGTAATCAAGTGCAATTTTGATCTGGAGGCTCAATTCTCTTTGCCATTGATGCCCAAGCTACAGTCGGCCATTACAAAATCACCTTTTCAACTTTACAGGCACGGTGACTTCACAAAATAGGTCAAGGTCACTGATATAACATAACATTCTACCTTTGGCCAAGGTCTATATATCATATAAATTTGGCAAGTCTAATCCAATTACTTTTCCAAATATGGAATTTTACATCTTCAAACAAATTTTGGCTTATAATTTCTGCCAAATTATATGTGGCGCCACTAGTATCATCAGCAACCTAGATTTTGACCTCCCCCACAATCCCATTAAATTTGGTGAAGATCCGTAAAAAAACTAAAGATGCTAGAGTGTTCACAAGATTTTCACATTTTGACCCCTATATTACATAATATAATGTAGGTGGCGCCACGAATATCGAACTCGCCCTAGATTTTCATACAGCCCATAAGTCCTGAAAGTAACATTGGGCTAACTTGAAAACTGTGGACGGTTTCGCGCTAACGAGCAAAAGTTTATGCATGGACGGACGGACAGACATGAGCGGTCGCATAAGCTCTGCGACATTTGGTCAGCAGAGCTAACAAAAAAGCACCCAAAAAATTATACATGTATTCCCTTTGCTGCGCTAGAAACGAATGTATTTGAGGCTACTTGAGCATAGAAACTAATGGGAATACAAACGTCTAGTCGCCCACACGAATTGTGTGTATTCAACTGAAAACACTCAACATTGATTATATTGACCTCTTCTAGTCTGACGGCCTTAGCCACTTTTCATAAAAAATAAAATATGAGGGTTTCTAAGCATCTGCAAAATGTGATAAGCTGACTGTTCATAGCCATAATAGTTAGAGTTTTCACAGATAACCAGGACATTACTAAAGTCACTTAACAGGTCAATGGTTATTATCATTTGGACAGTCCAACCAGTGATTATCTTGCGTAGACTGTCATGTGTTTTGCTGCCTCACTCCTCATCATCCCACCAGCTTTGGTTGCTGTAGGTGGTTCATTAAAGTCTCTTTGGTTGAGTAGCCACTGATCGCAGTCACTCTCTCTCTGTCATGCTACTGTGTGTCTCTGTCATGCTACTGTTTGACTTTCAGGTCAGCCGGCAGCTTTTTCTGGAAGGGGTTTTGGATTTTGAAGATATTGACATTGCGATGGAGCGAAAGTGACTGAGCGGGGAGTGGGGTTTAGGAGGGGGTCTTGGGGAGTAGGGTTTAGGCGGGAGTCTTGGGGAGTAGGGTTTAGGAGGGAGTCTTGGGGAGTAGGGTTTAGGAGGGGGTCTTGCCCCCTCCCCTTGTTCATTGTGGTCGATTTTGATGAGAAATGGAATCTCATCTCGTCGTGTTTATGAATGTCACTTGAAAAATGTACTTTTCTTTTAGGTAGAAAGACATATTTTTCGTCCCATCTGTTTCAAACTTGTCAAATAGTAACTTTAATCTGTCCACCATAGTCCTACTGTTCAAATTTTGATTTTATTATTTGTAACATTGAAATTAAACTTCTGCTATCAAAAGCCCATCACCAAAGTTTGCATGCGCAAATTTGTCTTACCTCATTGCAGGATAAAACTGTCAAACTAGGTATAAAGCGCCAGTCCATGTCAAACGTATTAAACTTGGTATTTCATAATGTTGAGATAGGACAAAATAATATTTTTGAGGTAAAGGTAAAAGTACATTTCTAAAGAAAATGTTCAAACAGGGAAAGTTACCATTTCTCAGACGCGTTTTAGTTGACACATGATATCAAATAGTCTCTCTTTTAATGCATCTAGGATTTTTGGACCAAAAGATTATAAACATAAACACTTTCATTGGGATATTTTGAAAAATACAAAATTTTGGCACCACCAATTTTGAAAATAAGATGACCTAGTTTCTCTCAAGTAGTAGAAGTGCCTCCCCCAAGCCACCTTAAAAGCGATTGGTGCCATGACAACAGTGTTTTACTTAAAAGTGAACCTTGAAAAAGCAAGCACTCAGGACATATTTTCAACTGCAGGTAAAACTTAAACAGTCAGACTCTAGACTCTTGTTAATTTAATTTTAAGAAATCAGTTATTGGCATGTTGCTCGCTGTAAACACATGCTGATTAGACTCTTACGAGTAGCGAGATTCAGTAATAGGGATTCTTAATGACGATTACGACAGCTGCTGGGTTTCTGACTTGTAATATGTTTACATATACCCCATGAACATGCACATTTAAAGCGCAGAAATGTTAAGCTGTAATTCATACATGAATTTGTCTATGACGTACACGTAATAATAATACAATAACACGTAAGGTCATAAAATTGTACATGGAAAGTGTTCTATATAGTTAAAAAAAACTTTACACAAACCACATTAACTGATAGCAATGCCGTTTTAAATTTAAAGGAAGTCTCGCTTGGGTAAATGATGACCAAGTTTGATGAATAAGTGTACCCATTTGAAGATGTGGCAGAAATGAGGAAAATCATTTCATTTTGTAAAGCATCGTGACCTTGACCTGAAGGTCATTCACAATCACGTGAAAAAAAAAATCCCTAAATCTATGGAGTATCTGTACCAAAAGTTTCAAGTGAATCTGGCTCACGATTTTGAAGAAGTCAAAATATGAACCACCATTGCAAACTTGATTGACTTACATGGTAAGCAAAAGGAATGCAAAAATTAACAAACAAACAAAACTAGCAAAGAAGATTTGCTTCAGAGCAAATTTGTCTGTGTGCCTTCAAAAGTTGTAAATATTAAATACTACAACTTTTATCCTTTGGTACTTCACATTTCATTAAGCTTATGGCTGCATTCAAATTTAAAAGTCCAAATGACCTTGACCTTCACAGGTCACATGTAAATTGCGCAGTTTTACAATACCAACAATTTAAGCCCAACATGAACCAAATCGGATGAAAATTGACTAAGTTTTGGCAAGATGAAACTTTCAAAGGGCCAAATGACCTTGACCTTTGCCCTTTTGAGGTTACATGTTGTTACAAAAATGTGCAGTGTTGCAATACCTACAATTTGAGTCAAACATGATTAGAATTGGGTGGAAATTGGCCAAGTTATGACTGGATGAAACTTTCATGGTACAAATGACCTTGACTTTTGACCTTTAGAGGTCGCATGTAAGTTTAAAAAATGTGCGTTATTACAAAAGCTACAGGTTGAGCCCAACATGATGAAAATTGGATAAAAATTGACCAAGTTATGGCTAGAAGAAAGCCACCATCGAAACTGGCATTTGACCTTGAGATGACCTCTACCTGAAGTAAACCTTGACCTCGAAAATGACATTTTGGCTTAAAATTGACATTTGCCCTTGAAATGTCCTTGACTTTTGAGATGACCTTTAGCTTGCTATGATCGAACTCCTTTATACTTGGAACCACATCTACTATAGTATATAAGATATTGATTTTAAACTTGAATTAGCCCTCATTTGCATAATTTTGAAAAGCATGTCCTCTCATTATTAAAAGGCCAAACTTTATCTATAGAAGTATAATTGTGCCGAGTTTGGAGTTTCCACATGTAATACTTTTTAAATGAAATGTCGGACAAATTTGCTTGTAAAGAAAGAAAGAAAGAAAGAAAGAAAGAAAGAAAGAAAGAAAGAAAGAAAGAAAGAAAGAAAGAAAGAAAGCAAGCAAGAAAGAAAGAAAGAAACTGGAAAAGAAGATTTGCTTCAAAGCAAATCTGTCTGTGTGCCTTCAAAAGTTGTTAATATTAAATGCTACAACTTTTATCCTTTGGTACTTCACATTCCATTAAACTTATGGCTGCATGCAAATTTCAATGTCCACATGACCTTGACCTTTAACCTTTACAGATCACATGCAAATTGCGCAGTGTTAAAAAACCCACAATTTAAGCCCAACATGAAATAAATCGGGTGAAAATTAACCAAGTTATGGCAAGATGAAACTTTCAAAGGATCAAATGACCGTGGCCTTTGCCCTTTTGAAGTTATGTGTTCTTATAAAAATATGCAGTGTTGCAATACTTACAATTCGAGTCAAACATGATTAGAATTGGATGGAAATTGGCCAGGTTATGACTGGATGAAACTTTCATGGTACAAATGACCTTGACTTTTGACATTTAGAGGTCACATGTAAAGTAAAAAGATGTGCAGTGTTACAATAGCTACAATTTGAGCCCAACATGATGAAAAATGGATAAAAATTGACCAAGTTATGGCTAGAAGAAAGCCACCATTGAAACTGGCATTTGACCTTGAGATGACCTCTACCTGAAGTGAACCTTATCCTCAAAAATGACATTTTGGCTTAAAATTGACCTTTGTACTTGACATGACCTTTGACCTTGAAATGACCTTGACTTTTGAGATGACCTTTACCTTGCTATGATCCGACTCCTATAAACTCAGAACCACATCTACTATAGTATATAAAGTATTGAAGATTTAAAACTTTAATTAGCCCTCATTTGCATAATTTTGAAAAGCATGACCTCTCATTATAAAAAGGCCAGACTTTATCCATAGCAGTATAATTGTGCCAAGTTTGGAGTTTCTACATGTGATACTTTTCAAATGAATTGTTGGACAAATCTGCCTGTAAAGAAAGAAAGAAAGAAAGAAAGAAAGGGAGGAAGGAAGGAAGGAAGGAAGGAAGGAAGGAAGGAAGAAAGAAAGAAAGAAAGAAACAAACAAAGAAAAAAAGAATTCCTACAAAATCAATATGTCTGTGTTGGCACACAGACATAAAAAAGAAAGAAAGAAGAAATAAAGAATTCCTAGAAAAACAATATCACAGTAATCAACAGGAATCTGTGCAGTTTGACCTATCAAGGTCACCAAGGTTTAAAATATACCATACAAATTGAAAGCCCATAGGTACTTTCCTCTTAACGTTTTAAAGTACCATTGGGCCTGATGTACCATTAAGGAGGTATAAGCCAATATCTGAAAATTGCTGGGTCAGCATAAAAATGCAGCAAGGATTTGACTATGACCTTTGACCTTAAAGTTACATTTTATGTGGGAAAAATTTCCCAGACCCATAGATTATAGGTCAACGTGACAGAAATAAAAGGAAAATAAGACATGTGGCGGCAGACCATGGGACTAAACACTAAATGCATCCCGCACCCAAGTATGGAGGATGCATAACATCAGTTTTAATCATCTAAATACGATTATATTAAAACAAAACCTGCTTTCCTACAGTTCATCACTGAACATTGAATTACATGGACACTCACCCATGTGCTTCTATTTACAATGATCGATTTGTCGCGTTTCTTTTCGTCCCCAAAGCAGAAGAGCGCTGTGCATCTTAAATGGAATTTTGGTCGGAGTTGTTGATGGAGTGACATGACAACTCCTGTAAAGTTGCCTGAACAACAGTAAATGCACTATAGAACAGTCATGAGAAGTTACGGTGACATGGACACAGGAGAAAATGCATTATTAGGCAAGTACTTGTGTTTGAATTTGCTGCTCAAATGATCGGACTTTTTGCCAGATTTGACAGAATTCCAACTTTGGTGATTATTGTTGACATGCTGCAGTAAAAATACATGGACTTCAGTGGACAAAGTGTCAGATTTACCAACTAGATACAGGGGTCGATCATAATTGAGGATTTCAGTATGTTTGTATCCGAGGAAAGCTGCAAATAAAGACAAACTTATATTTCGAACAGTGCCTCAATGTGAACCTGGTTTCCACCCGTTCTCTCTTGGGGGTTACCATAGGCCGTGCTTGGAATCAGTCACCCTTCCACTGCGAGCCCCTGTGATCAGATCTGCCCTGAACCCTCTTGCTGACCTCCACGTACAGGAAGTCCTGAATGTGACATGTATATTTACCATTTGTATGCTTTTGATACTTTATGAATAAAAACAGAATATCGAAGTTTCTTTTTTTTCAAGTTTAATCTCTGAATGAGACAATATATATTACATTTACAACAAATAGTATGCAATGTTGTTTATATAAATAATTATATTCATTCTGTATTCATTGGCCATTTTGATTACCCTCACAAGTGAACCTGCTAGACGATACACAATTTGCCTTTGAATCAGAAGATATAAAAATGTTGCCTAACAAAATAAATGTACACAAATTTTCAATTGTTTTTACACCAGATCATAATGCTTAAAATGATTTTATCTACAAAACTGAACAAAACACGGGAACATCTATTCTGTAACTTGCTTAAAAAGTGTTGATTCCTTTAATTAGTATGAAGCTTTTATTTTTCGCCTGATTCTAGCCCCTTTAATAAAGCCTGTGTCAACAACTTTCCTTGGAAAGCTGTTGATGTGAGGAATGTAATCTCGATTGGTCTCATATACAATACTCAGTTACACTGTTTCTCATTACGGTTGAAAGGAGTTGAAAAAACTGAAGCATACAACATTTGCCCCCCAGCCTGTTTCTGCTGGTGTGTGTGTGGGGGGGGGGGGGGGGAGGTTTAAACCTTACTTCCATACTACCACTCACAAATTTCCATATAGAACTTATTCAAGCTAATCATAAGGGATTGGTTACCATTGTTCCCAAAAGAACTTATCAAAGGTAATGATAATGGATTGGTTACCACTGTTTCCAAAAGAACCTATCCAAGGCAATGATAATGGGCTGCTTACAATTGTTTGCAAAAGATTTGCAGTCTGCAATGCCAACTTGTTGAATTTTTATGAACTTTATAAGCTTCTGCTTCTTCCATATTTTTCATTTTTTTAAAGTAACTAGTGATAAGTTAAACACAAGTAGGTTGTGAAGTATCCCTAAATATCAGATTTCACTCTTAAGTTACAAATTCATGCAGCTGTGTGCCACCTTGTTTATCCTAGCTCTACCTGACTGCTACACTGGTACAATCCCAATAGTGCCAATGAAAGGCAATCCAGTTGCCAAATCTGGAGCATGCAATTCATGTAAAAAAAAGGGACAATCCATGTGAAGTATGCTTTTAATTATCTGCACTTGTTACACCTTGTCTACACTTCTCAGAACAGCTGTTCTTGTACTTATACATTACACGGCCTGGAACAGAACCCTACAGACCAATACTTCATAGTCTCAACACAATAGCTTGTATATTGACATTTATGTACATGTAACTCCCAAGTTTTTATCAACCACTTAGTTCCTGGTTAAGTACCTTCAATAAAACACAAGATGAACTTGGCATGGTACATTTTACAGCACTTTACAAAGAGAAGAGGACTTAACTTAAAACATGTCCTTATATACACTAGACTTCTTATTTAACATCAGAGAAGCTATATATATATTCTCTTAAGGTATACATTTGGATTAAACTATATGTATGTGTTAAAAAATTGAATTTCAACTGCTGAATTAAAAAACTTTTAATTTTACTTGTTTTTGCAGAAAGACAAAAAATATTACAAACGCCAAAAATGGGAGACATTGTTTTCTTATGGAGAATCAAACAGTACACTTCTAGCAGCAAAAACCATATTTTAAATTTTGCATTTGGGTTTTCTTTACAGAAAAAAAAACAACATGATGTTCAAATTAAAATTAAACTTTTTACATTTAAAAAAAAAATCAAACAGCAATAAAATGGAAAATAACCCCTTTTTTCAAAAATTTAAAATACAGTTTTGGCGGGCATAATGTGTTCCTTTATTTGACACCATAAACTTAATCTGAATTTTATTTCTTAAAATGCCATTTCAAATTTTACACAATATTTAACAATTGTAATTTAATTTAATTGTATCAATAGTGATACATGTGTACTACAATTTTATACTCCGTGCTAGAATCAATCATGATGCTATGCTTTCTTTTAGAAAATATTTATTTTTAGGGTAATAGAAGATAAACATGAACAAAAATTAAACATTTATACATGAGAGTCATGGAGTGTAGCACAGCCTTAACAACAGCTGACATAAGAAGAATTACATCATTCACTTACAAGTTCACATTCTGCTATTTTTGTTGTTAATATGGTCTCAACCAAATACATGATACTGATGTTGCTATCCAAGGTACATACATACATTTTAACTATGCATCCAAATGTGTGTATGTATGTACACCTTTGACAGATACATGCATTCAAGTTAAGAAATTCTGTTCATATATATATATATATATCAGTCAGCCCTCCTCAACATGACATTTGTTATAATAGAATATTTGAATTCCAAGGAAAAAAAACATGGGAACAAACTAACACAAAGCTAATTCCATTTTTCATTTGTTGAATATTCAAGTTCCAACTCTGACAGTCATTGTTGGGAACAAAAGTGCATTTGCTTTGCAATATCTTTCCTTTACACGAAGAAATTGTCGTAGGTGACACCTACCAATCATGCACTAATTAGTCAGAACACCCCAGTCTTACATAACCATGCGTGTAAATTAACCCTTTGGCTTTCATCATACTTCACAGGTGCCACCAACAAAACCCAGGAGGATGCACTTGTCCTTTCACGAAAAAAAGGAAATCATCAGTTCACTTCATTTTATTTCAATTTGTGCTGAAATACTTTGATCCTATGACATAAATAACTGCCACCAACGTGGTCTTTGTAGTGACCGTTGACTGTATATGTATGTATATGTATATATATATATCCTGCACTTGCATGTGCCTTGCATTTTGTCATGGTCTCAAGTCATCACACCTGAGGCTTACCAAGCAGAGAATTCATTGTTCAAACAGACAAGTCACTAAAATTATCTCTTCCCCACTCTGATTACTCCAGTTTTTAATCTTTCTGACCAGAAGCCTGGCCTCTTTTGGGGAAACTTATAAAAAGGTCACTGACTTCAGTGAATTCTTTGACAAAGTTCATGCTTGATTTACACACAAACAAAGAACAAAAAAGAAAGGAAACAGTAGTTTGGGGTTTCATAATGGAAACAATAGCACTGCGTCACACCTTCCATGAACAACTTGCTAAATTTGCATTTCCTTATTACATATGCAACTGTGGTTGAATTAAAAACTCATTTATCTCAAAGTAACCAAGCATATGAAACAGACATCAAGCTCTGAAGTACATATGGGGAATGTAAAATAAATAAAATTGCATATGCATTTACATGTACATATTAACAATCAATCTACAGGATATGTATTTCTGTGTTTTATATAATCTTTATTATTAGTTTATAATCAACAGTCACATGCACATATAACCTATAAAGTAAATCTATGAGCACTATGCTGCAACTCCGTTGGCAAATGAGCTGGTAAGTCATTAAGTCATTCAGATAAAAGTATATGAGAATAATTGCCAGGATGATACAGTCCTACATTACCCTGCCATATCAGGGAAAAAGGTAAACCTTTTCTCTTAAAGCAATTAAACAAGAAAGAATGAATGACAGATCAATGTAGGATGACAGATCAACATAGGACATTGGTTAAGTTGCTGATTGAAGCTTGTTAGTAACCCACATGATGGAAGAAGATGAGGATGAGAGTGTCTGGCTTGAAGGCAGGTACATCCTATATACTCAGCAGGTTCAGTACGGAGTCCTGTTGTTCACCTCTATCATGTCAGCTGGCCTACAACAACCAACATTTCACCAAACTTCAACACTGGAGATAAACAGATACATATGATTTTGTTCCAACAATGAAATACAGTTACACTGTGTATTTTACACACACACACACACACACACACACACACACACACACACACACACACACACACACACACACACACACACACACACACACACACACACACACACACACACACACACACACACACACACACACACACACACACACACACACACACACACACACACACACACACACACACATTATATTTATCCACAGGCATAGATGTACCAGAAGGCTGAAATGAGCAACAGCACTACTAAAATAAGGTGCAAGTTAAATATAATTACTTCAACTGGTATTTGCATAGTATGGTTGGTAAAACAAGAGGTCACAATGTGAAAACCTCCCTAAACCGAACACCACCCTATGCCCAACACTTTTGCTAAGTCCTAAGAGCATTCAGTATGGGGAGGATAATATACATACATACATACATACATACATACATACATACATACATACATACATACATACATACACACATGATGTACAGGGGTGCATACATATACATGTAAATGTAAGGTGAGGAGTCTGGGTCAGAAAAGATGAAACAATGGTTTCACTCTCCTCTGACCAATTTTAGTCTTTTCCTTTTTCAAGGATATTGTTATGAATAAAATTGTATAAACGTCCCATTTGTTTCTCTGTTTTATGACTAGGCCTGGCCAAACCAATGGTACACTGCATTTTAGAATATGAGAATTAACAGCAGAGACTCCAACCCTCCTGTTTTCGGGGGGAGATCTCCCATTTTTTGCCCATTTTCCAAATTCTTCCGTTATTCCGCTTAGAATATGTTTTCTCCCACCCAGATGAAAAAATGCATGAGGTAAAAAAAAAAAAATCAGCAGAATACACCATTTTAACTCCTTTTTTTCAAAATTTTTTAACCCCGGGAGGGGGCGCTGCCCACCCAGACCCATCCCCTAGCACAGTCGCTGGGCTCCAGCACATCTCCAGTTTCAATAATACTCCAGGAGGGAGAATCTCCAGATTGTATGAAGCTGTGGGTTGGAGTCTCTGTAACAGGGCCATGTGGCTGGGATCACTGGACAGGTATAGGAGCTCAGAACTTACTTCTTTCCTATTTTCAAATGAATGATCAAGAAAACTACTCCCAGCACAATACATATGGATCCAACCACCAGGTATGCAATGCCAAGGAACGGATTCTTCCCTCCCAGCCAGGAGGTTGTGCTCAGGATCATGCGCTTTGTCCCATCAAAGCCAATCACTCGGTATGCTGATTTCACAGTCAAGGTAAAGCACAGATCTGCTGCCAAATGATATGTACAAAGCTACCCACAACAACTTTCATGCCACTGCATTTACAAGTTGTTTTTCTTGTACATGTAATCGAAGTTCTTCGCGCACAAGCTTTTAAGTATGTAGGTTTCATCTAGCCTGTAATTGTTCCACAGGCCCTGGTCATGTGACTAATGGCACACGTACTGAGCACAAAAAGAGAAGGTATTTCCAGTGCAATTGTTATTTTCATATAGTGCTCTCAACCTACCGCAAGAGAAAATTATTCTGCTAAAATATAAATCGGATTATAGTTTAACAGACCAAATGTGAAATAAAACATTTATCCTATGTATTTGACAGTCTTCATAGTTTGCTATGCAATAAATATCATATTTTTTAAAGGAAATACGACATATATTGATAACATCCTTTCACGTGAACCAGAAGTAACTGGGAGTAGGTGCTGTTGCACATGACAGTTATGGCAATAAATATTTGGTGGATTCTGATTGGTCAAAAGTACTGTGACCTGTCGGATCTCCAAAATCTCCACACAACATGTGGTGGGCAGGGCAGCAACACAACAGTTATTAGCCAATCAGAATTAAGATTTTCTTAAGCACAATCCCTTATGTTAACTTTCAGATAGCAAGATAGGGTGAGTTGGATCTTTTTAAACATTTATTTGTGCCAGAACTGGATGACTGATGTGTTTGAAACCAACTTTATCTGCATGAACAACTGTTATTGAATCACGCTAATTATGATGGCAAGACGGGTAAGGCAAGACCCAATCTTTACTGCAAAAGTTTGACTGGTTTCATCACCTCCGTGACTCATCAGAGACTGAGGTTAACAGTTCCCAGTACGTGCTTATTAATCAGGGTGTAACATACAAGTTGCCAACAATGCACATTATTACACGTCGAAATTTGTACGTGTGCACTGGCGATGTATAGTCGGGAATGATGTAATACAAAGTCGACCCTGCATTTTGCACTGTACTTAGGTAGAATGACCTCACATGAACATGTGAGGTCAAGCACCCATAGGACCTCTGGTCATACAAAATTGGGAGCCACAGTGCGTTGCAATACAACAGCAATGACTTCTAATTTAAAAAACTTGAGGAGCCGTTAGCTCATGAAAATGACATTTCATATGTAAAAAAGTATTGTTATTGGGCAGATGAAATGGGGTTGTGTTATTTTTAATATAAGACTAAACAAGGGGTTCATCTGCCCATAACATTGAGGCCAAAAGGTTCGATGGTACACAGTTGGTGAATCCAGTACAATTCCAAGGCAAGTGTAAGTTTTAGAGTCTTGCTTGAGGAGGGTGGTGTACGCATTAATTCCAGAATTTGTATGCTTAGTTCTGGAGTGTCATGTTTGGGGAGCTGAAAGTGTCGCCCTAACGGTTGTGCCTTGTCTTTCCTGGTTATGTAATAGAAATGCTCCCGCATTCTATTGTTACTGAATCAAGAAAGATATGTTTGGAGTTGCCTGTGGATAGATGAAGGAAAAAAAGAGCTCCTCATCTGCTAATAACAATGGCACTGGAAACACCTCCCTTTTCATCCTCAGCATGTGGGCCTTTAGTTACATGACAAGCACCTGCCAGTGTGTTCTGGTCATTTACACTTACAATTTTACCAGCTCACACTTCCAACTATATATTTTATTGAAGTATATGCATATCAGGTGACATATATGATGGTTTTATCAAGGTATTTGTTTATATTACAATGAAGGCAAATAAACACAGATGAATGTAAGTGTTAATTAGACAGTTTAATGTATGTAGATCCTATCAAATTACATCAGAGCTTGTCTATGTTTGTATAATCTTGTACATGATACACAAAGGATACAGTAATCAATCAGCAGTGTGTAGTTGCCTGCTGGTAACCCATCCTTGAAGGTGCCAGTATGGTTGACACGCCTGTAAAGCTTCTTGAATGTCGGCAAGGCAGCCGTCCTCATCCACACAATCAGGTCTTCATTTTCATAACCGTTATTGCCCGGGTGTTTTGTGTCCAGCTCCCACACGGCTTTGGCCCAGTCTCTGGGCTTGGCAGTGCCATTAAAGGCTGCAACCACAAGATTTGCGATGCATCAAAACTTACTACTAGCTTGACGGTTTTAATATATGGTCATATTTGTAAACCTGTAGTTATTCACTGTATTCAGATGATCACATGATACACTGCCCAATATGTGTTGCAAAATGACCAAATTTTGAAAGGCATTATTGGGCCTGATCATGCAGTAAAAGAATTTCAATGATAAAAATAATTGCCATTGTTGTATCCCCCTCTTTCTCTTCTGTCACGAAATATATAGTTTTGAAGGTGTTTCAATTTAATTTTGAAGCGAAAAAAAAAAACAAAAAAAACAAATGAAACTATGGAGCACTTGATTAGTCTTCACTAGATCCCCACCTTAAAGAAATTAATTTTTCCATCCCATACTAATGGACTCAAATAAGTTTCCATGAACCAAATAGCCACTGGTCATGTGTTCATGGAAGCTGTACAATCTTATCCACTTGCTCTATGAGATGAAAATTATTTAATGACATGCAACTGTGCTTATTTAGACAGGACACTTACATCCCCAGTGCTTTGCATTATGAGCTAGGCTGCTGTGCCTTTGTTTCAATATGGGCCTAAGCCCTGCTGCTAAATGAGGCTTTGGAAAATTTCATCCTGAAAAGAAAACAGACAAGTTGCTATGCTGGGACAGCAAGAGATGAAACTGTGTTTTCTTCTTTCGAATCATCTCCGTTTTTGGTCACACGACCAGTCTCGGCCAATGATGAGACAGCAACATTGGTGCACCAAGACTGGTCACATGACCATTTAAACCAATTAAATTCTCAATTTCGGGGTCATTAAGTGCAAAGTGACTTACTTCTCACCTTGCCACACTACTGGATGGTTGTGGCATGATTACCCTCATCAGAGGAGCACCAAACTTACCATCTTTGAGTGGTCTATTTGCTGCATGAGGAGGATTGTTGAACTTGACAGCTTTATCTGTGCTCCATGCAATTCCAGTCTCAATCAGGCCCAGTTGCTCAGACTTTGTATCAAATGTCAGTGTCAGCTTGTCTGCAAGTAAAAAAGATTCATATATCTCAATACATGTAGCTGTGACACACCATTTTCTCATTGTTTCTCGTTAACTTGAAGCATTTTGCCAGTATATAGGTATTGAAAATCCCTGCAATTTAATAACAAGGTGAGACAGATAGTACATCACTCAAGCACACATATTTTAACTTTTGATATGCTGTTCACAATATACAGCCAATGTAATGAAACATACCTAGAAATGTTAACAGAACATCACTGATGTTGCAGCAACTTCTGTTCCCTTTGAATGGCATAGGCTAAAGAAGAGGCCAATGGGCCTCATGTTCTGCTGACTACCATCACCAAAAGAAAAAATCATTTTTTGAAATGTATTCAATCCACGAACTTGAAAAATTAATAAAGGTTATCCATATTATGCAATATCAAACTTCCACATGATACACATTTGTGGTACATTGGGCATCATTTGCCTTATGCTTTATTGTCAATTGAAGGTACTTTCTTTAAGTGCTTAATGACCTTGAAAAATAGGTCAGGATCACATAATGACTGGGCCATGGTGACCCAAAATGTAGGTCACCAAGCCGAGGTTTATATGTATGTACTCAAGTGCAATTTTGATCTAGAGGCTTGATTGTCTTTGCCATAATGTCCAAACTACACCCTACCATTACAAAATCACCTCTTTGAACTTAACGGGTCTGATGACATTGCATAAAAAAAAAAAAATTAAAAAAAAAAAGATCAAGGTCACTGATCATGCATAATATTTGCCATTGGACATGATCTTAATTTTCTATAAATTTTCTATGTCTAGTTTAACTGTTTTTCAAGATATGGATTTTTTTTATCTTTCAAGATATTTTAATCCATAATTTCCATCAAGTTAAAGGTGGCACCACTAGTATCAGAGGCAACCAAGATTTTGACCTCTTCTACAATCCCACTTAATTTCATGAAGATCCAAAGGAAATTAAGGATGCTGGACTGGTCACAAGATTTTCACATTTTGACCCATATATAACATAAAACTAGATTTGGTGCCACCAACATTTATGTCAATGAAGATTTTCATATACTTTATAAGTTATAAAAGTTATCTGCCCTAACTAAAAAAATTGTGAGGGGCAGTGCATTCACAAGATGACCCCTATATTCCAACTGTCCATTCAACTTGTCTTAACACGGGCCTAATGTTCTGCTGGCATCATGTTTATTTGCACTTGTTCATTTCAAAGTTGCAAGTCCTCAAGTGGTTTCTGAATATATAAAGTTCTGTACATTTGACATAAAAAATGTCCACCAGATGACACTTCGCTCCACATGTAATCACAGTCTATTTGTGCAAATCCTGAGATGAATATTGTTGCATGTGCCAAGACAACAACAAGTTAGTCCTGAACTTTATGTCCTCAGTGACCTAGGGACAGAAGATCAAGGACACTCAGATTATGTAATACAAGAGGCCCATAGGCGTGCCTGGTGCTGTGCTGACACGCCATTGAAGTCCGAGCTACACCCTGTCATTACAAAACCACCTCTTTCAACTTTACAGGCATGACCTCACAAAAATTGGTCAAGGTCACTGATTTTACATACATTTCTAGCTTTTGACATTGTCCATATATCCTATAAATTTGGCCTGTCTAATGCGATTACTTTTCAAGAAATAGAATTTTATACCTGAAAACACATTTTGGCCCATAACTTCCATCAACTTATAGGTGGTGCCACTAGTATCATTACCAACCTAGACTTTTACCTCCCCCATAATCCCACTAAATTTGGTGAAGATCTGCCACAAATTAAAGTTGCTAGAGTGTTCACAAGATTTTCATATCTTGTCCCCTATATTGCATAATATTGTAGGTGGTGCCACCAATATCGAAAAGAACCTAGATATTTATACCCCCTGTAAGTCCTGGAAGTTATATTGGGCTAACTTGAAAACTGTGGACAGTATTGCAGTTGCAAGATTTTCACATTCTGACCTGTACATTACATAATACTATAGGTGGCGCCACCAACATTAATGTAGACCGAATATTTTTATACACTTCATTACTCCTAAATGCTATATGGGCCTATATCAAGAATTGTGGCCTGCAGAGCATTCATGAGATGAACCCTATATTCAAACTGGCCATTTGACCTTGACATTTAACTCTGATTAAAAAATTGTTACTGTGCCCCACATCCAGATTTCCATATATATTCTGTTTAACTTTTCAAGTTATTGACAAAAAACAATAAACTTAGACAAGTGCCAAACTCCATAATTACTGGGTCACAGTGACCCAAAGTAGGTCATCAAGTTTCATGTACAGTATTATGTAACCAAGTGCAATTTTGATCTGGAGGCTCAATTCTCTTTGCCATTGATGTCCAAGCTACAGCCGGCCATTACAAAATCACCTCTTTCAACTTCACAGGCATGGGGATATCACAAAAATAGGTCAAGGTCACTGATATTACATAACATTCTTGCATTGGACATGGGTTTAAATATCATATAAATTTGGCAAGTCTTACCCAATGGAATTTTATATCTTACAACACATTTTGGCTCATAATTTCTGTTCAATTCTAGTTGCCCATAAGCAGCTTAGAGTTTGATGTCATCCTTATATCCCATGGCATTTCATCGAGATCCACCAAAAATCAGAAATGCTAGAACGCTCACAAGATTTTCACATTTAGACCCATATATTACATGCTACTGTAGGTGGTGCTACCAATAAAGAAAGGAATCTAGATTTTCATTCATAGAACGTGCCCAAAAATTCAAGAGGCTACATGTAACTTCAAAATTGTTGATGTTATCATAATGACAACCAAATTGTTTATGAAAGCACAGACTGATGGAATAAAGGATAGCCAGATATGAGTAATAGGATAAGTTCTGCTACCTATGGTCAGCAGAGTTAAAAACAGGCTATTGACGCAAACTATTTGAACATACATACCACTGAAGAGACTGTTGGCTATGGCTCCACAAGGGGCATATGGGACCTTGGGGGTAACAGTTTCGTTGGCAAATCTGTAAGGCTTGCAATCAGCATAGACTTCATGTGGTGGGGTTTTTACCCCGTGAAGCTGTGAATCATCCCGTGATTTTACATAGCGCCTGTGGTTCTGGTAGTAGTTAGACAAGCCATAGTACATGTACACTTTACCCTGGAAAGTATAGTTCATAATTTGAGGCATTACAGTCTTTTTTCAATCCAGATGGAAATATAAAGCATTTTATAGCTATTCTGCACTCATACCTAGGCTTGGACTTGTTGAACAGCAAAGACAATTGTAACAAAAGTGTATTGACTGTATCAAACAAAAAACAAACAAAAAAAAAAATATATATATATATATATATATATATATATATATATATATATATATATATATATATATATATATATATATATATATAGGGGGGGGGGATATTCTGACCTCCATCTTGTCAGTGACAGACAAAAACTTCTTTCAATCCAACCAGCAAACTTTCTAACAAAGAGTCAGCAGAAAGTAAATCAACATAGAAAAAGCTGCCATTGCTATCAAATTTGCCAGCTGTTACTGTCTGGTTATCACCCTTGGTAACAGTTTCATACAATATACCTCCCTGCCTATTGGAGGAAAAAAATGGGAAACAAGACAAGATCATACAAAGTATTCTGCTCTTTCCTTATAAAGACAGTCTTGGTGAAGTATATCACTTCAACCCAAACATTAGCACATTAGCACATTAGCTCACCCTAAATGCATTCTTAAGTGTGAATTTCACTTCACACTGACAAGGTTTGGAGATTCTGCTGGTGTTCTTCCATTGATCCTCCATATATTCTGCACAGGACTTATAGCCATTGGCAACAACTGGTTCACATCTCGTGTAGTCTACTGAATACTCTTGAACCTGTAAGTAATAACAACCAACTTGAGAGGGAGAGGGAGAGGGAGAGAGAGACAGGCAGACAGACAGACAGACAGAGAGAGCCCAGCCATCACCTCTTTCAAATTTCTATAGCAGAATATTATAATTCATGCCTGTGATGCTGAGAGAACCCCACGCACAAAAACTTTAGAGAATTCATGCTTGCTTCATTCCTATGCATGCTGTGTATTATATCATCACTACATATACAACATTAAAAGTCATGTCATTGTTGAAACCAAGGGCACGTAAGAACTAAGTTTTGGTCTTTATAGAAAGCAAACACCTATTATTCTGCTGGTCTTTTCAATGTGTTTTTTTTTTAACTCATTCCACCCTAATGACACTTTTTCACGCTAATATCAAAATGTTGTCTGTTAATAGTAATTTACTAATTTAGGGATTATTAGTTTTAAAATTTTGGATGCAACTTGCATGGAAGATCATTCCAAATTATATGCCCATGGTCCACAGATTTCCTTGGCATGCTCTGGGCTCATTCACTAGTAGCAGTGTTTGGCGGCGTTTGGCACATTTTGACTGTGGCCAGCGCCGATGGGCAACCGCAGATGGCGACACCGCCGATCACCGCCAATACTTTCTCTTCCAATTTGCCAAAGCGGCGATCTGTGGCACTAAATGCCACCCAGTGCCACCCAGCACTGCAGACTAGACTGCAAAGTACCTCAACATAGTTATACCTCCCCAAGAAAACGAAAAAGTTTTCATATATAGATAATATGTCACTGGGTGGTCATTAATAAATGGAGATTGGAAAAAAAATATCTGTGTTGCTCATCATTATAAGCTAGTCTTTAATAGTGTATTCACTCCTTATAAGAGTGTCAAAATTATTCAAAGTGTCAGGGACTATAATGTGTCTCTTAAAATGCAGTTGCATGGTAACAATTGATACTGTTTTCAATTCATGAAGATTTTTCTGTCTAAATTAGTACCTATGATTCAATGTAGTGTGCCGCAGCCTTGAAAGACTCTCAACACATCTCAAAGTGAAAAAGTAGAGTCCTGTATGATTAAATGTATGTCAACAAATGCTCCCCAATCTATGTTGAGGTATTTTGCGGTCTAGTCTGCGACCCTGGGCGGCATTCGGCAGCATTTAGCAGCGACGATTGGCCTTGCCGCCGACCTTGGCAAACTGGAAGAGAAAGTATTGGTGGCGGGGAGCTGTGGTGGTTGGCAATCGGCGACAGTGCCACCATCTGCCACTCATCGCTGCCGCTGCCCACTGCCAATTGCCCCAAATTGTGCCAAATACTGCTGAACACTGTTACTAGTGATTGCCACCAGAGTGCACCAAGGAAAGCTGTTGACTCAGTCTTCTGTCATGGTGGAATGAGTGAAACATGGTCATTATATCACTTTTTTAAGCACCCATGCCCTCTGTCTCTTCTCTAACTCATCAATATTGAACATTTTATGAACACATTGTGCTCAAATTAGATTTTTAAAAAATCAATTAGCATTTTACACAATACTAGTGTAAATTGATAAGCAACCCATTATAAAACAAAAAACACTGATTCGCATAAGTTTGTATAGCAAATGATGATGCAAATATCTAGTTATTTCAAGCTCTGCTGCAAATATAAAACCACCCAAGTCAACAATTCTCCCCACCGGACTGCCTGAGTCAAGACGTCTATGACCTGAGTGCACAAAGGTAATGCAGTCAGAACTAGGCCAGTATGGCGGTGATAATTATGGAAGCGGGTAGTTTTCTATTTATTCTGCACTTGAAAAATAATAATACAGCTGTTTTTGACACAGATTGCAAAGATTCATTCACATTACAATAATCTTGTTATAGTATGAACCGCAGACCTATATGCAGTATAAAGATGGTGTAAGCATATTGTTAATTTTACGACATCATACAAACAACCTGACCTTAGAAGCAAACCATTGAGAACAAGAGGCCCATGGGCCTGTACTCTGCTTGCCACCATCACCAAAAATCATTTCCTGAAATTTACTCCCACCATGAACTTTCCTTGGAAAGCTGTTGACCTGAGGAATGTGATCTCAATAAGTTTCATCCATAATTCTCAGTCAATTTGTTTCTCATTACTACTGAAATGAGTTGAAAACAAGACAGAGAGACGGGCCATTTTTTTCACAACCGTATAAGGTAAAAAGCCTTATTTTCATGTGTACAAAATTTTAAGTTTTTTTACTCTTGAAAGTTTTAAATTCACTACTTTAGAGAAAAAGATCAATTAAACTGAAGTTAAAATTCTTTTCTCACAGGGGTTTTCTTTTTACAGATTTGTTTCATGAGCAATAAAAGCGAAAAAACATGTAGCACTACAACGAAATAAGGCAGTTTACAGAAGATGTCAAAATCTGTGTTGAAGGTCAATGTCAAGGGATCAATGCACTAGTATAATATTTGCTAGAATCATATGTAAAGGAAAACAATAATGAAATTTGCTAAAAATGTTCATAATTTGTACTTCAGGCTAAAACTGTTACAATCTTAAAGTTTATATTTTGTATAAATATAAGAAACGGTGGGAAAGGGAGAGAGACAGACAGACAGCCCAGTCATAACCTCTTTCAAATTTTACAGCAGAATAATTCATCACATGTAGGTCCCTGTTAAGGGTAATGCTATTGTTGCCCATTTACCAGACTTTGACAATTGGGCAGGGACCCTGAGCCACCAGCCACATACAAAAATTGCCTGACAATTAACGATGCGACCAAAATGCTGCTGTGACCATTGTTACTTGCACTAAGCCCCCCCCCCCCAACACACAGCTGTGTAAACATGCATGTCCAGTGCTGAGGCAGTGACCCCATGAGGATTTTCTACCTCTGCACCAGTCCATTCCACCGGCATCAGTTAAGCACTGTGAGACAGGCTTGCAAATTCAGTGCACTCTGTTTAAAACCCAATCTCCAGTCAATTAGCAGTGGGTAGAACTATATTTTGTAGCCACACTGAAGCCAAACATGCGTTTCTCTTAACCGGGTTCACATGGTGATTAGCAGCTTTTCTTACATTAAAAGTATTGAGTGATGATTGTTCCATAAATTACTTCCACATGTGTATCTGACTTGATATCATAAAATGTACAAATCATTATTATAGTCTAAATTATTTTGTGTCAATGAAACAAATCATTTTGTATTCAACACAATGTGCAATGTGCCCCCTTCTTCCCCTTGGGCAAGAATATATTCAGACTATTTACATGGCAAAAAAGCTTTAAAACTTGCCACATTTTGCTCCACAGGACCACTTGCCAAAAATACTAACCATAAATGCTGAGACTATAGTTTTGTTACATACAATGTGGCTAAACTTGTCTTTCCTTGAATGACAAAATGTGTTTCTTTTTGCAAATGAAAGCATCTCAAACAAATGTATGAGTGGGTAGGCCAGACAAATCCTTTTTTCTTCAATTTATGGAAAAGCAAAAAAAATTTTTTTTTTTTTGCTTTGGCAGATTAAACATCATAATAGCCCCCATCAAACCACATGCAATGATGTGCATTGTGGAGTATACAACTACTGCAGTCTCTTAAATTTGTATTTGTGTGGCCCAAACTACCATTCTAACATTCTGTGGATGTGGGCCTGAAGGACTGCAAAAACAAGAGGCCCATGGGGTATAATGCTCTGCTGACCACCATCACCAAAAAATCACTTTCTGACAGGTATTCAATCCATGGCCTTGTAAAATTAATCAAGGTCATCCACATTATGCAACATATCACACTTCCACATGTGAATTTTATGCTTTGTCTGGTCATGAAAGTGAACAGGAAGCAGGCATATGCATTTTTAATAGTTAGTGACAAATTTGGAATATTAATTGTGACATTGCCATTAAAAAGGGTGCCTGCAAATAGGCTGGAGCACAGTTGATTCAGAACAGTTGAATTTGAACTTGAAGCAGTCAACATGGACAATGAAAAAAGTGGTACCTGAACCCTGCTTTTCATTGTTCTCTACTTACAAAAATAAGGCCTTCCTATATTAAATTAAATCGGGTACAAATACAATATCAGCTTACATCATGCACATGGGGACAGGTGGAAATGAGGACATGACTTGGGAAAAATGTTGTCGAGCATATTTTTTCATTGTTTTCTGGAAGCCAACATATTGTATCTTAAAGTGTAATAATTTTTGTTTGCAACTTTTTTTTTGAAAAATTCGAGCCAATGGTAAATCTTTTTTAAAATTTTGTGATGGATGGGACATAACAAAATAGTTATTTGTTTTGTCAGAATGGTACAATGGGGAGAGAAAATACTCTAAACACAAAAAAGATCATAGATGGTATCAAACACTTGTTTGAACAAGATAAAGATTTTGATTTAAAATTTTACTGTACTGAATTATAAAAATTTAAAATGTCCCATCTGTGACAATTTAAATTGTAAAATTTGTATTTATAATTCATAAACCTCTGCAAGCTTGCTTTAAGAAATCTTTTCAGAACATTTAATAAGGTCATAAATGAGATATATGCTGATAAAAAAGGCCATTTACAAATTTTACATTAAAATTTTAATTATATTTAAAATGTCAGAGACAGGACAGTCTATAACATCCAATATGCATTAAATTATCCCCCCAAAAATGTAACCAAATCACAAATTTATGCATTCTCCTCATAAATACACAAATCTATGACTTGGAACACTTTACATGTTACTTAAATCGGGGTTTGACCAGCACTGGAATTTAAAATGTCAAAGATGGAAGATTGTTACACATTTAAATTCCTTCATTTTGCCTCCCATGCTGAAGTTTTGGCTGTATTTTATTTTGCAATAAGTTTCAAAATAATAACTGCATTATTTAATACAAGCAGATAAAAATGCTTTTCATACTGTTAAATATATGTGTAGTAAAAACTGTCATGTTTGTTTCAATAACAGATATCTACATATAGATGAAACAGATATCTAGATTATACACTTAAAGTTAAATGACAATAAAAGTATAGCCATCAGTTATTCAAAACCATTTTAAATGTGTATTTCCACTTGATTCAGGTACTTTTGTTCAACATGGGAAGAGAAAAGTTGGCTTATTTTTTTACTCAGGTCACTCAGACAAAGTTTATAGACTTTTGGAATAAAATTTGAGCCTTTCTTATTAATTTTTTTTAATGATGTGCCTATTTGGTAAGACAAACCAGTAAGAAATATTAATTTTTTAGAAAAACTGTGTTGTCAGGTCTTTCCATGGACAGGACACATTGGTCTGGCTTGATAACATCATTTTATGCAAGGTACAGTCCAAGATTTATGTAAAACTTAAATACATCATTCCAGTGGACTACAAACATGTGTAAAAGTATAAAAATCTGCAGTGAAATTTTCTGATACTTCAACATGTGATCTTTCCAATAGTGTAAAGGTTTGATCAGTTTGGCCTGGTAATTTTTTTCTTCATAAGTACATTAGAGTTATTGTGAGATGCCCCTAAAGATTTTGCCTATAATGCAGACTAGGCTGTGGCCATGTTCCTGTTTACACTCCACTAGTGCCAAATAAAGAATTCATGAAACTTAGTTTGTTAAGTAAATAACTGAAGATTTGATCAAACATGGTATGATAATTTCAGCAAGTTTGGTTGATTACATCAGCAGATCTGTCCACTGCTGTAATGGCCCAAAGCAAACCAACGTGTCCACCATGTAAAGTGACAGTCAGTGAACATGTAATTGTTTAGCCTTCTCTATGTTGTGAATAGAGATTACTAGATAGCTTACTTGTACCAGTGTCTCAGTCTTAATATTATATGCTACCCATAAATGACCTCTCAGCACATCCCTGGCCTTATTCCATCACATCTAATTCTCACTCTTATTTGGCATGCTCTGCATGTAGGATGGTTACTGTTGTATCATGTATAATAGTTTCTTGAGTGGTCCCCATAGAGAGCACTGTAGTTAATTTTTATATTGTGCATTTTCTGTTGCACACTCTAGAGGGTGCTATGTACTTCGATAATCATGTTTGTCCAGTAAAGTATTACTGCTAACACTGTATTCTTACAAGTTTGATGTGGTAACTATGAGACTACCTGGGGTACACAGCCAGTGTAAACCCATGACAGTGCACACTATTATTGCTGTGACTAGTTTTGCCATTCTTATATGTTACTGCAAAGATGGATGAGACTGCCTTGCACTTACGTGATTAGAAGTGATCAGAAGAGCCACGCCCAGTGGAATGAATGCTATACCAATGGTGAAGAAAGCAGGAAGCACAGTTCCTGCTGTCAGGATGGGCTGCCATGCAGGCAATTGTTGTTGCTTAAACTTTGTATCTGAAACAAATGACATATGTAAGAACACAGAGCAACTGCAACTGTCAGGTTAATATATTACTTAAAACACCCACCAAAATTTTTATTTTACTCAAGGGCATGACTTGCCTTCTTTTCAAGCACAAGCAGCTGAAAAATGTGGTAGGTGAAGAAAATCACACACACACACACACACACATATGTATATATGAAAGTGTCAGACAGCATATGTCTTTCCTAGAGTAAAAACACATGATGCTCATAGACATAGCTTTAAATTTAGTTGTGTACAGTAATGGAACAAGTTGCCAACAAATATCCAACTATGCCAGAGCAAATCTACATGTATTTTTAAGAAACAAGTAAAAAGGCCTTTGACCCATGAAATCATAAAATGGGAGCACTAGAGTGGTGGAGGGCTGTCTTGTCAGTTTTGATATGCAGTTACTGTATATCAATGCTGAGGAGGGTACATGTATGTGTTGAGTATGTATGCATCTATGTGTCTGTATATATATGTATGGATGTGTACATGTGTATTCTTCTACATCAATATAATTAATAATTTTGACTAATTACAAATTATTCATATTGTAAATCATCATCTGCCATACTATCAAGTCAACGTCTATTATATTCTATTTATTATATAGTTTTATTCCATTACAGATTTTATTTATTTCTACCTCTATACTTGACACTGGAAATATTTGGTATTCAGTGTGTTAGGTTCCATTTCCAAAATCCTCTTAAGTACTCCCCAATATTAAATTTTTAATGTTTCAAATTCAACTTGTCTGAGTGCCTTGAATTCCATACCCCTCTGGGTGGTCGACAAGGGAAATGACCTCTGGCTTTTAGTGCTCCCATTTCATGGGTACATGGCTCAAATGCGGCAAATCATAGTATTCTTGAGTTTGCACATCCAGGAACTTTCAACACTGACCAACCACATGTAACTAAAAGGTGTGAATGACAGTAATGCAGGGACGGAGAGCTAGGTGACCATGCAGCATGACAAACCTGCAAACTCCTTGCTAAAAAAGCCCAACAAAAGCCTGCTCAGTGTTCAGGATTTTGGCAAGTATTTTGATGAAATTTTGCAGCTGGTTTAACAAGACTACAACTTCTTCAATACCATATAAGTTAAACTCGTAAATAGTTCTAAGTTCCATGAAATTTGATCAGCAAAGTTGCCAAGATTAGCATGGTAAATGGTGAAGCTGGTGAATTTTCACCGAGTTCTCAATGGGGTGTGATGTCACAGCAAACTCCAGAATTACTTTTTGTGTCACCTGGCAGTGTCAAGTTATGTATACATAGAAATAAATAAACTTCTTAAATTTCCACTACAACCAGAAAAGTGATGGAGATTTATTGATGATATTTTTTGTATATAGGACACACGGGGAGACCAGTCTCCAAGAATTTATACAACATTTAAATTCTTGTCACACAACAATTAAATTCACAGAACAACACTCTTCTGTACAAATTCCATACTTGGACACCATGGTCAAGTTTGATGAAAACAATAAACTGTACACTGAGCTTTACACGAAGCCCACAGATACGCACACCTATTTACATTACAGATCTGCACATCCAAAACACAACAAAACAGCAGGTCCATACGGTCAGTTACTAAGGGTAAAACGAATTTGCACCCACCAACAAGATTTTGAAAAATATGGAACACAGGTTATGCATTACTACACACTGAGGGGCTACCCAGCTAAGCTCCTGAGTGATACCTATGAGAAAGTAAAAGCCCTAGATAGGCACACTCTTCTACAGTATAGGAACACACAGAATACACGTGACACAGGTCAGGACAAACTGTTCCTGATCACCACATATCACCCAACATCACCACCCCTGAGAAGGATTATACAGGACAATTGGGGCACCATACAGGCCTCTTGATATGGCAATGTCTTGGGGGACAAAGAGGTGACGGTAGGATATAGAAGAGCAACCAACCTAAAAGACATATTGGTGAAGTCACGGACAAAATATTCCACAGTTGAGCAAACATCTAATGTGGGAAACCCCACGGAACGAAATCCCTGCCATTCGAGCACATGCAGGTATTGCCCAAGGTTAGATGTGTCGGGTAGAGTCAAAAGCTCACACACTGGACGTTCATACAGCACACCACAAGGTGGCTCCTGCAAACATAACAACCTGATCTATCTTCTGACCTGCGGTACTTGCAACAAGCAATATGTGGGTCAGACCTCGCGTACACTAACAGCCCCAGTTCTATTTATCGATAAACTGGACAGAGGTTGGTCACTAGGACAAGCTATGACATGATTATGGATGCCCGCTCCCATAAAGGAACTTGGGAGTCACATGCACCCATAAACAATATGTAACTTGCATATTTGTGTTCACACCTTGTCACTGGACAAAGGAGGTGTGTCTATAAATAGCCTGAGCAAACACCAAGCTCATCCAAGACGTTGAGCCTATTTCTTGGCTAGCAACGTCTATTGTTGTCAACGTACGGTATTATCACGTAACAAACGAACATTACGTTACGTGATTAATGGTACCACGCTGCAGCCGTTGAAATCTTCAGTTCCTGATGAGCCACACTACTGGCGAAACCGGTCGAACGGCACGAAATTGAAGCCATACCTTTGCTCGTATTTTCAAGTTATGTATACATATTGGGATAATTTTATACCTTCTAATATTTTGATATTCATTATGTGTGCAATTTTATATACATCATCAAATAGCCGATGTATTTTCACATATAAGGCAATCACATAAATGATAAGACTGTAAGCTGGGGTCTCTTCAAAATTGGTAGAAATGAATCGTGACTCTTGCTAAATAAGTCAACACATATATCAAAGACATACAACAACTAGATTTTCCTTTAATATATTGAGAATGTGGAATAATGTAGCTTAACTTGACCTAAACCAAAGCTGTTCACAAGGTGGTACAACTTTCATTTCCTGACTTTGGTGCTCTAGTCAGGGCACATGTATTGTAGTTGGATTTTACTTATATATATATATATATATATATATATATAAAGGTCAGAAAAATAGGAGCCTGATTGGTTGTAACATGTAAGTAATCATTTCATCAACACAGCCAATGTATTAGTCAAACATGAACACAAGTAGATATACGAGTACAAATGATACAGGTACATAACTGGTACCTTTGCCATAGCTAAAATTCTGCACGTGGGTGCATGTCAATGCCAAAATATACATTTAATATACATGTGTTGCCAAAATTCAATACTTGTGGAGCCATGTCAATGCCAAGATATCTATTTAATATATTCAGGATATTACCAAAATTCTATATACTTGTAGAGGCATGTCGATGCCAAGATAATCTAAAAGATAGCACCTGTAGCTGATAACTAATAATGACACATATTCAATATATTTAGTATAAAGGGAGATCCACAGCCAATAGCTGAGACTATATCACACAGCATTTTGAGGATGGTGCATCTAATTATCTAAAGCAACCAAAAAAAGTAGAGACTAAAAACAACTGAAGGATAAATATACACCAAAAGCAAGCTTTTTCTGGACAGATATATAGTGAAGAGATCTGAAGATGAATGAGCCAGGCATTGAAAGTGACCTGGCTTCACCCCCTTCTTCTGGGTTATATCCATTTCATATTTAAGTTACCACAACTTTGCTGGACATTATTAGGGAGCTTTACCAAACACCAGTGTCAGTGAAAGTGAAATTCCCTCAACCCTGAGATTCTAGTACCATTACACCGATCTAGTAGCAGATTACAAGACTTATTTTGGAAGGCATGTTGAACATATGTAGCAAAGTAAAATAATCCAAGGGCCATAGTTACCAGGTCCGACGGCCCCAATCTGTTGGACCAATGTTTCATCTTGGGAAAAAAAAAAAAAAGAAAAGAAAAAGAAAAAAAAGAACCCCCCCCAAAAAAATATTCATAGCTTGGTTGGTCGAAGGTATTTATGACATCAAAGAAAGAAAATAGTTATTTCATAGATTTGTTGGTTCAACCAACAAGGGTGTGTGGCGAAGGCAACATGACATTGGCAGTCTGGCGAAGTTGCGGGCACAATGATCAGTGCCAAGATCAGTGAGTGAAAGTTAAGTCGATTAGAGCGACATCACATGGCAGATTCTCCACTCCTCAACATGCCGCCCGTGTTGAAAAGGCAGAGCAAAATTTTGACTTTTTTTTAACTGCGGGTAAATATGAATGATGTCACAGTGTATCAAATATTTGATTTTATAATAATACAGGCTTATGGTCACTTGTGTCTTGATGAGAATGTACTAACCGGTGTTAACTGTCCAACTGTGATAGATGCTTTTGAGTTCTCAATTATTTTTTGAGTCGATTCAACTTCCAGGGTTAGAATTTAAATCACCAGATGACCATGATGCCCACTGTCAAGCATAATACTGTCCTTGAAATAAGTTAACCAAATAACTTTGAACTCTAAAATGGCTGTGCATGTATTGTGGTGCCCCATTATTTTGTGCATAAGATAACCACAAGTATTGTAACAAACTCCTCAGTAAGGAATGCAGAATATCTTGGATTTTCAAAGTACTGGCCGTGTAAATTGTAAATTTTTATTTTAATTGAACATAGATAATCTTATTACATTTAATAGCCAGAGATGTATAGTTTATGTCAAAATACAAAGTAGTGTGACACTAAAATTGAAATATCATATGCATAATTTAGCTGTTGCTGTTTGTGTTCAAGATTGAACAATACTGGGGCCAGTGTCAAACTTTAAAACACATTCAGTTAAATAATTTTGTCAACGTCATACACCAAGTGCTGTTTGTGTTATAAATTAACAAATGCTGTCAGTGTCAAAATTCAATACACAAATACAGTTGAAGAATCTGTCATTCATAATATATTGGAGTTGCAATACCTTTAACTTGGTGCTGCTTGTGATACAAAATGACTGATCAGTGGGGTCAGTGTCAAACTTCAATACACATTCAGTTAAGGAGCCATCTGAAAAGCTATTTGCAGTACAAATTTCTGAAAATCAAGAATTTTTTTTTTTTTTTTTTTACAGAACAGGGAAGATTAGGTACCAATCTACAATATGGCCAAATGTTGAGTTTGAAAAATGTCAATTTTTATGAGAATTTTGGAGCTAAAAATCATGGTTTTTGGCCAAACAGCCACATGGTTTTGTATTTACAACATATTGTAAATGAGCTGTCAGTCAGACTTGAGTCTGATAGGCAATGGGAAGTGATCAAGCTGCTCATTGGTTGAGGAGAACAATGGGCCCGGGAGAGAACAATGGACCAGTGGACTAAAGAGAGAACAATGGACACTCGGAAACCACATCTTTGTGAGCTTCTCTCGGAAAAACTTCAAAGATTCCTTTTTAAACATAGATGTTAAGATATATTTTCATGACAACACATCAAAAGTATAGTATTATAAGAGTACTTCTCACAAGAAAAGTATTGTTCAGAGACCTAAATCACATTTTCTCACAATTTTAATTTCCATACAACTTCTCAGAGCTTTTCAACAGATTGCTCGCAAATGGTTTAACAGATTTTGATGACAAAAACTATTAGAAATTACATTCTTGCCTATGAGCAGCATGCATCGTTTGTGGACATTTTTACTTTTTGTAGTTATTTTTTGGATGTTGAATTATGCAAAGTGGAAAAATGAAACAGTGCCTCTGTTTCAATTGAAAAAAACAAAAGTCATTCCTTTTTATTTTAAAGAAAACACAAGTTTTGTTACACCAAAATTGAAGATTTTATGTTAAATATTATGGTTTGCAGGCCCAGAAAACCTCTGAAGTGGACCCCTTTGTAATATGTCGCCTATCACCTCAATAACAAGAAAATCATGATTTTTTTCTTCACAGAATAGAAATATAATTAATATCTACAACAAAATGTGTAGTTTTGGGAACCTAACAGCAATATTTTAGAAAGGAGGGTAGAATAAGACCACGCTGCTATTTATGCGGAGCTTTACAGACAGCCCCTTCAATAATCATATCAAGGTCTTATCCTAGTGCTGTTGTGCGAGAAATTGACTGATGTGGTCAGTGACTAAATTTACTGTACCTTTAGCTGAAGACTCTTGTCATGCAGAATATCTTGTATTTGCAAATCATTGACCACGTGTAAATAGCACTTTTATTTTATCTTTTTTTTTTTGTAATTTAATTAAACATAGATAATCTATTACATTAATATCCAGAGTAGCATAGTTTATGTCAAAATACAAAGTAGTCTGACACCATGCCCCTAATGTGAAGGTGAAATCCAATTTGCCTGGAATGCAGTTTGTGTATTATGAAAGTAGCAGTTATTTGATATTAGATTGTTACTAAGAAATTTATAAATGAAGGGCTGCAGGTCCAAACAGTTTGTGTCAATTGATTGATTTTATTCAGGTCCATATAGTTACACTGGACTGTAATACATACAGTTAGTGTTAAAAGAACCTAGAATGGCACCAGAAAGTTTTAACAACTTATTTCCATGGTGGTCCCATTATTATCATTGTCAAAATAAAGTAGTCAGACACTATGCCACCAGTGTAATGTTATTTGTTTATTTAGTTCTGAATGCCCTCAATCAATTTTCCAGTCTTATTGTAGAGGACAGTTTGATTTGTGGTTCTTTGTTTTCATCACAAAGCATAATTGCATGGTCTTGATCCATTTCACAGATTTTCGCAATACTTTGGATCTTAGGCAGGGCCCTATATCACTACTGCCATCTTGGTGCAGTTACCCCATTTAAAACAACTCAAAAAGCCAAAATTAGCTTCCAGGTGAGGCCACTCATGGGGTTTTACATCAGCTAAAATGATGGAGCTTCCATGGGCACTGCCCCTGGACCCCAGCCACCAAATTTGGCCTGACCAACTTCAAAATGGTAACTACAGCCCTGAATCCTGGACCCTATTTTGTACATTGAGCCATTTTGGACTCTGTAGCTCTTTGCGTTCTACATGATACGGAGCCCATGATACTTATTGTATTTTCCAAGAATGAAACCAGCCATCATATCGTTTTTCTTTCGACAGGTAGTGGGGGTATTTGAGACATTGGTCCAAATGTAGCTCCAGGGAACTAACCCCCGCGGACTGTTGCCAACAGTCTGCGGGGGTTAGTTCCCTGCAGCTAGTCCTAGTCCTAATGATGATTTGTAAACACCTCAACACTGTCGTCGATGATTCATGTGACATGTCTCTATATATTCTCCTTTCACAAATATACATTTACAATCTGCTCTCATGAATACATCTTCCCTGTAAGAGGAGATGGATTTAATGTCGGACAGTTTATGTATAAACTGTCGTGTATATATAAATGAGCCTCTGTTACCCTTTGGTTCTTTACTCTTCGTTTTCTCTTCGCCTATCGGAGTCGCCATGTTGACTGTGGTCTCAGCCTTTTTCAGGAAACTAGCCTCGTTTTGAATAGTTTGCAACGGGCCTGCTGTCTTATGCCAGAAAACAGAAATACTGTCTTCGGGTGGTTCTCGCATTTTATCACTGAAATAAGCTGCCTTTTTGGGATAAAAAAAAAACAAACAAAAAAAAAACAACAACAGCAACAACACCCCCCCTCCAAAAAAAAAAAAAAAAACAAACAAACAAAACAAACAAACAAACAAAAACAAAACGGTCGGTTGACACTTGCTCAGACTCTTTACTATATTGTTATAACCATCTTGAACAGTCCAGTGGACTGAACCAAGATTCAAGATTCTTTATTTACACATTCAACATCAGAACATAGGAAAGGACAGCACAGTGTAAAAATGTATGCTGTATATAAAGCATCTATAATGTCTGTACTAAAAATGAAAAATCCAGCATGTGGCACAGCAGGCTCCCTCTGTTGGTATGTCAATACATTAAATGATAAAAATCCAGTCCCTCTCTCGTGAAGCTACGCCCAGAAAGGGGGGCGGGGAGGTTCACGCAGGAAATAGATTCTTTTTTCGTTTCGACAGATATGAACTAACATAATTCATAACTATTCTTGCCACCTCTGTGTCTAAGGCCACGAGAAATATAAATTTATGCTCCGAGTCCAATAGGTGAAAGTCTGTGAAACGCAATTTGTCAAATGAAGAATTCCTTTCCTGAATAAAGCAAGGACAGTGCATAGTCATGAAATGGTACTAGCATGGACCTACTATCACTCTATCAGATAGTAGGTCCATGGTACTTGTAAATACACGATTTGAAACACATACACATGATGGATCACGTCACTCAGGAATCAGGAACCTTTTTATTGAATCAACATATACATACACAATTATGATACAATAAATCACTATTGTAGGTATAATAGGGCCTATAGTAGTTTATAATTGCATTTATATACATGTGTGTATATATATATATGTGTATATATATATACATATACATGTATATATATATACATGTATATATATACATGTATATATATATATATATATATATATATATATATATATATATATATATATATATATATATATATATATATATATTGATCTGGGAAACCTGTATTAAGGTCATAGCTGACCGCTACCATACAAGCCACCCACAAAATTGTTATACTGATATACTGTCCATTTATTAACAATGCACATGATATTGATTTAGAGTAAATGTAAGTTCCGATATTTACGGTACTGCAAGCATCAAGAAATTGATAAAGTGTACATAGGGCCTATAATTATATGGTGCTTTTTTGTCCCCTCAATAAATAGATGAATGAATGAATGAATGAATAAATAAATAAGTAAATAAATACATAAATAAATAAATAAATAAATAAATAAATAAATAAATAAATAAATAAATAAGAATCACAAATCGAAACATATCAAAATCGAAATTACATGCCAGTATTGCATATATAACAATTTGGTAGACGACATTCATATTCATATTTTTCTGCATAATAATTCTTTACATAAATTGAAAGTTCTTACAGTCTATATGACGCTTGTCACGCTTAACGGCATTTGACGTTAGGGAGTGGGGGGGGGGGTCACTTATTGATGTTAATTTGCTTAAAGCGTGACAAAGAATATGAAAATCAGAAAAAAAAACCCAGAACACGAAGCGAGTTCCAGGTCGACCTATACTGCAATATACACACAAACGTTGCCACAACACCATTTCTATATAGTCCTTATGTTACTGACACATTTATAGAATCTGTTCGACTGGGCTTTTATGTTATTATTCACTTTATTATGAATATATGGCAACTGTGTCTTTGAAACCGGAAAATGGTCTCCTTAAAGCCAAAGCCAAGGTTTTATTTTTCCATTAATGTATGACTGTACGCTTGGAAAGGGTTGAACCCAGTTGCACAGTCAGAACCTGTCTCATAAGCCACTTACTATCCACAGTATAATTGACTGTCTACTTTCAAATGCTTGTTCTTCAGCAAATGATAAAAAAACCCAAACAAATTAACTGTATAAAAACTAAGATCTGTAAGGCCGAAATAACTAGGTATCCCCATCACAATGCCACAGGCCATGAGGCTTAATAGGAAGAAACATTGTGCCTGAGGCTATCTCAGCCAGCCCATGATCCCATGAGACCATCGCATTTTTGGGTAGAAGCCTGTAATGTGATATCCCCACCCCAACAAATAACCTAGAAGTGTGAGAGCTGGTTTGACCACTCAAAGCTTAACAATTTTCCAGTACACAATGACCGTTTCACGTTTTAACAACTTTGTGAATTTCATAGTCACAAAACTGCTGTGTGGAGCAGTTAAAGGAGGAAAGCAGGGCATGCAAAAGGAATAAAAGTTAGTATTTTAATTACTTTAAATAATAGGAGTACACACAATTTGAAATTTAAATATCTTCTTAACAATTTTAGATAGAATTGCCATTCCATCTCCCAATTTGTGGAATTGTGCATTTGACTCACCTGATAAACAGCGAACAATAGTGTAGCATTAAAAATTATGCTTATGAAAGAATACAATTCTGAAAATGTTGAAAAGGATATCGGGTAAAAATAACTAAAAAAATGATATGCCATTCTATTTTCTACCTGCCTGTTTTAGTGCGGTGGCTTCCTGTTGTGTAATCAAAGAGATGTTAGGCTTGCCAAGTGCAATCAAAGAGATACTGGCTTGCCAAGTGCAATCAAAGAGATGCTAGGCTGCTTGCCAAGTGCAAGCAAACAACGTAGCAATGAAGCGAACAAGATGACCCCAATCCAGTAATTCCGTGCTGAGTTAGATCACAGCTGGAGCGCAATTGTATTGATTATGCAGATGTGTATGCAGACCATATTTCCCGGGTCCTTATTTAAATCATACTTGTCTTCTTTTAAAATGCTTTAAAACACACAAATGTTTTCATAGACCGAGACAATATTTAAATGAATGGCTTTTCTGAAACATGTTTTCATGTTTTATATCACTTTGAAACGAGAATAGTATGATTTAAACTAAGGACCCACGAAATCTACTGCTTTACACCCTTCCAGCCAGGCTGTCTGTTCAGATCACACTGAGACCAGTGAGGGCTGACCTGGGCTGACCTTTGGGAGTATTAAAAATTCTATGTTAATTTCCCCTTTTTCGGTTATGAATTATGTGGTTATTTACTGGAATCATCTTGCACCCAGTCTTAGCCTCCCAGTTGTTTGAAGAGCAAACCTTCTTGTCTGTTGCATATGATCCAACTTGTATTCCTGGTATTTCTTCTCGTAACCTGTGTAGTGAGACTTGTACTTCATAGGTCGTCTATTATCTGATAAGTTCTTGTGTTTTCTGTTATTTCCTTATTTTTAAGTGATAAAGGAACAAAGACAGTTATGTTCTGCCATAGAGCTATCGGTATGATAGAGGTATATTTTACATGCAGCATTCCCCCCTTGGATAGAAATGTTATGTAGAAATTGTTTATGGAGGTAGAAATGATGCTTATCTCTACATGTACACCCACACTTAAAAGGGCCAACCTCTCTAGACTGGCCACTTCCCTACAGTTGGCACTTTCCACCATTCCTAAGTCTGCCCTTTATGGAGAGATTTAACTGTATAGCTAAACGTTGGAATTGTGTGTATATCTGAGTCTTAACTTTTGATAATATTCTAGTTTTCATATGTGAAATGCCTCTAAGTGGCATGATTCTAACTATTACAAGTTTATATCTTTCATAAGATGTAAGATATTGTATATACCAAACAGTAGCAGTTGGAATTACACTAATGTCTGTTATGGGTGCGGAGATATTCAAGATCTAAAGTTTGGAATACTGCTAGTATTCAATGCAGTCAATGTAAGATCATAATATCTTGCCTTCTGGGTACACAAATTTTTCTTATATATATATATATATATATATATATATATATATATATATATATATATATATATATATATATATATATATATATGTATATACATATATATAAACATATATATACTTATATATATATATATATACATACAGATAATAGTGTTAATCCAAATTTTTTTTTATTTGTACTATAGGTGCGTCCATTGTAATGAAAATAAAAGGTGAAAAATTTGATTTCATGCTAATTAGGCATACGTCTGAAATGTTGAACATCTGCAAATGTATTGTAGCAGAGGTGTGAATGGCAACACAAATTGAATGATTTTTGGTATAGGTGTGCATCCAATGAAATGAAAATGCAAGTTTTAAAATTTGAAATTGTGCTGAACGGGCGCACTTCTTAATTTTTATTTCTTTCAATATTCATCAGTTTAAACCCATAAAAGATTAAGGAGGGCAAGTTCAATTCAAAAGATATGATCAATATACATTTGATTATCATGAAACAAAAATTTACACAGACAGATTTGTTCTAAAAATCTAATCTTTTTCCTAGTTACCATCATGTTATCATTGCGACAACAATTGGAAGACAGAATTGTTCTAGAAATTTAATCTTTTTCCTAGTTACCATCATGTTATCATTGCGACAACAATTGGAAAACAGATTTGTTCCAAAGATCTTATCTTTTTCCTAGGTACCATCATGTTATCATTGTGACAATAATCGGATCAACTTATTACCATTGCTGTCTTACTTTCTGTGTGTAATTTCTGTCAATCTTAATTGAAAAATAAGGTACATCAAATCAACATGTCAATCATCCAAGTAGGCCTGTGAAAAATGTATTTATGCTTATTTATCTCTTGTCTTTGAGACCTGAACACAGAGTGGGTGTGGGCAGGTGTTTTTGTAATTATTATATTAAGAGAAAGTTAGAATAAAGCAGGGAAAGCGTTTACTTTTGAATTCGTTAGCAGACTTCACAGAACACACATTGACCATAATATTTTCAAAATGGGATGAATATGCAGGGTTGTCAATAAAGGAAGCCATCACCTCATGATTGTTCACGTAGCAGTCACGGAGCACATACAAGTTGTTACCTTGACAGAAATGCATGTGAGAGAGGCAGAACATGAGGGATTTCCTTTTTACGACAACAGACGGAAGACAGGGAAAAGAAAAGGAGAAAGGGCTGGTTTTCTGACAAAGAATGGGGTACAGTGGCATTTTATCAACACAGGGGATGATGATGTAAGTGAGGTTCAAAATGAGACACAGTTGATGGGAATAGAGACACTTCAGAACAGGATAGCCATTGGAATGATGTCTGCAGAGAAAAAAAGGCTTTCCAGAAGAATGGAATGATAATTTTTTTAGAAACTATGGACAGCTATGCATGATGTCCAGGAACGAGCATATCAGGTGTTACTTGTACACAATGTCAATGGTTACATATTAGTCCGGACAGAAGGGATTCAAGGTGGGGATACAAATATAAAGGAATGCCAGGAAACTGTTGAACAATGGGACTCCCTATTTGGAATAGAGGCAGTGAAGACAGTCAGAAGGAAACAGGGAGTGATGATAACTGGATGGCAGATATCCGATTTTACAAACAGGTTAGGAAAGGGATGGAAGCATTGTGAATGTGCTGCATAAAACAAGAATACAAGGTTTAGAAGGCAACTAAAGAGAGACTTTAACATGTTTTTTTTGGGGGGGGGAGTGGAAAGAGACATGGGTTGATACAGAGTAAGTTGATGCTCAAGGCAATAGGTGTGACTAACGAAATCTTAGTTCTCCCTTTTGTCACCTTATCATGACGATCGCACGCATGACTGAATTCATAGGTATGTTGGTCTGATGTTACCAAGTGATCATGCCCACTGCGGAGGCTTAACTGTGAAACTGGAAGGTAACCCCACACATGCATGGATACTTGGCAAGATTCAACAATTTGCGCATATCAGTGCTACAGCCTGATACCTTGCAATTGTACACAGGCATATTTGAGTGACAGTACAGCTTTAAATTGATCAAAGTCACTCTTTCCAACTTCCCCACTTTCTTTGCGTCTAGACACTTTAATATGGCTGTTTTGCTAGGTTGGTATTCTGAGTATTTGAGACAGATTTTTAACAGTGACAAACAAAAGGTAGGTAGAAAGAGAGTTCAAAGTCACAAAAAGGGTAAAGCTGTGATTCTGAGTTTAAAAGGGCAATTGGGGTGAGGAGAGTTAAAAATAGAGCATGTAGGCAGCTAGAAAGAGAAGAGAGGAGAATGAGATAGCATTGGCTCGAGAGGAAGACATGGAGACAAGAAAGGAATGGATGATATAAAGGCAGAGAGAAGGGCCACGCAGAATGAGAAAATAACAAGAAGGGTAATGGCGGCTGTGCAGATTCCCAGCAGTGTTTTGGATACAGGTAACCAGCGGGAAGAAAGTTCCAATCAATAGATTCTCATCGAGGAGAATGGCTGAAAGGAACTGGGAAGAAATGAATGATCCATAGTGGGATGCAGGAGAACTGCCAATGGTCAGGTACAAAGTTAGGCAGGGTAGATGGGACCAAGGACTGTGTAAAGGGGTAATGCAGATGGAGGTCGAATTAGCAGTGGATCATATAAAAGTTGGGAAGTCCCCAGGCGCAGATGGTGTGTTGAACAAACCAAATTTGTTTTTAAGGGTAACATGCAGAAGGAATTACAAAATTAACTCAAAATAGCAGGGGACTATGCAGAGAAAAAGGGTAAGGTATTGATTCTAGGTCAGAAGCAGAGGCAAAAAGAGAAGTGGGTGGTTGGGAAGCTTCAGGTCCCAAAAGGGCACGAGAAAGTCAGTAGCAAATAGTTTCAATAAATTATTCACAGACAGGGTGCTTTGACAGAGAGTAGCAGTCCCAGGCATGCTATATGGGTTGAATGTAATATCAATGAGTGAGAAAGGCCTGAAATGGTTTGAAGAGAGAGAGAGAGAGAGAGAGAGAGAGAGAGAGAGAGAGAGAGAGATGGGAAAATGTATAGTAGGGCACCACCATGTGCAGCAGCAGAAGCAATTTAAAGGGGACTTGGCTGCCTGAATGTCTAGAATATATTACTAAAATGTAGGAGAAGATAGGTGGTGCAGGAAAGTGTATCTTGAAGCAGTTAAGGAACGGGCAAAGTGGGTCCTAGACATAGACAAGGTAGCAAAGGGGCATGACCTGAAGGGCCCAGATGACATTGACACTTCATTGAAGGCATATGTTGGTAAGGTTGTAAGAGGAAAGATTGAGAGGGAGTGGAAGAGAAGGGTAAAGAGAAGAGCACCTTGAAAGTTAAACAAGTACTAGAGAGGCCACTGAAGGGAAGGTGTTGGGATTGATGTGAGAGTTATAGAGTCCTATTCCAAGAGAGAGCATGTGTTATTAACCCCGAGAAGTGGACGCAGAAGTGGATAGAGGGGAGTGATGGGAATTGCCAAGTATGGAAGGAAGAAATGGGCAACACTATAAATCATTTGGTTTGTGGTGTTCAGAATACCAGGCCTTCAGAGAGAGGTCATTTCGGGGTTGGAAAGAGAAAGATAAGACATGTAGAATCCAGAACAAGTTTAAAATATGGGAGAAAGTTAGAGATTAGCATAGATAATGGGACTGAAGGAGGGAATACCAGGAAGTAGAGTAGGGATAGGCTTAGTGAACGACTTCCTGGTGAAATACTGGAAAAGGAGACGTAGTGTACTGGGTTTCAAGGAGACAGAATCCTGAGTGGCCAGCTGAAAGAAGCGCAGGGAGAAGGTGGCCCTCATAAGGGCTTCCATGACTCTGACTGTGGCAACACAGGCAGAGGCTGTGGGTATGTTGAGTGTAAGATGCAACTGTGGGGCAGGTGTTTTTAATGGTTCTTTCTTTTTTAGTTTACTTTTGTTTGTTTTTTGTGTTTTTTTGTTTGTTTGTTTAAATTTTTTAGGACCATGTCATGTAAGAGGCACGACACATACTTAAATTATTATATCAGTACATCTGGATTGCTAATTTTCTTTGGGGTCCTTCATACTAGAATCTTACCTTAGAAAAGAATTTGGTCGCTCAGACTTCAATGCAACGCATCTTTCCAGAATTATCCAAAGCATGTAGTCCTTTGTTCTTTTACAGCCCTTCGAATCTACGTTTATGATTGGCACAGATACAGGACTTGTAAATTTCTGACTTTAAAGCGTGCTCTCTCAATGCACATGGTCATTTTTGTTGGTGCCTGCATGACCTGGTTTA
Organism: Hermodice carunculata; assembly: GCA_964020975.1. Lineage (NCBI taxonomy): Eukaryota > Metazoa > Annelida > Polychaeta > Eunicida > Amphinomidae > Hermodice > Hermodice carunculata. The sequence continues at coordinate 138,499,418 of OZ026612.1, forward strand.
AGTGTGTCTCTAGGTGACATTGATCCAAAGTCCAGGGCCACAATTTTTTATTTTCAGATTAGCCATATGTGGTGACAAATAGACTGGAATCATCAGGCTAACACAACAGATTTGATCCGATATCAACAGAGGCAAGTGTTTGCCATTTCTATCTGTCAATATGGGTGTCTGCATTTGCCAGCAGTTGTGTGTGTTGTGTTTTTTCTTTCTTTTTTCAGATGCGCACAAAAAAGGTTTTAGCCTATTGAAGTTAACCATGTAATGCAGAACTCACCCTTTCAGAGTTCCTTAGAATGTAATGTGTTCTGTCTGGTGGATTATATCGTATGACAAGTTTGGCCATCAGATGGCTCTTGGATACCCACAGTTATTTGGGTTCTGGAGTAGCATGGCTTATTATATGGGTCAGGAACCTGTTGTAACACTTTTGCGCATGGATGGACCATCTTTAAGTGTACAATGTGGAAATAAAGTACAATACACAGCATTCCCATGCAAAAGAAAACTATTTTATTTGTGCCAAATGTCAGAATAGCTTGAGAAGCTTATGATTTTTTTTACATAGACCATCCGCAAAGGCTCTGCTGGATCATCCTAGGGAGCCTGCTGGACTATAATCCTTTCTGTACTGTGTCTCTGGGTTTTCTTTTTTCAAGCACATTATGGACTTACATTAAGCTCCTGTACATATTGAATACACATAGTTAATAATGGTATCATTGATAGGCAGTAAATTTGAGAATGCATTCAACATGTAGTTACAGGCAAGCACCAATTGTGTATTTAGCACATTAAACAGCTTATTGCATTTGTGTCTTTTTGTCCAGAACCACTTACTAGTAGTTATTACCCTATTCCACAGTCCAAACTCTTCCATAAGCTGACCTGTCACTGTCTTCCCTATGTACATGTGGAAGTAGGATTGTCCGCATTGCTCATGTGTTCTTCTGTAGAATTTTGACATAAGCTGCATTAGCCCAAATAAATGAAATGGTCTTCAGCAGGTAACTATTCAGAACATGTTTCAGAGCCTGTACCCATGCATGCCTATCTGAATGGCGGCTCCTTGTCTGAGCTAAATATTCATCAAAGACAACCTACATAATAGTGGATAAATATGAAAGGGGCAAATGACGAATCAACTAAATAAGTGAAGTTTTGCTTATAAATGCAGAGCTTCATTACAAATTATCTTAATTGGTCGCCCCTTGGTGCTCACTGCTGATACCTCTGGATCACAGACCTATAGGTGACTGGTGCCTTCCCTCAGTGATTAATAAGGTGATTAATTAATGATTAATAAGGTGCCATTGTTTGATCAGTGACTTAATTTGCATTAAAGAAATGACACACAGACCTTGTTGAGGGAACATTTGTGACTAATTACAGGGTGGATGGGTGGCGGAGCTGCAACACGCTCGCCTTTCACCTTTGCAGCCCAGGTTTGATTCACGACTGGGGATGCAAGTGGAAAGAGCTCTTACCACTCTGTCTGTCCATGGAGGTTTTCTCTGAGTCCTTGGGTTTCCTTCAATTGGGTAGGAAAGCATACGCCAACATCTGTGCCACGGAGAGTGATTAATATAGGCTTGGCCTGCTTTGCAATCCATGTAAAAGACATGGATCTATACTTTTTTAGCAACAGGGATAACTATCAACAGTGAAAGAGACTGGTAACATTCTCCTTCCGTTCATTCTTGTCTGTGTGTTTATATCAAGGTTTACACTTTTATAGTACTCTCAATGATATGAGAAAAACTATGCTGTTTTCCGTTTTCTTATCTTTTGTGTACCGTATGATGGTCTTGGCATGTTGATGCTTTGGCAAGTCTGGAATCTCTTTGCTGTCATTGTTGGGTTTGGAATTAATGAATATGGATCATGTTTTTACTATTTGAAAATTACTTCATTGGCTATGTTGTGCTGTGGGCTTTTTCTCCGACTCATAGTTATAGTGGAGGTAGAGTGTGTTTGTAATGTTCCAGATTCATAAATATCACAAAAACGATGTAGGCCTACTTTACTCTTTTGCTGTAAACTGAAGTGACTGACAAGTCGGAAGAACTAAAAGGTGATAGGCCTAACAGGTCTCCTTTTATTTTTGGCAGAAGTAATGAAATTTGTGTTTTTGGTGGTTAGGCCTATACATTTTGGAAATGAACTAGTGTCTGCAGTTAATGATGAATATTTCTAAGGTTGAGAGGACCGGTTTAAAACCACCAGTTGCCTTTTATGGGTGACTGCCTGTCTCAAATCAGGAGTGAAATTCGTTTCTTCACATTGGTATTAGAAAAGAAATGTTGATGCTTTGGCAAGTCAGGAATCTCTTTGCTGTCATTGTTGGGTTTGGAATTAATGAATATGGATCATGTTTTTACTACTTGATTCAAAATAGAACTTCATCCTGCGAGAGACAAAATAAATTTTATCCGGGATTCTTACAATGTTAAATTAGCATGTTGCACTTTTTGTTTTATTCTTTAATATGGCCCCAGAGCCTTCAATAAAGCCATTTAATTAAATCAAATTATTTGTTCTTCACATGAAGTGATTTCATCAATTGTGTTTGTTTGTCTGTTACTACCAGCCAATAAAATGGTCCTATCGTTTTTTCTCATATAATAGATTTGTCTGGAAAACCAACAAGGTCATAGGGTAGTATTTATTGTCATATTGTAAAAGGTACCAAAATATAGTTCGTAGGTTGTATTTTCAAGAGTCAATGAACTAGCCTTATTTATTTTTAAGATTAAGCATTGGCAGGTTGTGCATCTGACTTTAGCTTTGATGTGAGAAGATAATGATGTGGGAAATAAACAACCCTCTTCACCGGGGAACAACGAAGTTTCTCAAGTTATTCACAATGATATGAGTATGGTGAACAATGGCGAAACAAAAAGAAATCGAATTTTTCACGCACCTTCATGCTCATTATTTAAAATAAAGGCTGCCAGTTTGTGTTATGAGTTGAAGGCTATACATGCTTTACTGCATACATAGAAAAGTTAAAATAAAGAAACCAAAACACTCTTATTGTCTTCCTTGATGAAAGAGAACCTTATATATTTTAAAACACACACACACACACACACACACACACACACACACACACACACACACACATACACACACACACACACACACACATATATATATATATATATATATATATATATATATATATATATATATATATATATATATATATATATATATATATGGGGATAAATTATAATTGGTTGACCATATCTTAACATAAATGTATGCATGTTAAGTAGGCATTTATCAAATGTATTTATCATATCACCAGTCTTGTACCTGTGTATGTCAGTAACTGTGTCTTGAATAGTGGATTATGTCTGTTATATTTAATGAAATGTAGCCGTGTGTATACAGTTTCTGTTGAATTATGCAGGAATTGGGCCTTCCTTGACAAAGAAATCACAGACAACTGATTTTTATTAATTTAGAACCTTTTTTGTCCATCATGATGTAAGTTTTTACCATTGTAAATGAATGGAAACAGTAGAACTGCAGTCAGGTGGTTCGAATGGGGTATTACATTTACTAAACACTTTCATATAGGCATTTAGGAAAAAAGCCAAACTTTTGTGCATGGGGCTATGTGATACATGCTTAAATTGATAGTAGCACCTTAGCTTAAACATATACTGAAATATCACTTGGTCATATTACTGAACTTTTGAGCTACTGGCATTAGAAGGTGCCAAGCCCCCTTTCAAGTGTGTATTTGGGCAAAAATTGAGATATCGGTCATCGCTGAAATAATACATCATAACAGTAAAGCAGTGCCAACATGTTAATTTTCGCTGTCAATACTGAAAGTATGATATTTTCCCTGCTTCCAGTCACTCATCATTCACCCTTATCACAAATGGAGGTGATGCCTGCACATACAGTCATGCTACCTCAGGCATCACCCTCCATTATGAGTGGGTCCCCCACCAAGTTTGCTAAAACGCGTGAGTTTGCAGCAAGAGATGAGGGATGTGGGTTGAAAAAGTGCACACGCCCAACTAAATAAATTGGAATTTCGCTTTTTAGCAACATTCGCACATTTTGCTTTTCTTGCTCAACCCTTTACCATTTTCCAAGTGTGCTCGAATTTTTTCTTGAGCTGTTTTGAATAGTCTTCCTGTGTACATGTAGAACCCGTCTGAATGGCTGAAATGTATTGGTCAGCCCTCCGATTTCCCGTAGTTTGTGCTTTCACCACGCAAGATTTGCATCCGAACAGATAGCAGTTTTATTCACAGGAAACGCATACAGTAACTTCGCACGTTCGTAGTATATAAAACAACAACTAATGAAATGAATTTGTCCTAAAATGTTCGTAAAGGGTCCTCAGCGCATCGCAAATGTTCCACTGTCTTCACTTTTTCCGTTGAAAGTAAGTGGAGGTCTAAATTTTGTTCTATATGAGGAATGTCCTGTTTCTAATCCCGAGTGATGAAAAGATGTAAAGCTATCATAAGTCGTCCAGTTGACCCTTCCCGTACTCCCCAGGCTTTTGCATTTGGCACTAGAGATCGACACATTGCAGATTAAATCTAAAGCCTCAGTCTTATGTGTAATTCGGCTATACTAGTACGCGAAAGGCCACTAACTGGATTGAACATTAAACTTGTCCAATTATTTGGCTCATGTCCAAAGACCAATTCATAAGGGCTGAAATATCCGAACCTCCCAATGTTTTTTTCTTTAGTTTTTTGTATTTTAAAGTAGTATATACCATGTAATGGTCATTTAAAGTAACTTTGCGGACCTCAGATTCTATATGATTCCAGGCATGCTAGTCTGTATCAAATCTATAGTAGCCAAAAACTTGTTGGTTGAGTTAACTGTTTCAATTCAAAAAGGTCATTCATGTGATAAATGGGATTTTTGTTTAAAGATTCGTTTAACTTATTGTCCAGGGTAAAATCACTTTGATTATCATGCGTGTATCTTCACTCTGTGCCATAGCGATATTGTCTAGCAAAGCATCAAAACAAACACTCTAAGTAGATAGCAGTTTGTATGCTGCGTATTCATCCAACATTGTGCGTACTGTAAAAATGAGATATTGTATGATATTTTATTGGCACTATGCAATGTGGCTGTTCATTATCAATTATACTCTCTGTCATTTTATGAGCTACGCTGAAAAATGTTATGACACTGTGTGGCATGAGGGTTTGTTCTTCAAATTATTTAACGTATTACCCCTACCAGACTGGATGTTCATAAATACCGGCAACTTAAAGGAGTCGTTAAATGGAATGGGGTTATAATGTCCCATTTCAGTATTTCTTGATCAAGAACAGCCACGACTTACATGTCCTGAGTACACAGATGGTGTAGTGGACTCACTGAAGTACTTACTCTTTAACGAAAACTTCCAAAAGCCGTGGGGTTACGAGCATACACTGGCCATGCTGTTGACTAAGGCGTTTTAATTGGTATAATTTCTTTTAAGTATCTGACTCAGTTCAACAATTTTGTTTTATGTTTTGCTATTATCATTTTGTATTCATATAATTTTAATGTACTTTTACTTTCTCCGGTCACGAAGGTTCAATAAATTATTATTATTATTATTATTATTATTATTATTATTATTATTATTATTATTATTATTATTATTATTATTATTATTATTATTATTATTATTATCATTATCATTATCATTATCATTATTATTATTATTATTATTATACTGAGCATACTGGCGGAGTGGATATACCATTTGTCTTAATTTTGCACCCAACATGCCTCCACACCACTCTTTTTGTCTAAGGGTTAAATCCTATCGGTGCTTGGCTGATTGTACCGCCTTTACATACCACCTCCATGGCGAATTCTGTCATTCCTGGGTGTACTGTTGCCATCAAATATGAATTTCTGCGTCATAAAACCCAGTCATACTGTCATGTTTCAGGTATACACAGAAAATACATCTGGATCAAGGTCATTCATTCTACTTCGAACTTCTCAAACATATATAAGAAACTTCTAACATTCAAATGCGTAAGGTGAAACATTATTAGGTTCACGTTTCTTGGTGTTAACACTTTTGGTGGGTTTAGGTTGATATTGCACGTTTCTCTTGGTATCCTTTATTTTAGTATCATTTTTATTGCAAGTTAAATATTCGTTGCATTCGGGTTCATATGCACACTCATCTCTACTCAAGCTTTAAAAGCGATTACTTGTGTTCACAGCTAGCGTCTTGCTTTACTTGTCTTCTACAAGCGGCCATGTCCATGACGTCGCCAACCCATTACTCGGAACTAACAGAGTCACACTATTTTTCTTTATGTCCTTACAAACCACAACAGTTGCAAAATACGGACCCAGGGTATCCACATTGTCCTTTCACGTTATTTGTTTCATAAATGTACGTTTTGCCATCTAAGCATTACGATCAATTAACGCTTTCTCTTGTTCATCTTCCGAGTAATAATTATTGTTGTGTTTATTTGAAAGCTGATGAAGTGGGAGTAAAACACGCTGCACGTAGGAAAGGAAATTTGAGGCATTGTTCACAGCACCAACTTGTCAAGTGCTGTCTCATTACCGCCTTATTTTGGCTAAACAAAATTATGTCTTAATAATGAACCATGCAAAAATAGCGACCCTTTGAAATGGTACTGAAGATTTCATCAATATTTTGTTTGAAATAGTACTGAGAGGACACTCAAGTCTTCTTCCCGCTTCATGTAGTAATAAAATTAATCCTTGCCACCATGGTAAGAGATTTTACCTGTGTAATTTTGTGCCGCCAAGTAGCCACTTTGTGTTTTACCAGTTGTAACAATCACTTACCATCATGCAAGGGTGTAGTCTAACTCCACTAGTAAATAGCTTCCTCTATAGCACTTGTTGTACGATTGAAAACCACAGCATGCTGTATTAATCTTAATTACATAGAAGTGCAGTATCATAAGTTGTTTCTCCATCACCAAACAGTTAAGAAAAACATTATCTATACTCATAAATTCCGAACCAACAATGCGTATAAAGTAAGATTACAGTAAAAATGAGAGATGCAAGATTTACCAAAATATCAAAATTCAGCTTTCAATAACAATGCAAAGAAACAAATTTCACTCCTCACTTGAGACAGACAGCCACCCATAAGAGGCAACTGGTGGTTTTAGATAGGTCTTCTCAACCTTTGAAATATTCTTCATTGAAGACTGAGTTGAGTGTTTTCCAAGCATATTGCCCTAACCACTTTAAACCAAAAACATTATCACATGCGCCACGTATAGAACGGTACATGTACATGCTCCGAAATATGTTCTGAGTAGATACCCGCTGAGGATCCGATCCTTTATTATATTTGGGCTAATACAGCCTATGTCAAAATTCTACAGAGGAACGTGCGCATTATGGACAATAGTACTTCCATATGTATATAGGTAAAACAGTGACAGGTTAGCTTATAGAGAGTAAAGAATTCGGACTGCGCAACAGGGTAATTTCTACTAGGAAATGGTTCTGGACAAAAAGACGCAAATACAATGCTAGGCCTACCACCGCCTGGTGTTCCTACCTTGTCAGTCAGCTGAGCGAACAGCAAGAAAAGAAATTAGGCCCACATCGTTTTTGTGACATTTATGAATCTGGAGCATAACAAAAACGCTGCACCTCCATTATAACCACGTACAAAAACGCTGCATCTCCTTTATAACAACATCAACATTTATCTTCCAATACCAATGTGACGAGATTTTCTTCACTCCTGACGTGAGACAGACTGTCACCCAGAAAAGACAACTGGTGATTCTAAACTGGTCTTCTCAACCTTTGAAATATTCTTCATCGACTACAAACTTAAGTATTTTTTCCAAAACATGTGGCCCTAACTACTTAAAACCCATAATTTATTACTTCGCCACATATAAACAGAGACGTGGTAGGCCTGTCACTTTGGGTTCTCCTGACTTGTCAATCAGTTAAGAAAACAGCAAAAGAGGAAAGTAGGACTGCATCGTTTGCGTGGTATTTATGAAGCTGGAACAAGCATATTGCCCTAACTTCTCAACCTCCATTACAAGTTGTCCAATAATGCTTCAACGATTTCCTTATCAGTCTCGGTGGTAAAGTTTGCCCTGATATAATTTTGATCTTTATTTGTATATTAATATCAACTTGGAATTTGGGACAACTTGAGACCTCTCCATAGAGAGAAAAAGTTCCACTTAGGTCCTATAGAATGTTTCTTTGATTTCAACAGGAGTCAGGATGCTGTCAGATTTCCGTTCTCCCGTATAACCTGACTCCTTTGAGTTCATTCCGCCAACGGATCGTTCGGATGCAAGTGCGTTTAGTTTACCAAGTGTTTTGCGTAAATTAGTGATTCATTTACATTATATTTCCATTTGGTCCAAAGTTTAACATTATAGAGACATGATTTTTTCCTTGGCGTTTTTTCCTCATGAATGTAAATCATGAACTACAACGGCGAATCACATTGCCTTCTGATATATCCATTGATGCGGCACTACTTTTGTCAACATGACATGACCTCGGAAAAACATAATGGTAAACAACAACATAAACATGATTTTCAACAAAAGATACTAAATTTAGACATTAGAATTCCCTGCCCAAACATGGAATGAAATGTTTCTCTCAAGAACTATATTTTATGTGTTAGTGTCTTCGATTACCGTCAGACGTCACCGTTTGTTATGGTTGTTCTGTCTAACATGTTTAGTTACACTACAAGGAAGTTGTGAGTGCATTTAGTAAGATTTTAATTTTTTTATAGATTTTTTAACTGATACTTATTCAGATAAATGTAAGTATAAGTATTGAACGCCCCACTTCGGTTCACACTGACGTGGCTCACGCAGTAAATGGCCTCACAAGCCCCAATACATTCTTTTCGTCCATGTGCCTCGATTTGCGGGAGTTGAATTCTTAAGCGTTGAGGGGCTTGGGATTTCATGTTATAACCAAAATGTGAAATACGAAATGGTTGCACTTAAATGCTTGAAATGACTCCGACTGTTTATCATCAAGCAGTAATTCGTCCCATAATCTAACTGTAGAAGGAAGAGGACCTATCAAAAAGTTCAGTACGCGCTCTGAAATGATTGGTCGATGTATGTCAAAACGTTGGCTTGCAGTATAAGTGGGTGTGTTTTTAACTGAAGGAATGATAGAGCATAAATTACCAGGAGCAAGTTTGTTTACCAGCTTGTACTTCAGCGTTAATTTAGAAAAAATCCATCCAAGTTTCACGCATTGCAATGCTTGCACCATGCTTTGCCCCAGTAACAATGTGAGCGGCATTCAATTGATTATTTTCTAATTTTCTCGGCGTCGAGTGCCGAACAATAACCCCAAAGAGGGCTACTATATTCAAGAATTGGTCTGACAAAGGATGTATAAATTGTTTCCAAGATAAGGCAATCAAGAGTAAATTTGAGACCCTTCATGATATTGATAAATTTATTAGATTTAACAACAGTTTCATTAATATGGTATGTCGATTCGATGATTTGATTGCTTGAATTAATAACAGAAATCTGTGTCTACTCTTCCGCATATTTGTGGGACACGCGTTGCTAAAATGTTTCGCGAACTGTAAAATAACTTCGGGATTGCTAAGAAACCCTGGTATTTTCCCTTAGAGGACTATGTGCTTCATTTGTCCTTGGTAAAGAAAATTATGGCCCCAGATTGCAGGTACACTCCGCTTGCTTGGATTCTGAGTCTGTTTTCAGAAAAAAATATAATTTACCTCCTGATTGTCACAAAGTATCTGTCCTGAAAAGGAGATCAGCCCCCTAAGAAGTTCTGCAATCAAGGCTGACATTTGGAATCTGTGACCTTGAATTGCCATTTCAAACGGCAATAACTTCTCTGTGCACATATATTCTCCATTGCCCTGATGCAAATCTGACTGAATCTACTTTAATGCCCTTCAAGCGTTACAAATACTTTCAACTGCGTAAAGATGAGCAAAATATGATAGACCACATTGCTCTGAAGTAAGGTAGTTTATTAGTTTACTAGTAAACTACCTCTCACATAATTTCTACAATCTAACTGGAAATCGACATTTTCCTCTGGTAAATATTCAGCCCCTACAGAGTCTTTTGAGACAAAGCAGACGTAGAATGAAAGTTTTTGTTGTCTCCCCTGTCTAAAAACCCTACGTTGCATGTTCATTTTTGTAGCGTGGCCTATCCAGTGACCCGTTTTCGTACTTTTCATTCGAGTTTTTATGTCGATGATTTCTGAATCTTTCACGAGAGGTTTGGTGCGAATTGTATCCTCAGGGGAATTATGGCGCGGATTTTGGTGTCATTGGTTAGTCTCTGCGATGATTCATCCAAACTTTACTTAGATCATAAACTTTGTCGTACTTTCATAATTTTGGTGCGTGTATATTACATGTTTGATCATAGTGTATATTCTAAAATGCATTTTGATGTATTTATTAATTTTCCTCGTGTCACAGGGGTTTTGATAAATTATTATCATCATCATCATCATCATCATCATCATCATAATCATTATTCTTAAACATAAACAATTGAACACTGAACGCACATGCCTGGATATGGCAAGCCAAACCTGCAAACATTCACAAATAGAGACATCTGCATTTCTAATACAGATATCTGTATTAGTAATTCAGATATATGAATTTGGAATATAGATATCTGTATTTCTAATTAAGACATCTGCATTAATTTAAACATATTTATTTATTCTGGATCACCTAATAGTATACATCGAGATAATAAAAAACAGGCTCTCCAGACATAGAGAGACACACCGAATATATACAATTCACACAGGACAATAAAATTCACGAAATGCTTTGTATGTACCACTCATTGTTACAATAATATTGAAAAATACACTTTCCTGAATGCTATGAAGTAAATACTCACAAGCAGAGACATGTCGATTAAAGAATGAGTACAAGTTATTGATCCAGAAAGATCCACTATGTCACTAGCTCGGTAACCAAAAAAAAAAAAAAATTATGACAGTCTTAGCCATAAACCGTATATAGACAGGATCAACATGGTAATCAAAATATGAATCGTCTACAGTCAGAAATGAAATTTTGGACAGCATCAAAGAATTTAATGTTAAGGTCATTGTTACCATGTGTAAGATACCGGATAAGTATATCACTTGCTAGATAGACTACAAGACTAGGATTCACAACTGGAGCTAGAATGTAACAAACCGTTTTTAAAAGGGATTTCCTGAGAACGGAATAATAGGGACATTCTAGGAAAAAATGAAGAATACTTTCGTCAGGATTTAGACATTTACAAGCTGCAGACGGTATTATATTAAATCTGTGTAGGTGGGAATTTAGTCCGGATAAGCCCAAGCGCAAACGAGTGTGTATGATATTAGAAAATCGACTGCCGTGTGAGTAATAAACAGGAACAGGATTTACAGACAATAAAGTATTTTTCAAAGTAGATTTAAATTTGGATAAAGTTGCAGAACGTCTTATGTCGTCGGGGAGATCGTTCCATAGTTGAATAGAGGAAGGAATGAACGAATTTCCGAACCGTAAGGAATTAAACCTGATTTGTCTTTGGCTGCGTCGGTTTCTTAACTGGACAGTGGGCTGACCATTGTTATTCGGAACGAGATCCGAAAGATAAGCGGGAGTTTGACCATTAACAATTTTGTAAAACATGATTAATTTGAAATATTGGCGTCTTTTAGCTAGAGTAATCCAGCCTAATTCCTTAAGCATAAGATGACGGGGAGTGCGTTTCAGGGCTCCAAAACAAATGCGAGCTGCTTCATACTGAACACACTCGAGGGAATCAGAGAGAGTCTGTGAGCAATTGTCAAAAATTATACATCCATACTTTGAGATGGGTCGTACCATGGATTTGCAAAACCGAATTAGAGTATTGCAAGATAACCTAAATTTAAGTCTGTGGAGGAGAGACAGACGTTTTCTCACTTTTTCCACGATTCTGGTAATATGGGCATCCCACTTTAGATTACTAGAAAGTGTAGCGCCCAAATCTGTATGGCTAGTACCTTCTGGTACAACAGCATTGCCAAGGAGTAAAGGCGGGTGATCTGGCTTGTTATGTTTAGTGGAAAGCAAAACAGCTAGGGACTTAATAGCATTGAAAGATATTTTCCACTGTTTGCCCCATATAGAGATATGAACAAGATCTGCATTCATCCGACCTGCTGAGGTAACGGGATCATGGATTATCTCCAGAATGCTAGTGTCTTCAGCAAAAAGCTTAATATCACACACAATATTATCAGTTATGTCATTAATATAAACTAGGAAAAGAAGAGGCCCCAGAATAGAGCCCTGGGGTACCCCTGCCTGTACAGGAAGCAAGGAGGACGACTGACCACCAATCGTAACTCTCTGAAAGCGATTTGATAAGTAACTACCGATAAACTGGAGTGAAGCACCTTCAATACCCAGCTGTCTTAATTTGAAAAGAAGACCCTCATGCCACACGCGGTCAAAAGCCTAACTGATTTCGAGAGAAACCATCCTGGCTTCTTTTCGTAGTTCCAGGCCATTATATATGTCATGAACGATTATGATTTGTGCGTCAGTAGATCGTGACGAATAAAGTACTCGTATAGAATATTAAATATTAAACGTTCGAAAACTTTAGAAACATTACACAGTAATGAAATAGGGCGATAGTTGCTTTTTACCTGCTTATCGATCTTTTTGCATACAGGGCACATATTAGATTTTTCCAAGAATCTGGGAAGCTCGAAGCAGCAAGAGAGAGGCTAAAGAGTTTGGTAAGTGATGGGGAGAGGCCAGAAGCCGTATTCTTTAGGATGAGGTTACCTATACCATCGGGTCCCGTAGCAGAGCTGGACTTTAGAGATTGTAAAACCTTTTTAACGTCGTTTTCATCAATTTGGAATTCACTTAGCCTCGCATCGGTGCGATATGAGAAGTCAGGCAGGGGCATAGGATCGTCTTCATGAGGAAGTTTACATTGATTGGCAAAGTAATTATTGAAAACTTCACATTTTTCAACGTTACTGGATATAACAGTGCCGTTTTCGAGAAGGGAGGTATGGAATGATTGAGCTTGGAACCTAAAAAACTCTTGCTGAGGTTCCACCATTTCTTTGGATTAATGATATTAGAATCCATTTCACTGCGAATTTTTGAAAAATATGACCTCATGGAACTACGAAGGGCGCTGACTGCAGTGTTGCGCTTCCGTTTATAGAACATGTAGTCTTTCAAGAGTAATAAACTCAATATAAATAAAGGGACGAATTTTGTTGCTAAAACGTTTGAAACGTTTCCAAGCACGATTTCTCTGTCTAAGTAACTGTTTAATTTTACAAGTGATCCATAGCTTATCTTTGGGTCGTACAAGGATGTCACGACAAGGGATGAAGTCCTTGCATAAGCCGCTAAAAAGATCTCTCCAGAAAGATACCACGTCCTTAATGTCATCAAAGACTTCGAATCCTGTGTTAAGAGGAGCGTCAAGGGCAGCTTTGTTTAAATCTTCAAAATTAGCTTTCTTGAAGTCCCAAATTTTCCTTTTGAAGAGGTGGTCTACGCGGCGGGAAATCGAAAAAGTACAAAATACAACTGAGTGATCGGATGTAGAAATGGGTGGTAAGATACCTGAATTTAGAACATAACCTGGTGAATCTGTGATCATGGGATCAAGGATACTTTCAGATACATCGTTTAGTCTGGTCGTTTCGTTTATTACTTGGAATAAGTTATTTGGGGATAAAACATTGACTAGGCGCACTCCTAAGTCGCTATCTGAATGATCAGTATTCCAGGACTGGCACCTATCTTTAAAGTACACCGGTTATGATTAGAGTTTTAGGATTACACTCGAGGGCTGAAGTAATAGAAAGATCGAGCTCCTCAATAAACAAATCTGTCTGCGGCATATTGCCCTGGTGGGCGGTAGTACACACTTAAGAGAACTAAATCGTATTTGAGTCGAAATTCAACCCATAAGCATTCACTGTTGGCAGATTAGAGGTCCGCTCGGTGAGTACAGGGTAAGTTGTCCGTTACATAGATCGCCACCCCTCCCCCAGTACCCACAGTCCTATCCTTGCGTATGGACATACCAAAACCATCAATGCATAATAATTCACTGGGGTAGTTTGTATCTAGCCATGTTTCAGATACAGTAATAACGTCGAGTTTTTCCGAAGTGGCCAAGAAATGTAATTCATCAAGTTTGTCAGGACGTTTAATGCTACGGACGTTTGCATGGCAAATTTTTAATTGATTTTGAATGAAGGTATCTGTGGGCCCTGGATTAGGGTGGACATCAAACACAAGCAATTTGCATAAAATTTCAGCCACGTGTCTGAGATTACAATATAATTTAAGCAGGAGAAAGGTAGTTAACAATGCAAGACAATTAAATGCAGGTAAGACATGATCAGGTGTAAAAGTAGTACAAGATATGATTTTGACCAGGCATTTGCGGTAATAATATGAGCCAACTACAGCTCTATATTGCTGTATACTTATCCCCATGGATATAACAGAACGTAACAATTATCCGTCAAGATATGGTGCCCAGACAAAGCATGAAGACAAATTCTTGAAAATTCTGGTAATATAATCACTGCTGTAGTTATGAAGTAGGAATCAGTTAATATGTCGGTGTACATGGGGTACATACAAGCGTTGTCACAAATACATATATCATCACGCAAATGAGCAAACTGACATAAGAATGGAATACAAAGGACTGACAGGAAACATGAAAAACGCATATGTAGCAAGAATGTCATGGAGATCACATACATAACAAAAAATAAAAAAGAAAGAAAAAGGAACACGGTTGTCAAAGTATGAAAAAAACGCAACAGTTGTGACTCTGCATGTAAATGACCAGGAATACATGAATTTTGTGTTGACACTCGAGTGGTTGACGTTCACACACAAGAAATATGGGAACATGTAAACGAAACAAGTAAACAATTAAACAAAAAATCGTTAGCAGTACATTTGAGTTGGGAGAACACTTATTAATTGGTATTTAACAGTAATATTGTAATAACGCAAATTCTCCTTCCATTGAAAAGTGAATGATTGCTGGTGATAAATATTACCAATAAAGATATGTTACAATAACTTTAGGTTGCATGTCATTGTTGTAGTAGTGGAAATACAAGTAACAGGAAGTGGCAAATACTATACTGCAGTTATTCGAAGTGGAAGTCGAACTAGAAAGACTGGTACTGTGAGAAGTTGGTCGAAGTTGATGAAACACAGGGAAAATAATTCGATAACATGATCATCTATGTGCACTCTGAAACCATCATATACACAACATGCTCGTATATATGCTCATTTTCTAAAGGATTAGTTAGATGGATTGATTAAATTTCACATCAAACTTCCAGTGATAGGAGACATAATTACGACAATCCTGAGTTTAAATACAACTTAACGGGAATAAATATTGACATAGGGTAAATTAATGTTCGACAGGTGTAAACAGCAAGTGAACTGAATGACATAGACGTGAGTGGACACAGGGGTTACCTGTACTAGCAGAAACCTGCATGAATGTCACCACAAGACGGCTCTGCAAAGCAGAAAACAATTTCAAGACACAATATATACCATGTAAAGTTTACACCTTGATGGAATGCAAGTGGCTATAAATGAACGTATAGCGACTTGTAGCAAATAGAGAAACAATACTGTGAAAAGCAATACATTGTGATCAAGGTGGGAATGACATAATATAAACCCACGGACAATATGAGCTTTGATTGGAGTGCTGACAGGTAGACAACAGAGTAAACCGTGTTTGGTACCACAACAAGTATTGTGCTTTACTGGACGGTCGAACTGTTTGTTCTTCTTTGGTAAAAATAGGGACCAGACCAGACCAGAAGCTGGAAATATATACTGAACCCCAATGAAAAGTATCCACATGCCAATTTGGAAGTATTTTATTGTTTATACTTGAAACATTTCATACCTAGACGTGCTTAGAACTTAACAAAGCATTCACTTTTCTGGCGTAAAAATAATGTCACGCTCTACCGACATTAACGTCACTTACAGGCAAAAAATGTCATTAACTGCCCTAATTGAAAGTCACACAAATTTTTCTGTTCAATATGGGATGTGGCCACCTCGAGCATCAACACATGCTATACATCTGCGGCGCATACTGCTGACCAGGGTTTGAATTCTGTGTTGGGGAACATTATTCCATTCTTCCTGCAGAGCTTGGATCAGCTGGTTTCGGGTAGTAGGCCTAGGTGTCCTCCGTTGAATACCTTGGCCTAACTGATCCCACAAATGTTCAATAGGGCTCAGATCGGGTGAGAACGCTGGCCATTCCATGACATTGATGTTGTTCTCATTGAGAAAGTTCATTGTTAATCTTGCAGAGTGTGCACGTGCATTGTCCTGCTGAAAGATCGCCAGATCTTGATGCTGCTCCATAAATGGGACCATGTGCGGCTCCAGCACCTCATCAATGTACCGCCTAGCATTGAGGATCCCTTGAATGACCACTAGGGGTGTCCGGTAGCGGTTGCTGATGCCTGCCCACACCATGACAGAGGGTCCACCCCATCGATCTGCCTGACGGACACAGGCATCTGCATATCTCTCCCCAGTCCGGCGCCACACACGTTCTCTGCCATCTGCTCTGCTGACACAAAAACGGGACTCGTCAGTAAAAAGGACGGTATTCCACTGCTGGCGAGTCCACCTGGAGTGTGCTCTACACCACTGCAGTCGTCTTTCTCTTCTGGGTTGGGTCAGCAGGTTACCCCTGTAAGGTCTTCTGGCTGTTAGGCCACTGCTCCTCAGTCGCCTGTCCACAGTAGAACTACTGACAGGACGGTGATTCACCCCTTGAGTCTCACGGGCTGTTTGGGCTGCTGTACGGAAACGGTCTCGCAGGTGCATCAGCCGGATGTGACGGTCTTGGCCAGGTGTTGTCACTCTTTCTCGGCCAGGCCTAGGCCGATCATCTACGGATCCAGTTTCTTGTTGCCGTTCAATTAGTCGTTGGATGGTGCGCCGAGTACACCCCATTCTTTGTGCGATTTGAGTGATTGGGACTCCACCCTCTGCAAGCCCCAAAGCATGGTGTCTTTGACCTTGGCTCAGACGCGGCATGATCGCCTCAACACACCTGAGACCACTGGCTTTTTTCTTGGCTGAACATCCCTTTTTAAAGCCACTGAAAACATCAGGTCATTTTAGCCATCCAATAGGAGTGGTGGTCAGAAGCCATATTCGGTGCACAAAAGTCACATGCATTATGTAACAACCCAGCAAAAGTTAAAAAGTTGTCCTGAATGACCCTGATGTAGGCTCCAAACCATGCATATATGCACACACAGTACTTAGTAACTTACAAAATTAATGTGTTAATTTTTTTATGTGGATACTTTTCATTGGGGTTCAGTATACATGTATAAAATGCAAGGTGAAACATCACTGTGGAAAAAATTGACTCATGCTAACTACGCGGGCAGTCAAGAAAAGTTACAAAGATAGGCCTATACATGTTTGAAAATAATATGTACAATGAGAAAACGGCAGAAAGAATGTACTAATAACGATATTTTGGTATTACTTAAAGCACTGGGATGTATGTAAAGATATCAGAACTGAAAACTTATTAACTACAAGTCCAAATAATATCATGGATAGAAGTCCAGGCAATGCATTTGAGAATTCGTATTGACTCAAGGGCGAACGTTCACTTATGAAACGCGTTGAGGTCCTCTTTGTTGTGTATTTGGACAACACGACCTGGAGTCGCTGTGCCCCGTGCATTTAGTTCGCGCACACAAATGCGTCCGTCTTTTGACCAGCAAGAGTCTATCAGTTTATTTCGCCTCATACCTCGCGCTAAGAACATGATGTGGGCCGTCTTGCGTGTAAGATCCTCTGAGACGAAAACGTTATTGTTCTTTTTCCGTGCATCATATACTCTCTGCCTTGCCCGGTATGAGATAAACTTTGCAATGATGGCACGTGGCTTGCCATCACGTTTCTTACCAACTCTGTGGGTGCGTCCTATTTCATGCTTTTCCACATTGACACCAAGACTCTTAATATGTTCCTACGCTAAATTGTCTGTATCCTCACCTTCTGAGTCGGCATCTTTTGACCAGAATCTGAGAGCATTCCTGCGACCATACTGTTGCAGCTCGTCCAAATCATACTCCAGTTGTACAATTCTTTTCTCATTTTCCGTGTCTATGAAGTCGGATACTTCGACCTCACTCAGTTCAGTTTCTAGCCTAGTTACTTTTTTCTCCAGTTCTTCGATTTTTTTTGGGGGGGGGGGGCGCTTACCTGGGCTTGGACAGCTTCGCCTATGATACGTTTTAGCCACGCTTCTATACTGGGGCTTGTGAGTTTACAGAAAAAGTCATTCATTTCATCATCGTCAACAGTACTTTTAGGCTGAACGCTAACTGATAAAGTATCATCCTTACCAGAAATTTCTGAATCCACGTGTGGCTTGTTAGTAGGAGGAGAATGCCCAGTTGGTGAATCATCCATCCATTGACGTTTTAGACTCTGAGTAGCCCCCACAGGTGTACGTGGGTTCCGAGCAGAACTTGACATTGCAATATTATCCATGGCCATGATTGCACTTGGTTCACTTGTGAGTGAAGTGAAAGTCTCCAGTCACCTTGCTGAAGATAATTCACCATAGAGCATGTCCTGGAATTGTCGCAGGTGTCACTGTCTTTGGTCCGCATAATGTCAAGGGAGGGAAAACCCATGTCCATACAGTACCAAAGTCTGTTGTCAACTGCGCCCAGATCCTTGGCCACCGGGCCTCAGGTCACCTTACACAAAGGTTCTGTCTGGCAAGGTGAGACAAACACAACCCCAAACAATACTTCTTTCCAAGACCAGGGCATGTCCATTCATGGAGACAAACTGTCCAGTTTGCACCATCACTACACTCTTCCCCGTTTTCTTTAAGAGTCCATCATCCTCTATGCAGAATTATGTACATGTACATAAAATTGCACTCTTGCCTTGGACTACATCCTGGTGTAAAACCTATTTTAAGTAATGCACATACACTGTATATACTGTTGTAAATGTTGCAGGTAAGAAGTGCACATATTTCTGCAATCTGAAGGGTATTATCTAATACGAGATGCTTTTTTTTCCACTTCAGTTTTACTTCTGCACAAGTCTTCATGATGATGTTGATGTTCGAGTTGCTGATGTTCTTGTTGTATGTACTGACAATCCCAGCTCTAACAAAGATATTTCATCGGCAACAGCTCATTGTACACCTGACATGTATTTCAAAGAAATGATGCAAAATGCATTTCCATTTCAGGTCCGGTGTCAAATATACTGCATAGTTGATGAGACAACAGGTGCTTGTGATGACAACTAAAATCCCAGACCCTATGGATCACTTATGATGTTGAGATTAAATCCATTGCTGCATTGACTTCCTGCCCTCCATTCACAAGAGTACATGGATTCTGAGTCAAGCAGTCATGCATACTAAAATATTTCAAATCTTTTCCAGGTGTGCCATGGGAAGATTTGGGTCTCACATCCAGCCTGTGTTTTTCTGTTACCAGTGTCAGAAAGCCATCACTGCAGAAAAAGCATTTATTTGACCTCTTACCTCCACCGGCATTGCTGAATTCATCTTGAAATTTTGTTCCCTTTTCAGGTCACCATAATGATGATTATTTACAAATTTACACATTTCACATTTGGTTGTCAGAAATGCCGTCAACCTGTGAAAACATGAAGGCCAACAACTTTCTTATTTATTTTGACAGGATATCTCTAAAATGAAGTCATTAAGTGCATCTTCTAAGAAAATTCTGGAATCTGATTCATCATTGACATGAATGGGGATTATGCAGGGATTTGAGACCCATCAAACAATCTATAGCATGGTATACAGGTAGGAGTAAAGTTCCATGCGGCTCCAAGCATCCTTGTGACTGCTGAAGTTGAGACATTGGTCCTGATGCACCTTGTCTACAATCTGATTTTGCTTCAGTGCCATCTGTGTCAGAAGGGGCATGTGAACAGTCTGTTGACAAAGCACCTGTGCACCATGCACAGGGAATGGTTAGATTTCCTGATGTTCTACACCATCCACATTTCAACTGCTTGTCATTCCTCATCCAAAGAGGTGACCGCGTGTTACCCCAGTTAGAACGATAACTACGGTTATTTCTGCTCCCCTCACAACACAACGAATCCGAGGACAGACCACAATACTGATATTCACCATTCTCTATAAAACTGGTAGTTGCTGGTACTGTGTCCTGACTAGTTTTGTTCTGCCGTTTCCTTCTTCTCCCTTTTTTCTTTTGTGGAGTAGATGTCACCTGGGGATCATACACAGTTAAGTGTCCTGTTGAATGGGTGCATAACTGGCTGTTGTATATCATACCTGGGGCAACCTGGTCAATGGTATATAATATTACCTGAAGTTCTGTGGGCAGGTATATCAAGTCATTAATTACAGATTTTCCATCCTCAGGGCCTTGGTTAATTGTTTGTTCCCTTTGTTCAAAATTTCTTCCACTGACATCTGTGGAAAGCTGTGCTGCAAGTGGTTGAAGAGGATAGTCTACTTCATCTGTTTGATAATTGCATGACACTGTTGTTGCATCATCTGTTTGATATTCATCCATTTTGGCTGCACACTGCATATCATTATGATTATTTTGTTCTGTGCTTGATGGCACTTCAGTGGGAATTCCCGGAAACAACAGCTCATAAAATTCATCATGTTCCCCATTCTGCTTTATGTTCTCCACAATTTGTGAAAATGGCTTTTCTTCTTTGCTCATTTCCCACACATATTTCCAAATAAAATTTGCCAATTCATCCAGACAAGGGTGCGCCAAATTTTCAATTGCCTTCATTGGGAGACCATTGCTTCTTTTGTAGTTTTCTAGAAGGCAATCATACAGTGTTGTTTTACATTGTTCAAGTAGCTTATATAGTTCTTCATTCAATGGAAAGAAAGGTTTTGCCGTTATAAGAAACCAGCAATCTTGTATTCTAGGAAGCAGTTTCCCTTCGTAGATAGCAAGCAGACATTTTAGGGTGCTATATGGTATATTCTGCTCAAAGGTGGGCTTGTCCAGTGAAATTATGCTTCTTTAATCCTTTAGAGAACCCATGACTGTATACCAATATTTTTGTTTGTCTGATATCCATCCTTTTTCAGTCTGCACTTTTAAATCAGATGAAAACTCCTTGTCCATGTTTAAAAGACAATCCCATGTCAGCTTCCCTCCATTCTCCTCTCTTCTCACAATCTGCTCTGCTTGTGAATGTGACAAAAAAGGAATGACACTCGATATTTCGTCTTTAAAGGCATAATTGATGTGAAGTTTGTATGCCATTGTGTAGGTAATAATGCACACAAGCGAATCTACCAAAAAATACTGAGCATTTACATGTTATCAGGTCAGAAATGCCGTCCTGAAAAAATCATGTATAAATGCTATGATAAAGTATGGGAAACTCCACGAAAAGCCGACCCAATTCAGTACTGTAAAAATTAAAAAGTCAAATTAGATCACTGACGTTTAGGCAAACACATGTGGTATGTGTATGCTGATTCAAACCTGTCTGTAGCCTAATTGCCAAACAAGCCTGAACAAGAGCCAGTCTTCTCATCAGAATGGTTAGCCCCATTTCTGAGGCATCGACGGGGTTGTTTTAATATGGGCACCATCTCCGCCTCATAACAGGTAATGCATTTCACGCAGACCTCTCAATAAATACCTCAATTGCACGATATACATAAATGTTCGTGTCCAATGTCTCATATGTATGTGTTCCTTGAAGGTCTGTCTCATTCATGTTACACCTTGGTAAAGTTTCATGCCATGGGAAACAAGATATTGACTTCGTTTTCTGCGACGCTAATGGAATTCCGCCTCCAAATCGTGACCGCTGCCATAGCCGGACGAGAATTGCGTTTGCGCACGCGTGACCGGACGTATACATTTACACGTGCGTGTTCTCGATTCACATGACTTCGTTTTCTTGTGGGTAAGTACATGCATTTGTCTCAAGTAAAGGGTAAGTTTATAGATAGGTCAACGAGTTTCACATATATATAACAGTATCAGATAGGATAATCTCTTTCCAAAGGTTTAAGACTGGTAAATCCCTGCATAATTATATGGTCCATGTGCTCACGGACATGGAATAATGCACGTGTTTGTATACATCCGGTCACGCATGCGCAAAAACCGTTCAATATCGCAAGTTCGCGCGAGAAGAAAACATGCATGCGAATCGCCTATGGAAGCAGGCAAGTTACGAGTGGAAAAATGTGGATAAATACCATATCATGGAACAGTGGCTCGCGAAGATACATGAGACATAAACATTATAACAAAGAGAAACACCATACCATAAAAAAGTTGTCAAATAACCCATGATTATTTTATAATGAAGCACTCAATTGTGACATTCCACTGAGAACCATTACCCTTTCTGAGGCTGAGAAGCCGTCCATCCCAACATAGCGGCTCGATGCCTCATACTGGGGCTACAGAATGGTCTGCAATTACTTAAAAAATCCAGGCCTACCATTTGGACTCCTGACACCAATGAAGTGAAAATCTCCAGTCACCTTGCTGAAGATAATTCACCATAGAGCATGTCCTGGAATTGTCGCAGGTGTCACTGTCTTTGGTCCGCATAATGTCAAGGGAGGGAAAACCCATGTCCATACAGTACCAAAGTCTGTTGTCAACTGCGCCCAGATCCTTGGCCACCGGGCCTCAGGTCACCTTACACAAAGGTTCTGTCTGGCAAGGTGAGACAAACACAACCCCAAACAATACTTCATTTCAAGACCAGGGCAAGTCCATTCATGGGGACAAACTGTCCAGTTTGCATCATCATCGCACTTGTATGTAACAAAGGCCAAGCAAGTTTGAACGGCGGGTTATTCAAACAAAGAGAAACTTCAAGAAATGTCCCTATAAATCACAATCCGCCAAATCCAGCATACCAGAAGCACACACTTTGGCCCTCAAACCTTCATTCCTCCATGTATGGTAAAAATCCAAGAAAAGAAGACATCAAAGATGAATTTTGACGGCTAAACGCTTGGGCAACTCGTACGGTCAAACCACCATGAAAGATCACGTGACCTTTGGTGCATTAGACTGGAAAAACAGAAAGCTGCATTAAATAATGCAGATATCTGTATTTTAAATACAAATGTCTGAATTACATATACAAATAATAACTGGAAAAATTTGATTTGTTTGTCAGCAAATCAGTCTGTGTGCCTAGAAAACTTATAAAGATGGCCTATTCAGTATTTATTTAACTCCTGCAACAATGGGTTTTTTCATGCAGTCAAAAACCTACAAACTAAAGATAGAAAGGCACCTCAATTTATTATAGCTTTAAAGCTATCCAAGATTTAAATTTTGTTTATTTGCCTAATTTGCATAAATCAAACTGCTACAACTTTGATTCATGGTTAATTAGACGCAGTTATCCTACAAGTCTATCCATTTAAGTTTGAATGACTCCTCAGTCTTTAATATTCCAGATTGAAATTTTGGGTATTCACTTAATTTACATAAATTAAACTATGGATCAGGTTTCATTCGATGCAGCTATGTCACATACCTACCAACTGAAGTGGAAATGGCACCTCTATCTATCTATAATAATTTTGGAGATATTTAACTTTTAAATGTTTCATATGTTCCAAATTAGCATAATTTAAAATGCTACATTTTTCTTCATTGTCCATTAGATTGGCAGGTGTCACAAACCTGTATGTACCACTTCAAATTTTGTGACTATCTGTAATAGGTTGGAAGAAATTGAGAAGAGCTGTTAAAATTTTATTTGCCCGGATTTGCATATTTTTAAACATCATGACAAACAATATGCACAGCTTTAGTACTGGGTCTATCGTCATGCCAAATTTGGTACGTTTCGGAATGACAGTGTCTGACAAAAACACGTAAATTAATGTATAGATAGATAGATAGATAGATAGATAGATAGATAGATAGATAGATAGATAGATAGATAGATAGATGGATGGATGGATGGATGGATGGATGGATGGATGGATAGATAGATAGATAGATAGATAGATAGAAAAACAAGTTCACACACAGAATTCATAAAGAAAGAAAGAAAGATAGAAAGAAAGAAAGAAAGAAAGAAAGAAAGAAAGAAAGAAAGAAAGAAAGAAAGAAAGAAAGAAAGAAAAGGTATTTGAGGAAAACAAGATTCACACATAAAATTATACATTCATTGCTATGTATAGTCTATACAGTATATTCGTGTTTAGATGCTACATGTTGGTTATGTTCAATTAAGATTAGGAACAGCGGGAATTAGGATATCCATCATTTAGTACATGTTGATCATCCCAATGTATAGAAAAAACCTACTCCATCAATATTTCGGATACAACAGTTCTCCAGTTCTTTTGCCCAAAATTATGCAACTCCAGCAATGCATACTTAACCACATCATTTTCAGGCAATCTTTAAATACGCCACCAATATTTAATCAGCCTATTGTTGATCTATTGTTGACTTGAATGCAAAGCAAAACGCCCAGAATCTGCATGAATGCCGAGAGTTGGTGTTTTTGCACGCACGCTAAGCAGGTATAACACTTGACTTAAATGAACTTTTGAAATGACATCTATTTCCTTCGTTCCCGTCCAAATTTCGCAACCATACTCTAGAATATACGAAGATTTAGCAGCCGAATTTTTAGAGCTAAAACGTGACACTGTTAGATCACTGTGTACTTTTAAATATATCCCGTTCGGCTTGTTCAGCCAGGTACAGTTTGGAGCTACTGAATGGCTGTCGTTTTGTAGAATGTGAAACACCCCCAAGGTATTTAAAGAATTTCACGATGTTCACAGGGTTTTCTTTAAATGTAAAGTAGCTAATAGCCGCGCCTTCCAATTAACCATACTCACTATGAATTGATTCACTTAAGAGACCTTGCCATTTGACGCTTGATTTGGTTTTCGCAAACATGTTTTTAACAACACCTAAGTTTTCCTCATAAACACCACGTTGTCTTAGGTTATAATACTGAGCGTCACGAGTAACAAAGTCAAATGCTTTTGTAAAATTTACCAAACATGTATAGAGAGGTTTACCAAGCAATTTTTGTTTTTGAATGAGAGAGGATGACATGTATGCATCATCTGCAGTCATCGACGAGCCGCCGAAGCCAGCTTGAAATTCATCATCGTGGGATGAAAATTAAGTTTTTAAATATGAGCCTTTCGTATAGAATTGTTTAAATATGAGCCTTTTATATAGAATTGTTTCAAAACATGGGATTCTTTTTTCAGAAAGCGTCAGAACTGAGCAGGGTCAACCGACATCAAATTTTCGATGCGACCTGTTACATTACATTAATACTGGCTGCGTGTTTTGGGGGTCACACGTCTGTATCATTTTTGCAGAGGTGAGAATTCTGACCAGTTACGCTGGTCGGCTGGGTCATGAGGTTTTAAGAAAACACGAACACGTCTTTTGGGTCGTTTACATTCGTTATTGAACTGAGGATAGCTAGGAAATTTTTGGACCTGGTAAGTTTCTTTATCCTAAATAATGTGTCTATCTCATAGTAAAGTATTTATAGAAGTTATCACACGCTTGATCCACTGAACGACCTTCTTTAACTGTACGAATAAAATCATATAAAATATATCAAGCATTAACTGATGATAACCTTTCACGTTAGGCATCTAGCTTGTTCCTCTCCCATATGCATGTGAACATTGCTTGCTCCTTTGTCAGTGAATTTTAATGTTGATGTGTTTGGTTTCTTTTTAGGAGGAGTTCAAATTTATTTGACAGTGATTAGAATCAATACGTAACGAGTCAACATAAAGTTGTCAGTTTCGTCAAAAAAAGGCAAGGCAAGCAGACAGTCGACTGCACATTTACCACGACTGGTATAACAAGTGTTATTCCTTCACATTCTTGTCACCTCCCAGCCGGCCATTGCAAATTTTATACCTGTACTTTTACAAAAATCAAGTATAGCGCGCCCTAGCTTTATACTGTCCATGATTTCCTGGCAGGTAACATTCAGAGAATGTTTAGAGGATTTTCTTTCACGCACTCAAAGTTTAAGTGTGGGTTCTGGCAACCAGGTGCAGATAGGAAACAATCCGTTACATTGGATGTTCAAGCATTAAAGTCACCACATCCCTCGATTGCGCGTTTCTTGCGACGTCTGCTTCTAATATACTGAAGTAGTTATTATCCGGTGTCGTGAAACTTGAGCTTTCCTGGTAAAGATAGACACGCCCAATACGTAAGTTACTCTTTAAGCGAACTCTTGGTTATCCACATTTAGCCACACACATACTTCATTGTATGAAGAATATTATATTGCGTGTTTGTGCTCAAATACAGATACTTCCCGATGCTCGATGCGCACGGGCGTTTTGTTCTTTCCTCGGGAAGTTAAGAATATATGCGTGGGGTATTAACTGAACAGTCTGCAGCTAGGTTTTATTGTTTACAATAATATTACAATATCATTTAAAATAAGTCTTCTGTGTTGAAATGTCACGAAGTATATGGCTTATGCCGCGTATGTTCCATAAGGCGCAGCTTCGGAATTCCCCCGTGATCTGAGGTCTTTAAGCTTCAGAGCAACTTGTTACACTCATTCTGAGTGTTTTGTTTTGAACATATTTTATTTCACTTAAAAATGGATTAGGAAACAAGCTTAATAAAGCTTAAGTGAATCCTTCTCCATAGTTACACAATGTACATTTGCGAAACCAAAGACTGAAATGCTCGAAAGTATATTCGCAATGTAAAACATATAAATGACAGATAAAGAAAGAAAAAGAAAAGATAAATACATGTAAAAGAGAGAGAGGGAGAAAGAAAGGCGAGGTATCCTTATACTATCTTGAAGCGTTTGGTCTTGGTGATGTACATTTGTACAGCACTAAATACTGTGTGATTCGAATGGACACTTTTCAGCGGGTCACCTTGAAGTAAAATGGCTGCAGATAGTTTATTACCTAAGGGCAGGGGTTCAAATTATTACGACCGTAGTTGAGTATAAAGGGGGCAATCTAACAAGAAGTGATAGGTATTTCTTCCGGTGCTCCACCTGAACCATGTGGACTATTGATAAAATTACATCGAAATAAAAATAATTCAAAGGACTGCAGTTAAGACGCATCCGCGTGTTGTGAATTTGTGAAAACCGATTACCACCGTAAAAATAAGTAGGAACTTGTTCAACGTCTCTGTTAAGTCTGCTTTTGAATAGACATAATGAATTAGAGCTTTTGGCAGCGTTGTCCAAGTCTCGCCATGCTTTGGTTGTAGATGGATAAAATGATTTCTTTCTCTGTTCAGAGTTGCAGAAGTAGGGGTATTTCGCCACTAGTACAAGTGCCGGAGCTAGTTGTTACGGGTTCAAGGATTCTGTTGCTTAAATATTCGGGTGTTAATCCGTGCATTATTTTTTAGAAATGAATTAGTTTTGTTTTTCTCTACGTTCTTGAATTTTTTCCCATTTAGTTTTTTCGTACGAAAACGAGAGCTTCAGTTCATAGCTTCACCTGTGACAACACGTGCACCATCCAGCTGAACTCTTTCTAGCTTATCAGAGCATGTTCGGGAACAGTTGTCCAAGAGAATGTCGCCGTATTCAAGAATAGTTCTTATAAAAACTATATAAAGCGTTTCTAACTGCTTTCTGTCGAACATATATTTCATGCCACGTAGGCAGTCGACTCTTTTCATAGTTCTCATGTAAACGCCTTCGAGATGCTTTGTCCAAGAGCAGTCCGAGGATAGAGTTATTCCAAGATGTTTGTGACACTCGGTGTCTTTTACACGGGTACCATTTAGGAACAAAGGATTTTTACTTGGGACAGAAGAAAGTGTACGGCACATACAAAAAGTTTTAGTTTCATTCATGTTTATGAACCATTGTTTGGCCCAAATGGAAATTGCGAGAGATCTCCATTTAAAATTGAGAGTTGCAAAGTCTTGATCACAGTGATCAGTTGTGACAAAGAGAGAAGTGTCGTCTGCAAAGAGTCTTATGTTCGATTCTACAATGGACGCAATATCATTGATGTAAATGAGAAAGAGTACTGGTACTGGTGGTACGCCTGCTCTGATGTATTTCCAAGATGAAGATTGGCCGTTTATGACAACGCGTTGACGTCTGCATTCTAAATAACTTTTAAACCAGGGGAGAATGCTACCTTGGACACCAATGGCATGTAGCTTATGGAGTAAGCCTTTGTGCCAAACTCTGTCAAACGCCCGGGATATGTCAAGGGAGACAAAATTTACCATTTTACCATTGTCCATAGCATCAAGCACTAAGTCGTACAATTTTAATAATTGCGAGACAGGAGAATCGCCGGGTTGATTAGCAGATTGAAATTTTGTCAAAATGTTGTTTCGATGCAGTGATATTCAAGATTGAAAATTTCGAATACTGCTAATAAGCATAATTTAAATTGCTACAACTTTTGTTTTAGATTCATTACATGCGCAATGGTAAACAACCCCCTAATAAAAGTTGAAGTGACATCTCTATCTATAATAGTTTTGAAGATGTTCAAGTTTTAAAATTTTAAATGCTGCTAGTTAGCATAAGTTAAATGGGTACAACTTTTGCTTTTGATTCATTAGATGCGCAATGGTCAATAACCCCCTAGTAGAAGTTAAAATAACGTCTCTATTTATAATAGTTTTGAAGATATTCAAGTTTAAAAATTTTTAAATGCTGCTAATGAGCATAATTTAAATTGCTACAACTTTTGGTTTAAATTCATTAGATGTGCACTGGTCAATAACACCCTAGTAGAAGTTGGAATGACATCTCTATCATACTTTTCAAGATATTCAAGATTTAAAATTTCAAATGCCCCTAATTTGCATAATTTTAAACATCTTCATTCCTTTGTATAAAACGGTCAAACTCCTTGTATGGAGGTACAATCATGCCACGTTTGGAGTTTCTATGTATAATAGTGTTCGAGAAAAGTGTCGGACAAATTTGCTGGTAAAGAAGAAAGAAAGAAAGAAAAAAAGAAAGAAAGAAAGAAAGAGTGTGTTGACACACACACTTTAAATATTGTCATTATGTCTGTGTGCCAACACAGACATATTGTTTTTTAAGGAATTCCTTATTTCTTTCTTTCTTTCTTCTTTCTTTCTTTCTTTCTTTCTTTCTTTCTTTCTTTCTTTCTTTCTTTCTTTGCAGGCAAATTTGTCCGACCTTTCATTTGAAAAGTATAACACGTAGAAACTCCAAACTTGGCACAATTATATTTCTATAGATGAAGTCTGGCCTTTTTATCATGAGAGGTCATGCTTTTCAAAATAATGCAAATGAGGGCTATTTAAAGTTTTAAATGTTCAATATCTTTTATACTATAGTAGATGTGTTTCAGATTGTGTAGGAATTTGCTCATAGCAAGGTAAAGGTCATCACAAATGTCAAAGGTCAATTTTAGGCCAAAATATCATTTTTGAGGTCAAGTTTCACTTCAGGTAAAGGTCATCTGAAGATCAAAGGTCATTTCAAGGTCGAAAGCCACTTTCGATGGTGGTTTTCTTCTAGCCATAACTCACTCAATTTTTATTTAGTTTTGATCATGTTGGGCTCAAATTGTAGCTATTGTAACACTGCACATTTTTTAAATGTACATGACCTCTAAAGTTCAAAGGTCAAGGTCATTTGGACCTTTGAAAGTTTCGTCAAGCCATAACTCGGCCAATTTCCATCCAATTCTAATCGTGTTGGACTCAAATTGTAGGTATTCCAAAATTGCAAATTTTTATAAGAACATGTAACCTCAAAAGGGCAAAGGTCAAGGTCATTTGGCCCTTTGAAAGTTTCATTTCCCCATACATTGGTCAATTTTCATCCGATTTGGTTCATGTTTTGCTTCACTTGTGGGTATTGTAACACTGCGCAATTTACATGTGACCTGTAAAGGTCTAAGGTCAAGGTCATTTGGACTTTGAAATTTGCATCCACCCATAAGCTTAATGTCATGTGAAGTACCAAAGGATAAAAGTTGTAGCATTTAATATTTACAACTTTTGAAGGCACACAGACAGATTTGCAAGAACACAAGAAACGTGTCCGACTTTTGTATAACGACATGGTAAATGGCCTGCAATTGTTCTTCTGTTGGCGTCACTTTAAGATTTGCGTCTGGTAAAGCAGTCTCTACTATCTTGGATAAAGTTTCCACTTAATTTTAAACTTGTAGCAATGTGGGCAGTTTTGGCATCTGGCACAGCCAACCGCTGGGCATTTTTTTGTTTTGTTGTGCAACACGCGACATGCTGGCGTAAAAGTGCCCTAATTTTTTTATTTTTGCAATTCATGCAAAATGATCAACATGACTTTTGTTGAGTAAGACCTTCTCTAAATTTCCATGTGGTTTCTTTCTCTATTTTATTTTAAACAAAAACTCGTACCCTACACCCTAACAAAGTGAATAGTTAAGAAATGAAGGACGATTTTGTGTGTGTTATGGCATAATGACGCGCGTGATTGAAGCTGACATCGTGGGCGTGGCGCACGCTAGTGCGCCTCGCCCGGTGCCAGCTTCAATCACCCGCGTCATTATGCCATAACACACACAAAAGCGACCCTCATTGCTTATATTTACATTTCCCTCTTAATTTTTCTGCTCAATTACATGAAATTTAGAGACTTGGCACATAGAATTAAGAGAAACGACAAAAAACTTGATTTGCCGAGCATGTTCAAGTGTTAAGTTCCGGAAACCCAGGTAGGCGTAGCTTACTAGAATGTGGGCGGGACACATGTGTTATGGTTCCATAACACACAAGGCT
The DNA here is from genome assembly GCA_964020975.1 of Hermodice carunculata. Classification (NCBI taxonomy): domain Eukaryota; kingdom Metazoa; phylum Annelida; class Polychaeta; order Eunicida; family Amphinomidae; genus Hermodice; species Hermodice carunculata. The sequence goes on from OZ026612.1 coordinate 138,530,315, forward strand.
AAGGGGTTATTGTCTCATAACACACCAGGCTCTCGCCTATACTTGCAATGTTAAAAGTTAGATTGAATGTAAATATATCAAAGGACGGCAGACGCTGGGCCAACAGAATTTCAACGCCCAGTCGCGGCTGCTATGGAGGCAAGATAGGTACAGCTGTAAACGAACTTGCATGTCTTACATAATATTTGGCACATGGTAGTACGTAAATGCATGCAATGTGTGCAAAGGTGACATACGATTTAACATATTAACATAGAAAATTACTAGATACATAAGAATAAATACACAACTGCCATTGCGCAGTAACTTGACCAGATGTTAAATATTTCAATCAGCAATACACAAAAGGTAACAAATGAGAGAACCAAGATGCATAACAAAATTCGAGTTAGTCGTATGAAGCGCTTCAAGAGGTAAACACATGAGAATGGATACTCACCCGGAAAAACAAAACTAAATGGAATTGTGATATAACTGAAAACGAAAAGCACAAAAAAGCGCATATATGATAAAGTCATGGTTGACTAGTACCACAAGCACACGAGCAGACGAAAAAAACTCCGAATAGCACGTGCGTTGATGCATGGTGGTACAAAAGTACATGTACAAACATCACCGTTTTTTTTCTAAACAATAGAAGAAATGGAAATAACAAGTACAAAACCTGTGGGTGGAGGCCTAGGAGGGTCCCTCCTGGGTTAGCCAAACGCGTTCCTTGGGTTATTGGTACTTGATTAGTTGGGTTGATAAGAAGTCTTATCGGCAAAGCAGTTCTTTCGCGAGGTTTCTGTGACATAACATGGATTTTGGACCTGTAATAAGGCGCCAAAACTTAATCTTGATTCCATGTCGGTAATTCTACATTCGAGGACTAGCTGACTGCCCGTGTCTGTCCTGTTTGTCATTTTGAATCCGGCAGCATAAACGACATTCACTGTACAGTAGGCATATTCAGTGGGTAACGAAAGCGTCAAGTGCGATAATTGGACGTATTCTGCATTCTCAATCCTCTCTCCTCGGAACCGGGTTGAGTGCACAGGTGCGCTAATTGGCTGTTCAAGGTCCATTTCTCTTCGAGAACCAACTGTCAGCTTTTCTTCACAACGGAATAAAGACGTTGGTAAGTATTTTTGATTTTTTTTTGTCTTTCACCTGGTATACCTGTCAGGTGATATATATATATATATATATATATATATATATATATATATATATATATATATACACACACACATATATGTATGTATATATATATATACACACATATATGTATGTATGTATGTATGTATGTATATACATATATATATGTATATATATATATTTCCGCCCTTCCCAGGTTTTTGCGCCACTGAGGGAGCACAAGTCGAGGGAACAAGAGCCACGGTATAGGAAGTACTGCGCTTCAGTCAGTGCCTTGGAGCATGCCTGGTCTGCCGAGCAGGCCCAAAGGTCCTGCACCAGGCAGAACACTTCCGCGACCTCTTTGAACAGAGTTCCAGAGAAGAGGGGCCCCATGCAGGCTGTCCGAAAGATCAGGTCAGGCAGCTTTTGACCCTGGAGGTAGGTGTCTCTCCAACAAAAGTTCACCTCCAGCGTGTAAGTGGTCCACACCTGGTAATTAACAGCTCACGACAATGGAGTTGCGAGGAGTGTCGCCTGGTCTAACCAAGTTGCACGGCTTCTGTGATCTGAATGGAGCCCTTGAGGTCCTCAAGGAGAGGCCCCAAAGTGACCAAGGACATGTTGGAGTAGGGTGCCACAAGGAGGGAGCCTAAGGCATCTTCTTCCAATTGCTTAAATGCCTCTGCAGATGGCTAAATGGTTCTCGGCTGCCAAACATCAAACTCCTCCCAGTGTAAGTCCACCGGCAGTGAACCTGACAGGAAGATCTGCTCTAGTGCAGAGTACCACCTCTCCTGGACACCTGGAGGAGTCGCCCCTGCCTCAGGTAGCCTGATGTCAGCCGCTAAACGGGAACCCATGTGCCGCGAGTCTTTGCCATGAGTTGGTCATAGAACTCAGCAACAAAGGGCGAAAAAGGTATGGGCGTACATTGAGGGGTGTCCTCCAGTGACAAGCCCTGGCAACACAATGCAACAGTGCCCACCTCTCCTCCACTGGCGAGACCACAGCTCGGTCAGCAACCAGGCTGTGAATAAGAGCTTTGACATGGTCAAAGCCCTTAGCAGGTGCAGGTGCCGTTTCTATGGGAGCAGGGGCCAACCCCGCTGCAGAGCCCATGTTTGCTAGCTCTCTGCACCTGTCAGAGCACAAATGGTATGAATGACAAGTCTTCGACCCAGGTCAAGATATGGTATCGGACAAATCTGACACCAGCAGCTCATCCTCAACCTCAGTGTCCAAGTGCGAAGACTCCAAACTCATGAGGGTAGCACGGATGCCCAAGGCCTCATCGAACAATATATTGTCTGGGGGCGATGGAGCAGCCACCTGTGACAGCATGGGATCTGTAACCATGCCAGGCAGAGGGGCAGGGAGCACCCCCACAGAAGTAATTGCCACCACAGATGCTGCCTCCACTTGCTGCTCCCATGAGGGGAGAGAGTGGAAGGCTAGGGAGACTCCACGAAGTGAGTCTGATCAGGCTCAGTGACAGTAGCAGTGGCCAATGCAGAAGAAGACTGAGCTTCCTCGTGCAACTGCTGGTCCTCACAGAGCTCATGATCTGCCTGCCACTCGAGAGAGTAAGGCAGGGTGCCCGGCTCAAATGTGGGGACAAGTGGAATCACCAACTGCTCTTTCTAGGGCAAAGCCATGGGAGGTGGAGCAGGGCTGCAGTTGCTACTGTCAGGGGAACAGGGGGTCCGCCTGGACCAGGGGTGCCAACACTGCCAAGGCTGAAGGCCCAATGACAGTGGAAGGCTCCCTCATAGATCTGGGTGTCTTCCTCCTTGGTACCCAATGCCTTCACTTACCACCCAAGCTCTCGGATTTGGGAGCTTGGGAAGCCAACACAGGTACTGGTGCCTTAGCTGGCACTCTGGGCTTATGGTCCAAGCACTCAAACTAGCCACGGTGCTGGCTTTCCATAGTGCCCGGACTTATGATCCGAGTGCTCGTACTGGCTGGGGTTCCAGAATGCTGGGATAGGCACCCATAGGTTTTCACTGTGGATGCACCGGTTTGCATGGTTGTGGCATATGTCTGGGTGATCAGACCCAGAGGGCCGAGATCTTGACAGCTGCAGCTGGAGCGGATTCTGTAGAAGAAACAGTCTGCTGAAAGGTGCAAACAATCCACGCAACATCTCAGCCTGCTGTATCATACTCTGGGACATCCCATCCAAAGCATGGAAAACCTTGGGCTTCGTTCCAAGAGGAGATTTGGATGTTGGATGGGGCAAAGTCTATGGCTTGGGATCTTCAAAAGGAGATCTCTTGCTGCTGGACTTTCAATCTGACATCTCTTAACCTTCTCCCAAGGGGTATCTGGAGAAAAAAACGTCTGTGTTTGGGGACTGCAGACAGGCCAAAGCAAGTCTAGGCTCTTCCCCTCAGACACAGAGAATGCAGATGAGCAGGAGCAAGTCTACACTTTTTCTTGTGAGGAATCATTGATGGGTACTCAATGGAGTCAGACATCTCAGCTTGGCATGTGGCAAGTCTTGTGACCTGCCGCCTATGCCTAGCATGATCTGACTTCCTCCGTGCCTGACACATTTGTCCTCTCCCCAGTCCTGACAGTATTTGCAAGTACGCTTGTGAGAACAAACCTGGCCCAACTGCAGGCGACAACCATGGCAGTGTGGATGGTCGTCCCAAGCTGCCATATTGTGGTTCTGGGAATCTAACTTTTGTCTGCAGTCCAACAAGGACGAGGATGCAGATAAAGTGGTATCTGAATCAACACCTATGAACTGCCTCCAAAACAAAGGAATAGCCTGGTGTGCATTGCTTTCCTCTCTCTACATCCTGTTTGGCAGGATGCCATCTTGAAAATTCTAAGTACCAGTCAAACAACCAACTTTGCACTTACTATTTCAGTGGTATCTGATCACAGAAATCAGCTATCTAGGTATCCAAAGATTCCCGGCCTGCTGAGAAAAGATTTTCTGCAGAATAGAGTGTGCATAAGCACATAAAACAGTGAGCGTGAACAAAAGTTCATGGAACTTCAACTTGCAAGGCAAGCCAGTAATGGTACCCAAAAGAGGAAGGATGATGTGGGGCACATGTGCACATGACGTCACCATCAGTTCCATATAGACCAAGAGATGGCGCCACAGGACCGTCAGGTTTTCAGGATCAAGTGAGTAAGCAACTCAACTCGATTTCTTTGGTGTCATGCCCAGACACAGAGGTCTTGGCAATGGTGGTCGAGAGGTAACGTTACGTAACTAATACATCGCTACACGTACGCATGGGAGCATACACAAGACGTTATTATCTGCTAGTAACAAACTTTACAATAATTGTTCTTGCTCTGCCCGATCACTCTCTCCGCCACAGCATGGCACCTATCCATATCACATTTTCAAATCCACACCAATCGTTTTATCTGGATATGATAAGAGAGTATATTCCTCTTGACTTCCCCGCTGATAGCATATGTAAAGCCTATTGCGCCTCCTATTTTATTTATTTATTTATCTCTCTCTCTCTCTCTCTCTCTCTCTCTCTCTCTCTCTCTCTCTATATATATATATATATATATATATATATATATATATATATATATATATATATATATATTCAATCATTCATTCCTTTATTTATTTATCCCCCCCCCCCAAAAAAATGGGGAAATAAAAGTACATCAAAATCACTAATAAATACCATCCACATGTCGAAAGTGAAGCTGTACAGTAATTGTAAATCACAACACAATAATGAAACACCATACCAATCCATCAAGTCTGAAAAGCAGTAAAATACAGAAGATAATACCTGTAAGTGCAGACCCAGCAGGCATGAAAGTATGAAAATACACTAAGTTTGAGCGACGGTAGAGAAAACAAGATTGAGATAATAGAGAGAGATCTCCTCACCGTGCCCCGCCCGCCCACGTCCATATTGTTCAGCACCGTCTTCAGTTGGCTGAAGATCTTTTTTGACTCAAAAAGCTATGTTTTTATTTTCGATCACTCTGCTTCAGCTTTTAGGGATGCTTTTGTGCTCACTGTCGTATATATTACCTTTATATTTGCACCAAATAAAATGTTAATCATGATGGATTAAACATTCTGCCACCCGAATACAGGGGATATCCTCTCCCATTATCAGATGTCACATTTTTAATACCTGATGCCGCACCCACACCTTCCACCTTGTATCTAACGGTTGGCCCATGGTGAGTTGCCCGTGTCTTAATGCTCCCTAATAATCGATTTCAATGATTGACTGATTAATGAAAATACACCCTAGACTCTGTTGATATTATCTTGAGCACTGAAGCATATGGCGGCATTGTGTTAAGAACTTCAAAGGACACATCTTTCTTGGTGGCTGAGTAGAAAGGAGATCTGACGCTGGGATTGAATGTCCTGGATTCAAACACTACATGGTATGACAGCTTCATGTTTTAATTTCGACAGGAAAAGCAACATAAATGCACCATGTTTCATCCTGTGCAGTTTCTATTTAAAAAGACAGATCATATGTCCCAGATTTTCTTCAAAATTCCATGAACTTGTAGTTGTCCTTATTGCCCAAATTCCTCGTATTTCCAATATGGACTGTTAGAGTACCGGGAATACACATTGCTCCGCGTCATCCACCACGCAGTGAACTTTACTGCACATTTACAGCAGGGAATAAATGTTTCCCACTCCTCGTTCGCAGAACATTCTAAACTAATTACACAATCTTTTATCCGCAATTGAAACATTGACACAATATAGAGTGACATATTAGCAACAGGATATGATGTATTGCACAGTATTGTGTGTCAGAAATCTGTTAATTTATCACTAATTTACTGCTGCATAGGATCCGCCCGAATTTCAATATAGAAAGTAGATCCCACTATGTGGTTATATAACCTAGCGTCATTAGGTGTCCTAGTAATTGATATATTTATTTGACAGTCACGAGCCTTTTGTTCCGGGTTGACATTGTAACAGAAGAGTGGATAGAGTTGCTTATAAATAGTCGAGCATTAGAACACGCGCACCAGCAAACTAGTTAATGTTGTCTCGGAGGAGGAAGAAGCGTCAATTCATACCCCAAGCGCTCAGCCCTAATTCATTTGTATGTCTTCTAACTGATTTTTGTTTTCGTTTTCTTTCGTTCTGACAGAAGTTTTGCAAGTACAAATAGAAATTGACAGAATTTTTGCAAGTACAAATAGAAATGCTGATTTTTAAAAATAGAAAATAGCATGTTTGTACGCGATTTATTCCACATTCTTGTTTCTGACCCCTGAGCTTCCCCTTTGTTATATATATATATATATATATATATATATATATATATATATATATATATATATATATATATTTTACCAGCTCGGGACAAACTGATTGCATTTGGTGGTACGATACAAGTGTGTCTGGCGTTATTCACTTTTGCATTCTACCTAGTGCAGTACTACAATTTAAATATTCACTGTTATTACTAGCCCCAGAGAATTTGTGAGGCACAGTATCATATACATGCTGACCAGTAAGTTAGGTACAATTTATTACTGAAATAAATTATATACTACACTGAGATCGGAGCATGGTTAGGCAGATTATATGTGCCTCACGATACACACTATTACATATAATTGAATCTCACCTGGTACGTATCATTTGAAATTCTCACAGTTCTTTTTTCCAGGTGCATTAAAGATTTGTGTGTTATCGGTATATGAATTCTTGTTATTCTTTATGGAATCTGGTATTGTTGTAAAAATGAATATCATAATTTCCAGTTAAATCTAATTATTGTATAAAATGAACTCCGCCTTTCATAAGTCTCTACTTTTTTTGAACAATTTTCAATTTCATCTTTTTGTATTCATGTTCATGTTCATGTTCATGTTCCCGGAAAGTACTCAATTATTCTTATTACAGAAAGCAAAAATCAAATACGTGTCCAACAGTAAAATAACCCAAGTTGTTTATGCAGGAATTTGTTCCTCAGAGATAATCGATGGGCTGTAATTATGCTCAGCACCGGGCAGCTATTGGTATTTTCAACTTGCGAAGAGACATATTTAAGATAGAAGTTTGTTTGTCTTTAAGTGATGATTTGAAGGTGCCCCTGTGCTTTATCTTTTTAATTTCTTTATTGTTCATGTTAAATGTTTTCCAATGCTTACGTCACATTTGCATATCTGTAACTAAGCACCTCCTGACTGCATCCGATGTCCATCCAAATCCTGGACCATCTGATACAAACAACTTAAATTAGGCCATGCCAACAGTAGAAGTATTAAAAGTGATGGAAAGTTAGACGATCTTCAATTATTAATGCAAAATGAGGATATTGATATCTTGGGGATATCCGAAACATGGCTTGATAGTAGTTTTCCTAACGATCTTCTCTCACTAGACGGCTACCAACCCCGTCTTCCGAAAGACAGGGCATCGGGTGCAGGTGGAGGTGTCATGCTGTATGTGCGGGATTCACTTCCTTTTACTCATTGCAAGGACTATGAACATGACAATGTTGAAAGTTTACGGATAAAAGTTCAAACGCGACGAGGCAGTTTCCTTATCGGCACCTATTACCGTGCGCCAGGCCAAACAGCAGAGTGCCGTGATCATTCTTTAGACACTCTTTCGATTTCAATTTCCCTTGCACTAGAAAGCAACCCTTTTGCCCTTATTATATTCGGTGACTTTAACGATAGATGTAGAGACTGGGAGTCGGCTCACACTGACAGCGAGCTGGGTACAAAACTCTTTAATATCATCTCCCAAAATTATCTTTTCCAACTTATCAATGAACCCACGAGATCCACTGAATACACTGAAAGTCTATTAGATTGATTACTGACTCTACCGGTCTTATCATCAACACCGGAACGTTTCCCCGAGTCTCTTCATCCGACCATTCTGTTATATACTGTACCCTTACTTTAACTGTAATGCGCAATCGTCCATTTAAACGCACCATATGGGACTTCAAAAATGCAAATTTAGAAGGGCTAAATTCTTCACTGCTGTATGCTCCGTGGGATACTGGCTTTAGTGTTTTTGACAGCATTGATGATATTGCAACCTATTGGACTGATCTGCTCCTCAGCATTACCAAAGATTATATTCCAAGCAAAGAAATCTTTGTGACACCAAAAGACAAACCCTGGATGGATTCATTTATTAAAAGAATGAGGAGATAAACGAACTAAAAACGATGTTCATTATCAAATCTATAAGAAATTTCGTAACATAACTGCAAACGGTAATAAGTCTGCGATCCAGTCTTACTTCTCAAAACTGAGAGATGATCTAGATAACAAAAATTTAAACCCCCAAAAATGGTGGAGCCTGACCAAATCCATACTGGGTTGCAAGATCCATCTAAATACACCGCCTTTAATTGAACATAAAAATATTATATCAAATAATATAGAGAAAGCTGAAATTTTTAATGAGTACTTCGCCAGTCAGAGCAAGCTTGAAGCTGCTAATACCTTTACTGTACCTTCTTTCGAATATCGTACTAATGAGAGGCTCAAAACGTTTATATTCACTGAAGGAGAGGTTAAAAAAAGTTCTGCTATCCCTCAAAACAAGCTCTGCAACTGGTCCCGATAACATTGGTAATTTCCTTTTAAAAAATGTGGCAACTGGTATCAGCTACCCACTGCTTAAGCTATTCAATCTTTCAATGCAGTCATCTTCATTTCCCGACTGCTGGAAAAAGTCAAATTTATGTCCAGTTTTCAAAAAGTCCGACCGACAAAGCAAAACTAGCTACCGTCCAATTTCCTTGCTATGCAATGTGTCCAAAGTATTGGAGCGTCTCGTGTTTAATACATTTTATGAATACTTAGTTAGTCAAGGCCTATTAACGTCCAAAAACTCAGGATTCAAACAAAATGACTGGACTATAAATCAGCTAATAAGCATACTGCACAATATTTATAACGGTTTAGAAAACCACAACGAAGCTCGACCAGTTTTTCTAGATGTCTCCAAGGCCTTTGACCGTGTTTGGCACCAGGGACTATTGTTCAAACTACGTCAATTGGGTTTTGAATCATCATTGGTATGTTGGGTACGTAGTTATCTCTCAAATCGTCGGCAACGAGTGGTCATCCAGGGCCACTGCTCACAATGGCTCCCTGTGGAGCCGGAGTTCACCAAGGATCTATTCTTGGACCCCTTTTATTTCTTGTATTTGTAAATGACATTGTAGATAACATGTCATGTGATATAAGATTGTTTGCCGACGATACTAGCATCATTGAAATTGTAAAAAATCCCACCATCTTAGCGAACCGCATGAACGGTGATTTGAGAAAAGTTGACCAGTGGGGTCATCTTTGGCACGTCTTATTTAATTCATTGAAATTCTCTTTCTCTAGTATTTTCGACAAAACGCGACAAATATGAGCATCCTCCATTACTTCTGGGTGATCAAGTCATACCAGAAACAACCAGCCATACTCACCTGGGGATAACTCTATCTTCAAATTTAACGTGGAATGCACATATTGAGAGAATTATAGATAAAGCCAGTAAACGTCTTGCTGTCTTGAAAAGACTGAAATTCAAACTATCTAGAAATATCTTATGCAAACTATATTTCACTATGGTGCGTCCAATACTTGAATATGGGTGTGCACTTTTTGATAATTGCAGCAAAGGACTCTCGGACCTTCTTGAGTCCGTGCAATATGAAGCGGCCAGAATCTGCACGGGCGCTCGCCGCCACACCTCGCTTGACCGTCTACTCTCTGAATTAAGGTGGAAAACTCTAGCAGACCGGCGTAAATATTTCAAACTAGTTGCTTTCTTCAAAATGTACCACGGATTGTGTCCCAAATATTTATCAAGTATAGTACCCTTAAAACCAGCCGATACCAGTGGTCGTAGCCTTAGAACACCGCAGTATTTGAGACAGGTCAAATTTCGTACAAAACGGTTTGGTGATTCATTCTTGCCTTCAGTAATTAAATCGTGGAACGACCTACCGGACGACATACGTAGCTCTATTTCTCTATCAAAATTCACATTAACCCTCAAACAAACTTTGTTGGCCACTGATAATGTCCCCCCATACTACGCTCATGGTGACCGTTTTGCCAAAATTTGCCAAATCCAGCTACGTCTACGTCACTCAGGTCTAAACGCACATCTCTTCAAAATAAACAATATAGCCTCTTCATCGTGTGATTGTGGTCATCCCGTCGAAGATATTATTCATTTCTTTCTCTTTTGTCCACTACATGCTGCCGCCCGTTTAAACCTGTTGAAGGAAATTAGAGATATTGTCGCAACAGGGGTTCACTCAAGCTTAATGGTCCATGTAGCTAGTGAACGCTTGGTGGAAATTCTGTTATATGGCAACACAGACTTTACACTTGAAGTTAACCAACAAATTTTTTCAAGTGTACAAAAATTCATAATTAATACTCGGAGGTTTCACTTTTAAGGTCTGGTGTGTCATGTGTTGCTGAAACTAATTAGAATCGTTATTAGATGGGTTATTTGTACATTTTATATGAGGTATAAACTTGACGATTTATGCCTTCTTTGATATATGTAATGCTTTCCGTTTAACATGTATCTTTCATTGTACTTGTCCTGTGCGTCTTGTACATAGACCATGTGTTGCGTTGTATGTCTGGAGAGCCTCTAGATTAGTAATTTTGTACTACCTAGGCAATCCAGGTAAAATAAATATGTTTAAAATAAATATGGGAGATAACAAATTTTGTTTAATGCATGACAAGTATGATTTACCCAAGTAGCTTTCGCTGTTATGGATTTGCTTAGGAATAGTGCGTCATCATATTAACGATTGTCATTATCATTGTTATTATTTTCTACTCTATTACGTGTGCATTTGCACCAACAACAGGATTCCATCGTACGCAAACTGTCTATTTAGTATGGGCTGTTTATCGCACCAACTGATACTCGTTTTCCTACATGTTATTTGTTTTATGTTGTTCTACCTTTTGAATGCAGGGGCTGGACTAATCAATTTCGTAAGTATCTGTGGCACTGGGAATACAAAACTACGGATAAATTTTCCATATCTATAGCTTTTGAGCACGTTCTTTTTTTCGAGTCCCATGGTCCCATTGTCTTATTGAGTTGTTACCAACACAGTATTTTGGTAGAATAATAATTGGCTGTTTCATGTCGATTACAACTATGTTTCGAAATCCACGATATTGCCATAAACTACATATCATATGTCTTTTAAAACAAAGGTAGTGACATTATCTTTTCGTATATGCAATGGACACATAAACACTATAATCTTCATCGTTTTTCGTGACATCCTTTTCTTCACGTCTTTAAAGCTGAACAACAGTATATGTATACTACGTACCACCCTGATTACTTACTTTAATTTATTTAACTGTGTTTATATAGGCCTTAATGTACGAACATTTTTTGCGCAATTATTACTATTATAAACATAATTTTTTTTCAAGTGGATTGCCTAATAGTTACATTAACGTTATTTGGAGGCTCTCCAGTACATATACAAACACACAATAGTATATACAATACACACCGGAAAAAACAGAAGACTAAATACACAGCGTGTGTAGGAGAACTACAACTGATACCAAATAATGAAAACTTATAATGTCTGAACAGCCTTAAAAATGTATTCATCGTTCGGCAAATCACCTCTACCTTTTTAAGAGAATATGTCATAAAATATCACTTGAACAATGAACTATTAAAGTTGGATTTAGCCTACACCTGGAGCGAGTAAGTGACCCACAATGTTAAATAGACGGTCCTTTTGCACCATGTACTCAGGGCAGAACAAAAGGTAATGTTATATGTTAAGTAGACGGTCCCTTTGCACCATGTACTCAGGGCAGAACAAAAGGTAATGTTTTATATCTTCAGGAGGATGTGAACATGCACACATTGAGGCTGGAAGGATATCGACATGATGTAGAGGGGCGTTTAAAACAGAGAAGATAAGACGTAGCTGCGTGTGGCTTATTTTCAGGAAACGACTACTATGTTTGAATTATACAGGGATTTTTGTCAGCATTTAAGATTAATCAGTTTAATTTAGATTCAAACTGCGGCAGGGAATCGGTATTGCAAGCATGTCACAGGTAATCTTATCAGTGATGTCGTTTATGTAAACGAGGATAGGTATCGGGCCTTGGATATGGCAGATGGTCAATTGTTGGAAGTTAGATACTCATAGAAGATATAATAGACTAAACGCTCAAGTACTTTAGAGACATTACAGAGGAGTGAAATTGGCCTGTAGTTTAGGTTTAGTTTCCGCTTATATAACTGGAAGAGACATTTATTATTATGGGTATTAAGGAGTCTGTGGGGCCGCAGCTTTTGTGTCAGACACTAATACCTATTTCAGGTGCGATCGCGCTGCCTAATTAACCTCTCAATGCAACAGGTTAACCAAGGCTTGTCCCTGGGTGAGTGGTGACCTCGGTGAACGGAATGAACTGTTTACAAGTGTCAAAGATGAGGTCTGACCAGTATGACACGTTGTCACTTAGGGAGTGGAATACTGTAAGACCAGGGCCCCAGAAGCATTGTGGAGGACATTGTTCAAGTTACCGAAATCTGCTTCCTTGAAGTTCCAGACAGAGCGTTTGAAGGGGGCTATCCTTGTAATGGGAAATAGAGAAAGAGCAAAAAAACTACAGAATGATCTGACGAGGAGATAGGAGGGAGTATGCCGGGGTTTAGAATATAACCAGGGGAGTCAGTTATCTTGAGGTCGAGTAGGTTAACAGAGTACTCTGAAACACGAGTAGGTTCAGTTATGAGTTGGTGTAGGTTGTTTTGTGCTGAGAGATTAAAGAGGCGCTGTCCGATTTCACTTTCAGTGTAATTAGAATCCCAACTTTGACACCGATCGTTAAAATCAACTGTTAAAAGAAGTATTTTAGGGTTAAGTTCGATCGTAGACGAGATGGAGTGAGATAGATTGTCCAGAAAAAAGGCTCTCTCTCTCTCTCTCAAATTCCTCACGTTACGCGGTTTGAAGGCCTCCAATAACTTGTATTCATTCTTTAATCAACATGTTTCTGCTTGTGAGTATTTACTTCATAGCATCCAGGGAAGTGTATTTTTCAATATTATTGTAACAATGAGTGGTACATATAAAGCATATCGTGAATTGTATTGTCCTGTGTGTGTTGTATATATTCTGTGTATCTCTCTACATCTGGAGAGCCTGTTTTTTAGTATCTCGATGTATACTATTAGGTGATCCAGAATAAATAAATTTGTTTAAATTAAATTAATTGCCAATTAAGCTTCAGGGTAGGTATTATTCAAATATTTCCATCGTTTCAAGTATGGTATAGATGAATCAATGTTATGTAAAAAGGTGTTTAAAGAAATGGAAATATCATGTCAGAATGGGAATTATTCTTCGTGGCCATATTTGAAAGAGATCGGAAAATTTGTACAGGAGTGGGTTTGAACAATACAATGTGCGGTCGAGATGGAGACTGGCTCCTTTCATTCAAATAATTAAGCATTGATAATCATGTACACAGATTTTCCAGCGTAATCGATAACAAAGCATCTTTGTCAAACCATATAATCTTGAAGAGATCTTCATTTGGAGAAAATTATTTATTTACAATGAAATATTTCGAAAGTGCACGTTTAAGATTTAAAGCAAGAACCGGATGTCTTGGGATTGAAGAGGATCTTTTAGGATGGAAAGAAGTCACAGATAATGACTGTCTACTCTGCCACAATAGTCGTGAAAATGTGCGACATTTTTATGTTTTTGTGCCCAAACCTACTTTCAATTCGACAAGAAATTTGGAAGTGGCTAGAAAACAAATTATCAAGGGGTAACAAAAGGTACATCTTGGGAAATGTTTGCTGCGTCTTCCCTAAGCTCTAGATTGTCTCTCCTGCTTGGTGATCTTGCTTTCGATCACGGGGATGAAGTGGGGTTGCTTTTTTATGCCGCAAGCAAACAATAGATAGCAGAGGCCTGGAAGGTGAGAAGAGCGTTTGTGGAAGGTACCCCATAAATATATGTATATACATGGTATGTTTTTATCTGGTCTGATTTATATCATATTGTATATAGATGGAGTCAAACCAGCAGAGTCGGTGTCTGCTGCGGCGTACGCCTGCGCGGCTTTGCCCCCCCCCCCCCCCCCCGTCACTCTGATGGGGATCCCCCAATATAAACCCACATCTCCATACGTATGCAATCATGGTGAACTGACAATTTTGTAATTTGATTTGTCTACAGTGGTAATGCCTATTTTTCAATCATTATACCACTGGAAGCTTTATTAACGTATGTGTGTCAACACACTGTTTTCTGTTTTTCCTAAAATTCTTTCGTTTTCTTTCTTATTTCTTCTTTACCAGTGACTATGCATGATTGTACCTCCATACAAGTAGTTGGACCTTATTATACAGAGGAATGAAGATGTTTAAAATTATGCAAATTAAGGGCATTTGAAATTTTAAATCTTGAATATCTTCAAAAGTATAATGGAGATGTCATTGCAACTCTTACTAGGGGGTTATTGACCATTGCGCATCTAATGAATTTAAACCAAAAGTTGTAGCAATTTAAATTATGCTGATTAGTAGTATTCGAAATTTTCAATCTTGAATATCTTTAACACTATACATAGGTAGAGATGTCATTTAAACTTCTACTAAGGGGTTATTGAACATTGCACACCTAATGAATCAAAAATAAAAATTGTAGCAATTTGAATTATGCTAAATAGCACCATTAGAAATATTAAATCTTGAAAAACTTCAAAGCTATAATAGATAGAGATGTCATTCTAACTTCTACTCCTGTGTTATGAAATAGTTGTACATTGCAACACCAATATGCTTTGAAGACACACACACTGATTTGCTATGCAGCAAATCCTCTTTCCTAGTGTTCTACATTGTATATATGTAACATGTATAATGTACTTGTCCCTACGCTTTCTAGAGTTTTGTCCCAATGAGTGGTTTATCTCTAGTTTTGGTGCGGAGGACACAAATCACGAATCATTAATTATAGATACTTAATTTTTAACGTATACATATTATGTGTGTCAATAAGGATGACAGATTACTTGTACATATATGTTGGACGTATCATGGAATTTGCCCCGTTACATCGGTGCCCCCACTGTAAAGGGAAAGTTGTCCTGATAATAAAAATTAAAGGTCGCATTTGAAGAAAACCAAGTCACGTTTCGGATAATGTAATAACTTCAATTTTTTTCAAACTGCACCAAGACACTTATTTCTTCAAGTTTACCATCAGATTTCAAGCTTCTTACGTTGGCATGACAAACAGAAAAATTATTGAGAACAAGATTATCAACTGGGTCAGGGTTTTGGCGAATGCTCAAGGAGAGAACCTTAAGTGTAGAAACCGTCACATGTGTGAGGCTACGTAGACTTTCGGTAAGTAATACTGAGGACAGGACCATGAGGAAAATAAGGGAGAGGATAAAATTATAAGCGTGACAGGTATACCTAGAAGTTGGCAGATACAGACAGGAACATATAGCCATCTTTGTTGTAAAATAACCCTACCACAGCCCTATATTGATCCAAACAGATGCCCATAAGGGAGTATCATGCTGAGAAATGTGTGACGCAACAGAAAACAAATGCATTCTTGATAACAAAGGCCCAATAAGTATATGGCATTCTATGCTGGGGAACGTACTTTTCGAAAAAAAAATGTAAGGCAACATAAACGGAAGCATAAAAGAGTGCGAAAAACCAAAAAAATGTACAGACATAGTAACATAAGAGAGCAAGATCCTCCAATAATTGATGATATGCCTATGACAATGATTGTGAGACTGGTCGTACGTTAAATCTTGTTAACAAAGTATTTGAACAGAAACAGATGCGACATATGCATGCCTGCATGGAGGTCCTAATACCAAAATATGCTGGATGATATTTAAAGTAACAGCAGTATATATAAGTATGACCGGGGTCTAATAAAATTAGCCTTGGTATTTAGAATGTAAGACCGTTCACACTCAAACACTTAGTCCCTTAACTATGAAGAGGATACATCCCAAGTTCAAGGGATTCCAGATAAATCACGAGAACAAGGGAGGTATCCTTTTTATACCATACCTTCTTTGTTTTCATGAATATAAATGCATTTTAAAATGTATTCACCAAAGCAAATCATTCCTGTGTTGAAATTTAGCCATAGAAATTTAAAGCAGGGATATATGTGTAAGCAGGTGACATATACATCCCTTGAGAAAACAAAGGAGGCATGGTATCAATTTAGCAAACATTTTACACGACAGCGAGAGAGTATGCTTAGAAATTCATGTTGGTTTTAAGAAAAAAAAAGGAAAGTTACAACTTGGTCACTGGCTCGTGTAGGATCATGCATATTACGTTGTTGAAATGACCTTGAACAGCTGGCTGCTGAAAAATATATACAATCAGCGAAGTAAATATGTATATGCAGCAGATTACTGAGCAGTACGATGAATCGCCTTAAAAGTATTTGTAATCGCGAACTTGTTGAAGCATGTGCAGCCTATGCAAAACCACATGAAACAAAGATGGTAACATGATATTTACTTTTGATGTCCGTTGATTTTCATGTGATAGAGCAATTCGTTTGTTTGTGAGGCTAGATACAAATTGCATAAGTGGAGGGGAAAAAAGTTCCGAAAAAATCGCGTTGAAAGAAAATGTTGCAAATTCTCGTGCATTTATGGCTTTAATATGACATATACTCCCTGCTTTCGCCCTTTTATTTTTATTTATTTTTTTCTTATTTTTTTCATTTTTTTTTTATTGTGTGAAAAAAATTTGTAGCTGTACTTACCTCTGTGATGTTTTAATTTAAAAAAGTATATTTTGTGGCTGAAAAATCGACTTTTTAAATTGGGAACACCAAACGTAACCGCGCTTGGTTTGTTTTGGGTGTGGATACACGTGTGGCTTTCCATTTTGGGGGCCCAGTAAGTGGATTCTTCTAGCTAGTTTGTTTTTACTTCAATAAAGAATATCAAGGAAGTCAGGACAATGGTAGTGATTAGTTTGAACTGGTCCATTCGTCTCTCCATGGATAATGGTTTCCTGTTCCCTATGAGTGACTCTTGCAGTGGATCACTTGGTTTCCAGGGCTTATGGACCAATGACTCTGCAAACAATGACATGGTTCATTATCATGCCCATGCAAACAAACCCCATGTGGTCAGCACTGCTGAAACTCTTAAGTGTAAACAAACGTTTTGAGCTCAGTTTTTCACATGAAGTTTATGTTCACACATCTGACCTTTTTGGCAGCTTGTAATTTAAGAATCAAAATATCCAAAAACATTGAAGAGTGATTAAGGGTTATCCAAAGGTGCTGGCTTTAAGATCTTCCACTTTAATGTGTGCTCATGACAAGGAAGCGGTTCGTCTCGGTAAATTAGGGAAATGTACGCACACTTTACCCTGCTGAGGTATGAAAGGTATTTTTTATGTTAGGGGTTTGCGTATGACATTTCACATGAACTTAAACGATCTCTGTATGTACAATTTCCTGTGACAAATCTTAAGGATTATCGTGATTTTCATGTGAGAAACCTAATGACATGTATCGTATATATATATATATATATATATATATATATATAGAGAGAGAGAGAGAGAGAGAGAGAGAGAGAGAGAGAGAGAGAGAGAGAGAGAGGATGTCTTTGCTGTACGATAGAGAAGGGAATTTGAATATTTTGTGGGTGTTCACATCTTGAGGATAACATCAGTATGATATGTCAAAAGGCTTGCGATTCGCCGTGACCGTGTTTCTTGAGCTGTATTTTCCATTTGTATGGATTTATCAACTCTGCGTGAACCTGATTGGATTTAATGAATCCTCAGAAGGAACGAATTTTCTGCAGAAAGGATATACGCAGATTGTCAACAAGTAATGAAACATGAGCCATACCATATCGCTGGGTGCCTGATCAGCTATTTACGATTCCGAAAAATATATGTGGAGTGTTGGGGATGGTTGTCAGAGTATTGTGTTAATTGCCATGTACCAGGAGCTGTTACACAACTCTCACAGGGTCCAACTACGACTTGCGAAATAAGGCAAAATTTTGTGCAATCTGCCCAATGTAATTTAATGTACCATACCATCAATGTATTAGTCACGCATAATTGCCCAAAATGTCCGTCGCTATCTCTATCTGTATTAATAAAATGACGAAGTGGCTCCTATGATAAATATAAGATGTGTTACATGGAATTCCAATTGTTTCTTCATGAAGTCTGGATCATAGCACATATCCTGTGTGTACATTTTCATGCCGTTTCATGTTGAACTTTGACAATATTAATTTTTTTGGTTCTGATCACGTGAATAGTCTGCTTCCTCAGAGGCCTGTATAATCAATCCCGTGTATGTCTTACCTACGGTCTGTTCGCACCGAGTTAGCAAGGCAACTGGGTATGCAATCACAAGACAACTGTTGGTGCTTCAATACTCTTTATAGTCAAATTTGAGATGAACATGCGCCGCTTACAAGTAAACGCATAAGGTCGAACCAGCCACATTTCATGAATAGCCAACTGAGGAAAGCATCAATGAAAAAGGCTCAGCTCCAAACTTATATCTGTCTTTCTTACACAACTCACCAACCAAATTATTACCCACTCCAAATTCTCTATACAGGAAAAGTTGATGAAGTAAATCCTGTTTACAAGAAGCATGACCTCTTCAACATGTAAAATAGCGTCCAGTCAGTATCCTCACAGCCTCATGAAATATACTGGAGACCATTGTCAATGTACAAATGCAAAATTTGTGCCACAATATTGTCTCCACAAATAAATTATCGCATAGACCCAGCTGCAACTGTCAGTCAGCACTTCTGAGTTTAGTTGAGCAGTACAAGAAGGCACTTGGACAAAAAACAACTAGCATCATTGTTACTGATGGGTTTGTCCAAGGCTTTCGACTGCTTACCTCATGACTTCACTATAGCCAAACTGCACACTTATGGAATGTCAACTGAAAGTCTAGCTTCAGTAGCAAGCTATCTCAGCGGTAGATGTCAGAGAGTGAAAATTGATAACGTACATAGGGAATGGCTTCGACTAAATAAGGAGTACCACGAGGATCTGTTCTAGGTCCCATCATTTTAAACATCTTTATAAATGACTCGCTTTACTTTTTTTAAAATACAAGCATCACAAACTTTGCTGATGACAATAGCTTGAGTGCAACAGGACGAACTTTAGACATGCGCCTTGCAGCACTCAAGTTTAATGCACCTATCACAACTGAACGGCTTTTGACTAACTTCCTGCAAGCAAATTTAGATAAGTTTCAACTGATGCATATCGGATGTGAATTCGATCAAGGCATTGAGCTTGATCGAATTGACGTTCTTCCAGAGTCTTCTGTCAAGCTTTTAGGAGTCCACCTGGACCTACGACTGTTTTTTTTAGGAGTCCACCTGGACTTACGACTGTTTTTTTAGGAAACATATCAGTGAAAAAAGAAGCTGCTTTTCAGCTGAACATGCTCAAGCGCATGTCCAAGTCTTCTGTGCAAAAGTCAAATGGTATTTTTTCGATGTTTTATTTGGAGCCATTTTGTTAATGTTCCTTTTTAGTCAAACTGCAGCAAAATGGAATCACATAGATTGGAAAAACTTCAGCAAAGAGCCCTCCTTTATGTTTTCAATGACTACAAGTCAGCTTACTATACCCTCCTCGAGACAGCAAATCTCCCCATCCTTGAAACAGGTCGTCTAAGAGCCCTTGCCATTGAAGAATATAGAGCCGTAAATGGAATATACCCCCAATATACCCAGGATCTATATTCACGCAAACGGAACACATATGATCTGCTTGATGGCAACCGACTTGCCGCTCCATCCTGCAATACCACAACACATGGTCTGCACCCCATTTCATATCAGGGGGCTAAATTGTGAAACAGTCTGTCCCCTGACATGAAATGGATTACGGACCTTAACTCATTTAGACCGGCAATCAACAAGTGGAATGCACTTACATGAAACTGTTCATATAGTAAATACTCATCAAAATACCTGACTCATATTTTACACCTGTATAATTTAAAGTGTACTAGTCATCATTTGTATTTATAATTTTATTCTGGATGTATGTATGTGTTTATGGATGTTATTTTTTGAGTGTTTATGTTTACTTTAATATGTCGGTGACAAGAGCTATTGTAGTTCGTGTTGTTTGTTGTAAAAACTGAATACAAATAAAGATTATCTATCTAAAATGTAAAACAACTGGACCACAGAAATGGGTGCGAAAAAGGAGTTTCTCCTGCAGATGATTTTCGGGCTAGACGAAGAGAATGGTTCAAGATGTTTCTGAATCACAAATACGAAAAAAAGACGGACAGAGAAGTTGCCACAACCTTTGGCAACTACATTTCAGGACTCTGATTATGACAATCCAGGTATGCAGGAGGGATGATGCAAAAGGGTCCAGCTAACTTCAATACTGCTTCGTGTATTCAAGCCGGGAAATTTTCAGCGACTACAAAGGGTTCTCTTACGTCACTGCACGCCATAGCATCACATTGGTGAACTTTGTTGTCCAATTTTAATTGCCTACATGTGTCAAGAATAACATCGTCAAATCTCCAAGTTTCTGCACACTTTCACAGTTAACGTGTGTTTCCCTGTTCCCCTTTTGCTTGTCCGGCATGTCCTTGTTTTGATGTTTGCTGGCATTTGATGATGATGATGATGATGATGATGATGATGATGATGATGATGATGATGATGATGATGATGATGATGATGGTGGTGGTGGTGGTGGTGATGATGATGATGATGATGATGATGATGATGATGATGGTGATCATTATTGTTATTGTTATTGTTATTGTTATTGTTATTATTATTATCATTATTATTATTATTATTATTACTATTATTATTATTATTATTATTATTATTATTATTATTATTATTATTATTATTATTATTATTATTATTATTATTATTATTATTATTATTATTATTATTTGTGGTACACCGGCAGTAAAAAGTAGGGACACCAAGCTGTTTTTTTCACCCTCTTTATTGGACGACATTGTGACGTTACATTCCATAAAGAAGAAACGGTGGCGGCAACAAAGCTCTATGTGTCGCTTTAAACTGCTGGAATATCACAGTGGTTACTGTAGCAGGGACCAGATAGCGCTCTCCAGAATACATGCTGTTAAAATGCTTGCCGATAATTATAAAGCCACGATGCCGTGTGGCAAAAAGAACATATTCTGGACTGACCAGCAGAAGCACGTCCGTCGGCAGGAATGGTCAGTGAGGCGAGGGAACTAAGATCGGGAGACACGTGCATAAAAAAGAAACGGGTGAGGTGACTAGGTGCGCACGGCCGATGGGGTTACTTAATTATGATTGGTCAACTCTGGAAATGTTCACCTGGCAACCTGGCGCGGCAAATAGAACAATAAAACAATGAACTACGCAGGTAAAAAAAAATACATGTGGCGAACACGTGAAATATGGATCGGGCAAGGTCACTTAATGAATGATGAAACCAGACCTGCAGCATTTTAATTTATGCAAAAAATAAAGTAGATGCACAAACTTTAATCTTAAGCTACAAAAAACAAAAAAATCATATTTTACGCAAAAAATATGACATTATTATTATTATTATTATTATTATTATTATTATTATTATTATTATTATTATTATTATTATTATTATTATTATTATTATTATTATTATTATAACTACTACTACTACTACTACTACTATTTTGTATTGTTATGTTTACTGAAATTATCAGTGGTAAGTATAAACGGGCATTTTGTTTAAAGAGAAAGTACTGTACAATATATTAGCATATTCTTATCAAAACACCTGATTTCGGCTGGAAGGAGAAAACCCCTTCGGGCTTATATTTCTCCCAACTTTCTCCCAACCCGGAATGTGACGGTATATTAACTAAACATCTCGTGTGTGGTTTATCAGATGTGTTGGCCTAGAGACTGGCCTCATTACTGTCTATTATTCTGACATATGATGTTATTCTGATTGCATTTACTACTGGAATTGTTGTACCTATCCTAAAGAAAAGTTCTTTAAATTTTAATGTATGTGCTAGTGATCGACCTATCATTTTGAGCTCGCTGGATTCAAAGATGCTTGAGCTTTTCCAAGCCCCTGAGTGTAAGGTGCGTAGCCTTCAATTTGAATTTTGGAAAGGCAGACGCGGCTCTTTTAGTATTGCTCTTTTAAAGACCTTACTCATGTACTACGATAAGAAATTCTTTACTCTGGTCAAGGTGTACACACTTACTATACAAGAGGAATTACCTGACACTTATTATATGTGTATTTTTTTATCATGCATTTTTTACATCAGACTTATATTTATACAATCATGAGTGCAATGCTTTGTTACTCTATGAACCATTTTATAGTGTCTACAATAAAGCTATCTGATCTCATCTTATCTTAGAGAAAAAATCAGCAGTATATGTATGTTATCTGGATGCAAAAAATTGTTGCGTTCTGTCTGGTATGCTGGCTGTATAAATTAATTGATATACTACCCGTTTCTCATTGGATGTGTATGGGTGGTATCAGGACCTACGAGCTTTGTTGGATGGAATAACAATGTTAGTAACTCATTTCAGATTAAACGTGGTATACCCCAAGGGAGTATTCTTCCTCCACAATTGCTTAAGATATTTCTGCATGTTGAAAAATGTGTTAAATATGGATACTGGACTTAGAATCAATGTAAAGAAATATAACATTTTTACATATGCAAAGGATGTTACCCAGATGAGCTATACTTTACCTGGCCTACAGAGCCTGACTGATGTTTACAGTATTCAGATGCATGGTGATTTACGTTTTCTCTTGAATAGTGAAAATAAGCTATATTGGACCCTAGGCGTTACAAGACGAACCTACGTGGTACTTGGGCAAACTATTAGTATTTGCTTTAGGATAAACCAACAAAAACATCAAAAGTTAAACAGGCGTTCTACCACGAGTCAGAAATAAAAAAATAAATGGTTCCAAATACTTTTGAAGGCTTTGTATTTTTTTAGGACACGTCAAAAAGTGATCTCCAATGTTTATTTGTCTGCATTATCCAACCCAGATTATGATGTATACTTTGCCGTTATCAGCTATCACAAAGTATGAAAACTTACCAAACCCTAAACAGTTGACATATTTGGTAATAAAAATTTACAATCGTTGGTCGTCCGTTCGTTCATGTTTCTCATTTTCAACACCTTTTCCAAAACCGTTGGCTGGATTTACGTCAGATGTGGTTGGGATGCATATTGCGTGGGTCCCTGCTAAGTTAAATTTAAATAGCAATAATCCATTGATTTTTGGAGGCTTTTTGAATCTTCAAAAATCTTTTCCGCGATCGCTCCCTTTCTACAGGCGCAAGAGGATTAACATTGGGTATCGCTTTGTTTTCTGTTTTTTTCCAGAAATATAAATATGTTGTTAAAGTTGACCTCTGCCAAAAAGACTGATACCCCTTTACGTTTAGACGCTGAACAGTGTCACTAGTGACAATGTCCCAGCCAACGACTGGACGACATATGTATCAAATATAATAAAAATTGAACCGTGAAACACACACTCTTACACACAGAGACAGACACATCATATGTAATAGGAAATCAAAATCACGTATGTACATTATAATTATAAATTACTCTTCTTGTATCAAACACTGTTATCTGGGCCACGGCACATCGCTAAATTCCCAATGCAAAGCCACAGGCATTATAGCTTACAATGAACAAATAATGACGTGATTAATTCACCATCCACGGCCTCATCCTGCGCACATGTGCTGCATTGTGACGTCAACACGAGAAGCAGCATAGAAAGCTCACTGAATTTCATTTCAGTCATTGTATCCAGTCGGATGCCGGTGAGGCAGCAGAAGGAAGTTCCCGACAACGATTTGAGAGAAAGACTAGGTACCAAAGTAGGTATGTCACACATTTGTTATATCAAGGGGCCTAGATATTCATGAGCGAAGTTGCAGATTGCAGCCATCCTTATGTATCTTTTCATGTTTATAGACGGACTATTATGAGTCCTCATTAGACGAAAAATACGAGAATGGATAAATTGCTGCGTCTTATGCGTGTTTACTTTTCCTTATAAACTTAAGAAGCAGTCAATAAAATGACTCACAACCAAAGGGAATCGGCAGTTGAGGAGGGGCTTTCACTGTGCGTGAAAGCACATTACGAAATAAAATAACAAATCATTCAACCTGAACTGAAAATTGAAAGTATTTAATGGAAAGTCTTATCACGTTAACTTCTTTGGGTAAACATTGTGGTGTACATATGGCATCGGCGTACAAGTGTGAATATTTGATATGTATATATATCTATATATGTATATATATATGTATATATATATATATATATATATATATATATATATATATATATATATATATATATATATATATATATATATATATATATATATATATATATATACACGGTCGCAACGGTAAATACAGCATCCTCATCACACGAATGCAATGTCATTCTTCAGGTGATATTTAGTTTCAACGCCAAGAAAATGCTTTTTTATATAACAGAAACGCGAGCAAATCAGTTCTTCACGCTCGCCAACGGACACCACAGGTAATCTAATAATCTCTAGGACATGTTCTCATATGCGTTACAGGCAGCCCGATGCTGACGCATTAAGGACATACTGTTGGGTGAACTGACAAACTTATTTGTTGTATTGTTTACAGCGACAACTACACATGCTCTCCACGAAAATCAAGCTTGACATGCAAAAACAGTGAAATTTAAAGCAACACATACTCGCAACCTTGGTCCCCGGATGATTGAATTCACTGTTTATATTGCATTCTACTACATTCTTTGCATATCATATCGAGCAATTTCCTTGATTATGAACAATTAGGCTCTGCCCAGAAAACCACCTACAGCTGCACCAATAGATTGTGCTATTGACGATAACTAACTAAACTTGCGTCTTCCAATCAGCAGTGTATTTTTATCATGGTCATTTAATGTGCTCACAATATATTAAATGTTGCCTATCTGAGTATTAGTGTTTTGAAACATCAATGTTTTTTCTGCCTTATATGCACAAAAGGCCCTAATATAGACTGATGAGCCTGTCAGCCAATTGTTCTTTATATAGAATATGTTTCAAACAGTATATTAATCTCGGTACAAAAACCATACACGAACCCCCGCATGCAAGAACACAAGTGAATTTCTGATAGATACTCTGACCACCTCAACGTTTAAAACTGTAATCTTACAGGTTCAGCGGCAACATTTTAAACTTGCCTGTTTTGCTACTTCATTTTGATATTCACTTTCAGGCCTTACATATTTTCTGTCCAGTTAAACCCCCAGAGGCTATCGGTAGCAAGCACCTACCTGCGACAGTTACAAGTTTGCTTAATTGTACGCAACATGTACAACGTGCATTCAAAATCTGCTTAAGAAGAATTATGTTTTGATAACTTGTTTTTGATTTAAATGCTCATAACTTTAATTCTTTTCTGTCGTGCCTAAGTACACATTTACTCAATGTCAAAAATTACTCAAATATGACAGTATTTACTCAAATGTCACAATTTGGACCCATTATGTTAAAACACTGACTCAGGGTTGGCACTGAAATAGAGCTTTATTGTTTGGAGACTTTCAAAGTGGGAAGTACGTGTCATCATGGGGTTTGTTTTACATTTCTGGTGCATGATGTCCATTGTTACAGTCCTTGTTAGGATTCTTCTCCGTTTGTACAGATGGACCAGTTGCAGCTGTTTATTTTACAATCAGTGGGACTGAATATAATGCCCAAGTTTGTTTCTTCTTCAGTAGTACTCTGCATTTATGAGCAAAACTTCATGTATTTAGCTAATTTTCATTTGCCACGTTAATATTTATTCATTATTGGGTTGCCTTTTGCTTAATATTTAGCTTAGACAAGGGGCCGCTACTCAGAGAGACGTGTACGGGTATAGGCTCCGAAACATGTTCTGAGTAGTTACCCGCTGAAGATCCTTTCATTTATTTAGGCTTAAACATGTACAGCCTATGTCAAAATTCTACAGAGGAACGTGTACAATATGGACAATAGTACTTCCATATGCATACAGGTTAGACAGTTACTGGTTACTTGATGCAGAGTAAAGAGTTCCAACTGCTGAATAGGGTATTTACTACTAGGAAGTGGTTCTGGACAAAAAGACACAAATACAACTAATGAAATCCGATGTGACAAAGTCACATTAAATGATCAATATCTCGCCCAAATTGTTGTTCTAAATGATCACTCTCCGGGCTTGACACTCTTTTGTAAAAGAGACAGGGCGGTGCCCTATATTAAGCCTTCTTCCACACGTAAGAGAGAAATTCGAGACGATTGATCACGCTAAGGAATGATGCAAAGAAAAAAGGCTACAACTAGGAATGATGATTTGCTGCATAGCAAATCAGTGTGTGTGTGTGTCTGAAAAGCATATTGGTATGGCAATATACAACTATTCCATAACACAGGGGTAGAAGTTGGAATGGCGTCTCTATCTTTTATTGCTTTGAAGTTATTTCAGATTTAAAATTTCTAATGGTACTATTTTGCATAATTTAAATTGCTACAACTTTTATTTTTAATTCATTAGGTGTGCAATGATCAACAAACCCCTACAAGAAGTTGGAATGACATCTCTATCTACAATAGTTCGAAGATTATCAAGATTTAAAATTTCTAAATTTGCTAATTAGCATAATTTAAATGGCTACAACTTTTGCTTTAGATTCATTACATGCACAATAGTCAATAACCCCCCTAGTAGAAGTTAAAATGACATCTCTATCTCTTATAGTTTTGAAGATAATCAAATTTTAAAATTTCAAATGATGCTAATTAGCATAATTTAAATGGCTACAACTTTTGTTTTAAATTCATTGGATGCGCACTGGTCAATACCCCACTAGAAGAGTTGGAATGTCATTTCTATCTATTATACTTTTGAAGATATTCAAGTTTTAAAATTTCAAATGCTCCTAATTTGCATAATTATAAACATCTTCATTCCTCTATATGAACCGGTCAAAATCGTTGTTTGGAGGTACAATCATGCCAAGTTTGGAGTTTCAATGTATAATAGTGTCCGAGAAAAGTGTCGGACAAATTTGCTGGTAAAGAAGAAAGAAGAAAGAAAGAAAGAAAGAAAGAAAGAAAGAAAGAAAGAAAGAAAGAAAGAACTCGAGGAAAAAAAGAAAAGTGTGTGTTGACACACACACTTTAATAACAGTGACAGATAGCAAGCCACCTGACTGGAAGAATAGCACAGCACGGTACGTGTTCACAGATAGGAAGAGGGTATTTGGAGTCGGCCCCCTTAATTATGTAACCATGTCCTTGCATACAACCTTAAATATCATATGTAATCAATTGTCAAATCTAGCTGTTTCAATAATAAATCTATAAAAAGCTTTAACAATATCTTCACTTTCTTTGAAAGTGCAGTTTGACACCCAAATAAAAGTGTTTTGACAGTAAAAGATGCGAGAGGTAGGAC
Source organism: Hermodice carunculata (assembly GCA_964020975.1). Taxonomy (NCBI): domain Eukaryota; kingdom Metazoa; phylum Annelida; class Polychaeta; order Eunicida; family Amphinomidae; genus Hermodice; species Hermodice carunculata. The sequence continues at coordinate 138,558,022 of OZ026612.1, forward strand.
AGAATTTTGAAGTTTGTCACGATGAACTTGACATTTCATACATTCATATTTACATTCAATCCAACTTTTAACATTGCAAGTATAGGAGACAGCCTGGTGAGACCATAACACATTAGCCTTGTGTGTTATGGAATCATAACACATGTGTACCGCCCACATTCCAATAAGCCACGCCTACCTGGTTTTCCGGAACTTAACACTTGAAGTTCAAGCATGTTCAAGTTGAACATGCTCGGGAAATCTGTTTTTAGACGTTTCTCTTAATTCTATGTATTAAGTTTCTAAATTTCGTGTAATACAGCAGAAAAATTAAAATGGAAATATCAATATAAGCAATGAGGGTCGCTTTTGTGTGTGTTATGGTATAATGACGCGGGTGGGCGAGGCGCACTGGCGTGCGCCACGCTCACGATGTCAGCTTCAATCACGCGCGTCATTATGCCATAACACACAAAATCGACCATCATTTCTTAAATAAAAAATACTGAAACGCGTCCTCGTTCACCGTACCGCAGGCAACCCGGAGAGTTTTATATATATATATATATATATATACATACATACATTCATACATACATACATATGGGGCACAACCTACCTGCATTGCATATGTGAAGTTGAACCGTCATATTCTATATATATACTGTACACGCAAAGAGTTGCCTGGCTATATGTGATAGAAACAACTCTATTGAAAGTATATATTCTGTTCTTTAATTAATCACACATATACATCGATAAGTCATGGCCGTAGCCAGTCGTCTAAAATAGAGGAGGCAAAGGGTACTGGAGGGGGGTGGGTTGGGGTGACGTGCCCCCTCCCAAGATTGAAAACTTTTGAAAAATGGCACATGAAATGGTGTAATTTAGTGGGTTTTGAAGGGAAAAGTACATATATAAATTCTCAAAATTTACTTAAATGTGACTATTTTTTATCATTTTATATGAATTAAATTTGGTCCTACAACTACTAGGGCAAAGAGACAAGTAATCATTGAAAAAAGTGCACCTTCTGTGATGATCTTCTATCACTATGAGTGACTCAAAGTCTTAGTTACAATAGGGTCTTTTTGTTTTTGTTGTGTATAATAACTGAAACTTAACAAATCTTAATGAGGCTAAATAAACTATTTCTATGCTAACTCCTAACATCATCAGCCAAAATTCAGAGGAGGCAAGCGCCTCCTCTGCCTCAGCCTGGCTACGGCACTGTAAGTAGTACAATGGAGGGCTACCGCCTTGGTGTATTTTGGAGTGGCCAACGGATGGCGTGCTGAAATTGGCACGTCCGGGTTGAAAAGGCTTCGACACAGGCCTTCGTAACGTCCAGGCAGTCAAGCATTCGTGAAAATATAAGCGGGGGGGGGGGGGGGAGGGGGTGAGGATTCTGGCAGAGAGGATGAACCTGCAACATCTGTACAAGCAGTGGCCCACATAGGATCTTATCTACAATAAAGTATTGTGTATTTATCTGTGCAGTCAACCATTCGTGCGTATATGATGGAAGATGGTGGGCCTAAAGGCACTACGTCGTCATATGGACCTCTCATTTGAAACGAGGCTTACATCTGTCCCACGTGTTCGTGGGACACGTGCTCGTGGTATTCAAAGATAGTATTGAGTGCAGTCAGGGCCAGTGGATACAACCCCTATTCACCCCGCACTGCAGCTGATGTGACGTGTTTATGTACCCCAAGGATGTACTTTGCGAAGCTCAACTGTACCTCTTCAGCGGGCAGCGAATCTAAGTTATTCATGGCTTTTTTCTGGTGTGGCTGCCCACAGTGTGGGTCCCCCTTACTTCTAACCCATACATTGTAATGGGCTTTACTACGGCATTGAAAAGAGATATAGACACTCTTGGGCCAAACTATTTATAGCTGTTATCTGGTTAAGTTTAAAACATGGCTTGCTATCATGGCTTTTTGCCGTAGGTTTTGTTTTGCAATGGCGAAGGAACCAGTATTATCAAATTCCAGACCCAGGAACTTCTATGTTTTTACGCATTCAACTACTCTGTTACCAAACAGAAACTGATATCTTATGAGACGACCATGCTTGTTAGAAATACGAATTTTGGTTTTCGACAGGTTTATACCCAGCTTCCATTTAGCACAATAATCGTACAAATTTTTGAGACAGAATTGGAGGCCCTCTATGGTACCAGACAGTAAAACAATATGATCTGCATACATCAGGCATTGTAAAGTTTTAGCATCAAGCTGTACAGGGTCAGTGAAACCCACGGAAACACTGTCAGGTAGATCATTTAAGTATAAGTGGAAGAAAGTGGGGCTGAAAGTTTCACTCTGTCAGACCCCCTGATATACACTGAAAGTGGAAGTAAGACCACCTTAAGTTTTACAACAGCTTGTCACTGCACCGTACATATTCTTTATAGTTCTGTAGAAGTTATCACTAACATTAATGTTTAGCAGCTTATAAAATAAAGCGCGCCACCACACTTTATCAAAGCTTTTCTCATATCTACAAAACATGTGTATAAACAACCTCCCTTAGGTGCAATGAAATGCATATGCATTAATGTTAAGTTGGGTGTAGGGGTGGGGGCGGGGTGTGTGGGCCATATCACACTAAGCCAACGTAATAGCTATAAGGAGGAATATACAATGTAGGGTAATCCCCCTTGACTATACCAACATAAGCGTGCTCTTTCATTCTCTTCATAGACATAAAGATATAAAAATGTTATGAAAAAAAATATTTGCATCACTTGGTACCTTGTTAAAAAAAATTTCAAAGCCTTCTTTTTGGCCCCTATCTATCCACCTATTTATATATATATTTATTTGTTTATTTATTTATTTATTTATTTATTTATTTATTTATTTATTTATTTATTTATTTATTTATTTATTTACGTATCTATTTATTCGCCTTGAAAGTATGCACGTATATGTTAGAACCTGACACATCCACAGATATGTAGCTGGGCTGTGCTTGGAGTATACGACGCTAGAGTATGAAAGCCTTAGAGCACACTTCAGTTCCATTAAAATGCTTTTACATTCAGGTTAAATAATAAGGACTGCTGCGTGATCGAGACCTCGCCCCTGAAAGCGAGCTGGCTATCACGAATCTTCCATTTCAAGACACTGGCTTGTTTGTGAGGCGAGATACAAACTGCATAAGGGGAGGAAAAAGCGCTCCGAGAAAATCGCTGTGAAAGAAAATGTTGCAAATTCTCTTGCATTTATGGCTGTAATATAACACTTAATCACTGCTTCTGCCCTGTGTTTTCTTATTATTGTGTGAGAAAAACGTGTAGCTGTACTTACCTCTGTGATGTTTTCATTAAAAAAATATATATTTTGTGGCTGAAAACTTGAGTTTTTTAACTTGGGAACACCAAACGTAACCGCGCTTGGCTTGTTTTGGGTGTGGATACACATGTGGCTTTCCATTTTGGGGGCCCAGTAAGTGGATTGTTCTAGTTTGTGTTTATTACAGTACGCGAATATCAAAGATGTCAGCACAATGGTAGTGATTAGTCTGAACTGGCGTATTCGTCTCTCCATGGATAATGGTTTCCTGTTCCCTATGAGTGGCCCTTGTCAGTGGATCACTCGGTTTCCAGGGCTTATGGACCAATGACTCTGCAAACAATGACATGGTTCATTATCATGCCTATGCAAACAAACCCCATGTGGTCAGCACTGCTGAAACTCCTTAGTGTAAACAAACATTTTGAGCTCAATTTTTCATATGTAGTTTGTGTTCACACATCTGACCTTTTTGGCAGCATGTAATTTAAGAATCAAACTGTCCAAAAAATATTGAAGAGTGATTAAGGGTTATCCAAAGGTACTTACTTTAAGAGCTTCCACCTTAAGGTGTGCTCATGACAAAGCAGCGGTTAGTCTTGGTAAAGTAGGGAAATGTACGTACATTTTACCCTGCTAAGGTATGAAAGATATATATATTATGTTAGGGGTTTGCGTATGACATTTCACACGGATTTAAATGATCGCTGTATGTACAATATTCCTGTGACAAATCTTAAGGATTATCGTGATTTTGATGTGTGAAACCTGACGCCGTGTATCGTGTATGTATAGATATTTTATGTCTTTGCTGTACGATAGAGAAACGAATTTGCATACTTTGTGCGGTTTCACATCATGAGGATAACTTCAGTATGCTATGTCTAAAGGCTTGCGCTTCAATGTGAACGTACCTGTTGTGCTGTATTTTTCATTTGTATGGATTTATCAACTCTGCGTGAACCTAGTTGGATTTAATGAATTCTCAGTAGGACCGGATTTTCTGCGGAAATGATATACGCATATTGTTAGCAGGAAACATACGCCATACCAAATCGCCAGGTACCTGAGCACATGCTTACGATTCCGACAAATATATTGGGAGTGTTCGGGATGATTGTCAGAGTATTGTGTGAACTGGCATGTACCAGGAGCTGTTAAACGATTCTCACAGGGTCGAAGTACGACTTGCAAAATAAGGCAATTTTTTGTGCAACCTGCCCAATACAATTTAATGTGTCATACCATCAATGTATTAGTCAAGCAAAATTGCAAAAAATGTCTGTCGCTATTTTTATCTGTATTAATAATATGACAAAGTTGCTCCTGTGGTAAATATGGTAAGATGTGTTACATGGAAATGCGATTGACTTTTCATGTAGTCTGGAGCATGGCACATATCCTGTGGGTACATTTCCATACCATTGCATGTTGAACTTTGACAATATAATTTTTTTGTTCTGATCACCTGAAGAGTCAGCCTCCTCAGAGGTCGAACAAGCCACATTTCATGAAAAGCCAACTGAGGAAAGCATCAATGAAAAAGGCTCAGCTCCAAACTTATATGTCCTTCTTACAAAACTCACCAACCAAATGATTACCCACTCCAAATTTCTCTATCCAGGAAAAGTTGCTGAAGTAAATCCGATTTTCAAGAAGCATGAACTCTTCAACAAGAAAAATAGCGTCCAGTCAGTATCCTCTAAGCATCATCAAAGATACTGGAGACCAATGCAAGTGAACAAATGCAAACTTTCTGCCACAATATTGTCTTCACAAATATATCAGCGCATAGACCCAGCTAAAAATGTCAGATAGCACTTCTAAGTTTAGTTGAGCAGTGCAAGAAGTCACTTAGACAAAAAAACAACTAGAATCATTGTTACTGGTGGGTTTGTCCCAGGCCTTCGACTCAGGACTTCACTATAACCAATCTACACGCTTATGGAATGTCAACTGAAAGTCTAGCTTCAATAGCAAGCTATCTCAGCGGTAGATGTCAGAGAGTGAAAATTGATAACGTACATAGGGAACGGCTTCGACTAAGAAAGGAGTACCAGGAGGATCTGTTCTAGGTCCCATCATTTTTAACGTCTTAATAAATGACCCACTTTACTTTGTTCAAACGACAAGGATCACAAACTTTGCTGATGACAATAGCTTGAGTGGAACAGGACAAATTTTAGACGTGAACCTTGCAGCACTCAAGTTTGATGCATCTATTACAACTGAATGGCTTTCGACAAACTCCATGCAAGCAAATTTAGATAAGTTTCAACTGATGCATATCGGATATGAATTTGATCAAGGCATTGAGCTTGATCAAGTTGACATTCTTCCAGAGTCTTCTGTCAAGCTTTTAGGAGTCCACCTGGACTTACGGCTGTCTTTCAGGAAACATATTAGTGAAAAAAGAAGCTGCTTTGCAGCTGAACATGCTCAAGCGCATGTCCAAAGTCTTCTCTGCAAAAGTCAAAACGGTATTTTTTCGATGTTTTCTTTGGAGCCATTTTCATTACTGTCCCTTTGTATGTGTCAAACTGCAGCAAAACATAAATTGGAAAAGCATCAGCAAAGAGCCCTCCTTTATGTTTTCAATGACTACAAGTCAGCTTTCTGTACCCTCCTCGAGACAGCAAATCTTCCCACCCTTGAAGCAGGTGGTCTAAGAGCCCTTGCCATTGAAGTATTTAGAGCCATAAACGAATATACCCCCAATATATCCACGATCTTTTTTCACGCAAACGGACACATATGATCTGCGTGATGGCAACCGACTTGTTGCTCCAACCTGCAATACCACAACACATGGTCTGCACCCCATTTTATATCAGGGGGCTAAATTGTGAAACAGTCACTCCCCTGGCATGAAATGGATTACGGACCTTAACTCATTTAGACCGGCAATCAACAAATGGAATGCACTTACATGAAAATGTTCATGTAAATATTCATCAAAATACCTGACTCATATTATCCACCTGTTATATTTAAAGTGTATCCGTCATCATTTGTATTTATAATTTTATTCTGGATGTATGTGTGGATGATATTTGAGTGTTTATGTTTACTTTAATATGTCGGTGACAAGAGCTATTGTAGCTCATGTTGTTTGTTGTATAAACAGCCTATAAATAAAGATTATCTATCTAAAATGTAAAACAACTGGACCACAGTAATGGGTGCGGAAAAGGAGTTTCTCCTGCAAATGATTTTCGGGCTAGACAAATACAGAATGGTTCGAGATGTTTCTGAATCATAAATACGAAAAAAGACGGACAGAGAAGTTGCCGCAATCTTTGGCAACTACATTTCAGGACTCTGATTATGACAATCCAGGTATGCAGGAGGGATGATGCAAAAGGGTCCAGCTTACCCTACTTCTTGGTGTATTAAAGGCAGGAAATTTTCAGCGATTACAAAGGACTCTCTTACGTCACTGCACGTCATAGCATCACATTGGTGAACTCTGTTGTCTAATTTGAATTGCCTACATGTGTTAAGAATAACATCGACAAATCTCCAACTTTCTTCAGACTTTCACAGTTAACGTATATGGAAGTTGCACTGTTCAATAATTCACAAAATCCTGGGTTTTGTGTACAAAACTGTGGGTTCTGCTCACAAAACCCAGGGTTTTTAAATAAAACATACGGTGTTGTTTCTAAAACCGTGAGTTTTGTAACATAACCCTGAGTTTTGCTTGCAAGTCCCAGGGTTTTGTAAACTACCGAGGATTACAAAACAAATATCATAAACTTTAATTTTTTTCAATAATATGCACAAAACCCTTGGTTTGAATATAGAAAACCCAGGGTTTCATAGACCAAACCCTGGGTTTTGTTCCCAAAACCCGAGGTTTTGTAGACCAAACCCTGCGTTTTGTTCGCAAAACCCAAGGTTTTGCATCAAAACCCAAGGTTTTGCATCAAAACCCAGGGATTTGTACAGAAAACTCTGGGTTATGTAACAAAACCCAATCTTTTCACAAAACTCACAGGGTTTTTTTCAAAACCAGAGTTTTGTCATGATGAACCCTGGGTTTTGCAGTTGCTTTGTTCATTTATTTGCAAAACCCAAGGTTTTCTGACGTCAGGAATCCCGGGGATTTCGAATAATTTGCAAAACCATTGGACTCGTGACGTCACAAACCCAAGGTTTTGTAGTTTACCGCAAAATTGGTCATATGGATATGCCAACCACTCACAACACGGCTTGCTTGCTGAACTTGCTGTAAACTAATGTCATGTTAAGATGTCGAATCTTGGAAAACTTACATCGATTCGCTGTGTGCAATTCATGAGCTCATCTCTTAGGTACTACAAGAGAAAACATGTAAGATGTATATATTGTATATGTGTTTTAAAGAAATTTAATAGATTAAGACTGATTTTCAGTTTCTGGGACCGTGTGATGGAGTTTTAGGAGCATAAGATCTCTGATCTGCCGCGTGGTTTGAATCTACCGTATGTTATGCCGCTGCCTCCAGTAATTCTGCGACCGTTGATTGCACAACGACTGCCACATCACATCGTGTTGATAATTACCTCAACACGACTAAATCGTAAATTGTTACATGGTATTCTTTAACTCCATCCTCATCCCATCCATTCAGAAGTTTGCATCTCTTTCTGTGTCAGCTCTGGTGAAAGATACTAAAGCTCTTTCCGGGAGCTCTGCAACTGGAAGGGTGAAAACCCTGTTTCTAACGGCATGTCCCTGTGCCAGGTACTACCCCCATACAAACTACCAATTCCCAGTACTGAGTTGTGTACAAGTTTTTTGTTGACGGGCACTGCAAATCACGCAAGATTGCCGGCACCTTTTCAAAAACTGTCTAATGGTTCGCCGTACACGCACGTCCACCGATTGATATATAAACACAACAAACCAAAAGCCAGTTAGACCTTTTCTGACGTCACAGTATAGTTTTGTTTTTTTTACCAGAACCGACAAC